>VZTR01015981.1:1961036-2268178 GCA_013400775.1 Chaetops frenatus | reverse complement strand
ATCTTCAATTAAAAGCTAAAGATACTTTTTCATTTCTCAAGTCTGTTCCACTTGCAACACCTTCAGTTCATATTTAAACAAAATATTCTCTCCTGTTAGACCATAGACATCTGTTCTGAGGTGGTCAGGATGTACCAAGGGCACAGACATCACCAGCCTTTCCAAAAGCATGTTCTTAATTGCACACTTAATGACTGGTAAAAGTACAGAATTGATGCATAAACAAGCAGCTGCTTCATCTATCTGGAACCTATTAAATTATAGCAATCAGAGAAGTCATCTGCTCTGCCGATTCTTCTGCTGGAAGCACAAAATGACAAGTGAAAGCCACTAGCACCACCAGTGTTCACATGCAAGGAACACCAGAGCAGGTTATGAATGGAAGGATTTTGGCCATATTTCAGTAAGGGCTGCTCAAACAGAACCATTCCGTCTCACAAGCCTAATTCCAAGGGGCTTTTCCCTCAAGTCTACCATAAGGAACGCAGTAAATTTTGCTTTTAATTGAAGATTGGCAGAGAGAAGTCTCTAGGGGAAAGAATCATGTACAACCAATTAACAAAGTTTATATAATAAAAATTCATATTGAAGAAAGAATTAATAGTCACCAACTCTCAGGTGAATATCCCACTATGAAGCCAAAATGGCTCTACCTCAACCTCATCACAGCAGTCAAACCCTCAGCAAAATTGCACAGATCATGTCTCCTGTCTCTTAAAGAGGGTCTGAATTAAGACAGCATCAGTATGTGGTCCAGGTATGATGAGAGGTGTGCTCAGAGGGAATGAAGCACCACTGTCCAAGAGCAAATGCTTCTCTCTATTTTTAAAAGTAATTTGCTAATGCAGTAGTGAATTCCACAGCTAGGTGCTGATAATTTAGACATAACCTACCTCAGGCAACAGCAAGGCTGAGAAGTGACCTTCTCCATGCCAGTCAGCCCCAATTATGCTTTGTGTGAAAATGCTTTCTCACCTGTATATCTGAAATACAGATACATTTCTTTTTGCAATGCTCACATAAAACCAGAGAGGAGGCCAAAATCAAGTCCTGATGCCAAGGGACATTTTGAAGCAGAGCCTCAAATTCGGAAAATTGGAAAGCTGCAAATATAAGTAGTTTGATTAAATGTCCAGTGAGCAACTTTAGAAGGACAAGAGAGGGAAAAAGCTCACTTGTTTCCACGTTAGATGAAGAGGGAAAATTCAGAATCCATTGGCACCAGCCTATGAATCACACAGACAAAAGAACTGTACTTGCAACAGGCTAAAGGACACCAGTCTTTCCATAGGAAAGATCCATTTGTCATATCTTATCCAATTTTTGCTTCTGAAAACGACAGTCAAGAGGGCACTGTAAAGATGTTTTGGCACAATGATTGATATCTCCTGACAGCAGCTGCTCAGCCTGGAAGATGTGGCCTCCTAGAGCACAAGGATTCAGCTTTCCCAGCAGCTGCCACACGCTTCCTCCTCACATGCAAAAGCTTTAAATTAGCGTAAATAAGCCGATCTGTTGGTAAACTGACAGAGTCAAGTGTCTCTTTTTACTTAAGTTTCATAGGAAAAATTGGCAGGTTGGGAGCAATAAGGACATCCTGGGGCTCCTGTTGAGGAACAGTCGTGGCTGGTCAGGGTGTGTGACATGGTGAAGAAAGTGCATGGCTGGGATCAAGCTGTAAGTTATACATCTTTCTTCATGCATAAAGTGGCTGTTCATCATGTAAGCATCAACCCTTAGCAATAAATTAGAGATTTGTGTACATGAATACTGCCCAAATCCCAAAAGCCTCATTCCAGCAAAATCTCATTGACTTTTGGTCAGTGTTTAACAGAACACTAAAAGAAAAGCCCTTATGTGCTTTCTGAGATGAATGTGTAGCCAGCCTGGGATGAAGCATGTATGAACATTTCATTAACAAATTTTCTCTCTATTCATAAATATGCATAAATATTTGGGGCTCATTCTTTTTCATTTAGAGCCTGATCTAAAGTCCTCTGTAGTCAGTACTGAGATTTCCATTAACTTCTCTGGAAGCTGAGCATGTCACCTAAACCGGGAAGATAATGAAAATGAAAATAAATTATATGCACTGAATATTTTTAAGGTATGATAAAGTTAACAGAGAAAAAATGTTATTCTGTCAGCTCTAATCTTTATCCTCACTATGTACATTTTTTTCCTTGGGAAATCTGTAATGCTAGTAATAATCTGTATTTTTTTTTTTTAATTCAAACCCACTGGTTCCATTACACATTACAAGGTCACAGAGGAAAGGAGCTGTTCGCTGCAAGGTCCTGCATGTTTGGTTGATGTTCTCCTCTTGCTGTGTCAATCAAGAAGTTACACTGAATAAATTCAGCTCTCTTGGAAAAACAGCTTAAGTGCACTTAAAGGCTAAGGGTAGTAAAGTAAACAGTCTGCTAATTCTCCAAATGCAAATAAAGGCTCAACATCCAAACAGCCTTTTTCTCCAGGCAATTATATGGCAAATGCACGCACAGGCCTTTGAAGTGCCAGCTCTTATGACATTTTATTTGCATAACAAATCTCTCAATAAACTTTTCTTTGCACAGACTGGACTAAAGCACCATGTATGGCTGTGTAATTTGTGCTCTAGCACCCCTACTGTCCTACAGATTTACTCATCTTGTAGTCCACTCAGCATTCATTAATTCCAAGTCTATCTCATTTTCTTGGAGCTTCAGAATGGCATCCATAGGACTTGCCCACAGCTGGAACACCACTGCTCCAAACTGGTGAGCTGTGTGTCACATTTTACAGGCACTTAGACAAAACATTCCAACTGCAACCATCTGAAACAGCAGCAGAGGAGCCAGTCAATTATTTCATTTGTAAGGAATTATTAAAATGACTGATCCTGGTAGGTTTTGTGTGTATATATATATACAAGTTTATTGCACAGCCTATTAAAAGATACAAGTCATGCCACTTTCAAAGTTGTAAGTGGTATTACCAAGGAGTTATACTCAGCTAAATCAAGCTTGTTTTAGTAAGTTCTTCTTCCATGAGGAAGGTAAGCTTTAATAAATGAGCAGGAAAGCCTTTCCAAAGAGGCTCTAGTACTTTAAATTCTTTCAAAGTTAATATATGACAACTTTTCCTTTTGAAACTTTTCTTTAAATAACAAAACTAGAAGAAATAACAAAACTAGAAGTTAGCTTACAATTACTGATGATTTATGAGATTGCAGCTAAATAAAAATGTCACAGTCGGTTTGGTTCAATGTAACCTCAATTCTTTCATAACCACCATGCACAGAAATTTTATGCACACCACATTGAAGACAACTGACTACAAGCAATTGGGTAGTCTTTTTATCAACTATTTACCAAATTAACTTACACTGTGTATATCCTGAGTGATCTCATTGTTTAGAGTCAAACACAGTCACAGAGCAAAGTTTGACACGGTCTGTCAGTCCCTGCTGTGAAAGATATTGGATGTTTGTTTCCCTGGTGTAATTCCTAGTATTTCTGTGTTCTTTAAAGATATTTTAATATCTTAATTTTAAATTGCTACATGGCTATCTCATCATACCTCAAATCTGTACAGCTGATAATCTTTGGAAGAGTAATGAGGAAACTTCCTTTGATTAATTACATTCAAGAGCCTGAGTAAATTGTAGCTAAAGAAGTTCCCATAATTTCATAGCAGTAGTGCTTTTTCAGTTATGTTAATATTCTATTCAGAGGTAGGAACAATACTTGAATTTTAGAGTAGAAGTTGAAATTTCATTTTCATGCTAAAAAAGAAGCCTCTTTTCACTATACAACCAGGTTACCTACACAGAGCACAGTAAGCTGAAAATAACAGCATAAGAGACAAAGCAAGGTAAGAAAAAAGGGAAAAACCAGTTTTATCCTCTCTGAAAACAGAAGATTTAAATACAAAAAGAGAAAGCAGCAGAGAGGGCTGTCAACCTCTAATCATCTTTCTACAATAGCATAAACTTCCATAAACTGCTGGGACCAGCAGCACAGCTCTACAAGCAGCAAGGAAGACAACACACTCCCTTCTCTTATCCCAGCTTTCCCTTGCCACCATAAGTGTGCCTGTGACAGGGAAGGGACAATCTGCCCAACATTTCATTCTGAGAATATGGCAATCCAGCAAAGAGGAAAGTCTTGACCTTCCCAGGGCAGGCAGCAAGATGAAAAGGGAACTCAGATCCTCCCACACTGTTCCCTGATCTCACCACTGGGAATTGGCTCCTAGAGCTCACTGTAAAGGCAGAGGAGCTCAACATCTCTTGATGCTCACTCTCCCTACAGACTTCAAATTTTACATTTCCAGATTTAGCACAGCACACTTGTATTTATGGATTCCCAGAGAAAGGTTTACAATTTAAAAACTGCACAGGACTGCAGCAAGAAGGAATCTAAAAATGTCTTCAAGCAAATGCCACAGATTTAAGTTAACAAAACCTGACAGACATTCCGAAGTTGTTGAAAAGTTTAACAATTCATATATGAAGTTTTAAGATTAAATGAATTATGGCTTCTATAAAGAATTAAACTATTAAAGGAGAGTTCTTAGATAATGGAATGGACTACAAATTACTTGAACATGGTAGTCTGACTGCTCCTGGTTCAGCACTGAAAAAGAAAACTTCTCAGATAACCAGATCAAAGGCTGTGTCTGTCAATGCTTTCAACAATCATGTCAGTCTGAGAATGGCCACTGATCTTCCTCTACCCTTAAGTCTCTCTTTCTCTCATTAAAAGAATTCTTAGCTATATAAAAACATTTTTAGAGGACAAAACTACAGAGAACATGCAGCAAGTGATCAGTGTCATGCACAGAGACAGTGAAGAAACAGAAACTAAGCTTGTTATGATGACAGGTTTTACAAAATCTAATTTCAAAAGTAAGGACTAAGCTTGCACTTTGTTGATTCCAGCTGGTCACATCTGTTAGAACCAACATCAAAATTCATGTAAAAACCAGGAATTTTAACAGATATTCTAATTCCTTCAGAGATAATTCTCCTGTGGACTTTGCCAGCCTCAAAGTGGAAGCATTTGGAATCATGTGGAGGGCTGGAATAATTTCTACTTGTCTCACAGCCAAGCCACAAACCTAATGAATGTGTAGATTTCCCATTTAGAACTACCTTAACTGGATATTTTTAGGAAGCTCCATTTATAGAAACCTTTTAGTACAAAGCACTGTAAAAAGTTCATTAATTTGAGAGCCACTATTACCCTGCAACCCAACCTAGTAACAGCAGCAGCCCAGAAGTTTTGTTTTTACAGTTAAGGTTATAAAACAGAAACAGCAAGCTCTTGTATAGAGCTACAGTAGTGCCTTGCTAGAGCTTAGTGTGATTTAAAAGAGATCTCAGTATCACTTTCCACATCTTGATATGTGAGACTGTGAGGGAACAGAGCCTGCAAGAAAACTCCAGAGGCAGTCACTCCTAACTCCTAGGACAAACCCTACACAGGTTACATCAGCTTCTAACAGCAGTTTAATGAAACTGCTAATTAAAGATCTCAAACTCTGACCATAGGGAACAAAACACTGACAATAGGGAAAGCCGTCTGGATTTTTAAATTTTTTAATTCAGACTTCAGTTTTTAAACCAGGTGATGCTTATATCAGCAACATTTTGCTCCATCTCAGCCAAGCAAGCAGAACAGAAAACAGCAACTCATCCTCCTCAGCTGCCATGCCCCCCTACCTTTCCATCCATGACAAGCAGAATTATACCAGCTTGACTGCCATGGATTCACTGTAGCATTCACTGACAGTCACACCTGGTACCCAGCATTCAATTAGTCTTTCATAGATGCTGAGTTTGTGGCAGCAAGGTCAAAAGCCAGCTTTGAGCAGGTATGAGCCGATTTGGCACGAGAACTGAGCAAAGATGCCAAGAAACCATTGAGATAAACTGTCAAATGAGCAGTTAGACAGGGGAAAAAGCCTATTAAAGTTCTTGCTGGTAAGAGCACAGCAGAGCACAGTATTCCTGGTGTGAGCATCAGAAGCAGGCCTGTAAAAGGATTTGTAAAGTGTGTGTTTTGTCAGTGTTTGGTAATAGATGCCTCACTATTACCATGAGAGCCAGGCAAGCCCCTCACTCTGCTCTGAGCAGGGTGTGCCCTGCACTCAGCACAAGAATTCCCAGTTCCTCTGGCACCCTGAGCCTGTCCGAGGCAGTAGCAGTCACCACTTCTGCCAGGGTAAGTGGGTGATGTAAGATCAGAGGTCATGGCATTCATCTCTGGGTTGTAAGGAAGAATTGGAATGAACTCTAGACCGAGAGCTGCCTCTGGATCTTTATTCTTTCAAACATTAGACCCTTTTTGTTGTATAAATGGTATTTTTATTGAATATGTGCCCTCCTCCCCCCACTCCTCTTTGCTATGTTCTAACCTCTTTCACACCAGTTCCTGAGCATCCAGACAACTTTTGTCCAAAGGTACCTCTGCCTTGGCAATAGGATTCACAAGGGGAAGAGGATGCACTCTATGTGGGACAAGTTTTGAGAAGCATCTTTCTTCAAGAACCTCTTCTAACAAAATAATCAAAAGGAGATAAACCAAAGACTGCCACACCCTGAGTACTTGAAAAGGCAGGTATCTAAACTTGTGGGTACAGGGCTGAGACAGAGAGCTCTGCCAGCACTGCAGAACGCTCCAAAGGCTCAGTAAATCAGTATACAGGTTGTATAATCACTGGTATTTTTCATCCAGCACCTGGCTGTGCAGTAGAGGAGGCATCACCATCATCACTGTTGAAGTCTGAAGTCCAGTTTAATTTGTTTTGGCAGATCATGAGCACATGGTCTAATGAACATAACCAGCCTCTTGGGTCCTTCACTACAGAGTAATCCCTCCTCTTTCCCAACTTGCATGCAGATGGGGCCACTCAAGTCCCCAGTGTAGGAGTTTAGAGGTCTGTTACAGCCCAGTCTTCCCATCTGATGTTCACAGGGGCTCAGAAAACAAATGAGACAGGATCTTCGATTATTTAGATTACAGGACTTTTCAAAATCAGGCACACAGCTTCATGATACCGGCAGAAGAAAGGAGCAGATAACTAATTTAGATGCTTTCATTTGCCTACTAACGGCTGAATTACCATTGGAAAGCCTAGGTATCTAACTTAGGCTCGTGAATCTGGATGGGATGAATACATTTCCTTCTCCAATCTCACTCTCAAAGCTGCCTTTTATTCACTAATTGGTGACTGTCAGAAGGGAGCAAAACAGGAAACACCACTAGAAAATCTGCCTGTGAATTCATGCAAGTGTCACAAGCACATTCAAGAGATTCAGGTGCAGAGCCAGTGCCTTGGATGTTTCATGCTAAGCTTGCTCAGATTGATCTAATGTCTTGGCAAGTTCTCTGGGGTTTACGTCAGTGTTTGTTTTTACACACAGAGTGGAAGGATTCCCCAGGTCAGGGCCAGTCCATGCTTAAATTCAGAAGCAAAAATCTCATGCCCCAGGCATCCAGCCTAGGATACAACAAATAATTCAGAGAGGAATGGAAGATAGTCCCAATTAGTGTAACTTGCCAATCTCCAGAGTGAAGTTACTGATTCCTTACAACAGAGAAGAGTTTTAAAAAACAGTTAAATGAGGATAATAAAGTGGTCTTGCAAATGGCTGCAGGTAGGCTCCTCCCAGGTCTGAGTGGCAGTGTGGGAGAAAGAATTTGCATCACTGTTCTCATCACAGGTAGAAGAGAGACATGACATTTCAATAAATAGGAACAGAGATTATAAAGGGCCACAAAAGCATCCATCGCCAATGAAAATCTTGCCTCTTCCTCCAAATAAGAAATACAAGAACTGCTTCAAAAAGATAAGCAATATACAGAATATCCAGATTCTGCTGTAATGCAAAGAAACAAGAAAATGCTGGAATTAGAAGTATCTCCACACCTGACTTAGTGACATTAAAACTTTCATTTAACAAAGCCATTGAATCTCTTGAGAACACAGGCACAATTCAAGCCCAACTCACTTGCTGCAGCCAAATTCATGAAGTTTAGAATTGCTTTAATGGTGAGATCAAAAAGGTCTCCTTCTCTGTTACACTTGTACACTGAAAGAACTTTTTTTTTCAGAAAATAACTATCATGACAAGTATCAAGTAGAATGCCCTCCATAGTAGCAGCCCTCCTACTGGGGCACAGATGCAGAAAAAGGGAAAGCCTGTATTATAGGCTTGGTGACACAGAAAGACACATTCAAAGGCCATCAACTGTAAGTTGCACCATGACAAGCTACCAACAGCACTTGGGAAATAATTGAAGTTGCAGTCAATATATTTTGCCATCAAAAAGCCAGAATGAATTACAGGGAATGAAAGACATAAGCAGAAATACTCACAGTATAAGAAAATTTTCCACCTATTTATGAGATATCAAACCTCTACTTTCAGTTTGTGGTTGTGCCAGGGAGTTATTTCCCTTGCAATATACAGGTTTTATTCTTCTCATTTTTAAAGGGTACAGTAAGACCACAAGCCAATTCAGTTTGAAATATAAACACATTAATAAGAAGAAAGAAGAACATTTGTCAAGAAGAACATTACAAATAACAAGATCACCACAGACTCACAGAATACTTGAGGTTGGAAGAGGACTCTGGAGGTCAATTAGTCCAACCTCCTCCTCAAAACTTCAAAGTCGGACCACATCCTTCAGGGCCTCCTCCAGTTGAGTTTTGAAGTCTCAAAATAGATATCTCTCTCTAACAGAGAGGCGCTGCAGTATCTTCACCCAAGCTCTCCCAAATGTTAAGTGAATTCAAATCTCTACAAGGGACAGTTTTGCTTGCTTTGGTAAAATAGATTAGAAAAGCAACCATAAAAAAGTTGTTGATATGATTACCCTTGGCATGCGTGCTCTACACCAAATACATCTTTGCCATCTTAACCAGTTTGAGATAAAATAACCTAAGGTAAAGGACCTACTGCCTTTTATGGTCTTATTTGCTTCAAGGGACTGAAAAGTTCCCATTAAGTGTCACATTTATAGCCCCAGGACCCAGGAACCCCAGAGATGTCCATGGTTTCCATTTTCTACACAGGGACCACTGAACACAGACATAAAGAACATAAATAAAAACTCCTCGTGGCATGCAAATGCTTCAAGGCAGCTGGTTCTATGCAAAGCTCTTGAGTTAGCTCCCAGTAATGTACCCTGGCATATTTGGGAATTAACACAGGGCAGAGCCCATTTCTAACAGGCATTCTGCATGCAGGGGAAGAAAATTTAATAAAACAGACAAAACCAGCACAATAGTTGGCCAGTGCTAGGGCAGTCCCAAGCATGTATGACATCAGTTTATGTCACCTCAAGAGGATGTAGGACAAAGTTCCTTCTATTTGAGATACTAAACACTTAATTTTGACCTCCTCCTTCTCATCCAGGCAATCCATCTTTCCAGGTGACAGAGAACAATAACAAGGTAATGGGTTTGTATCCTCTTATTTTCTTGTTTAATGCCAAGAGCATTCACTCACACTCTGCTCCATTCTCTGTCCAAAGATGACACAAACCCACACTGTGCTCTGTCCCAGGAGAGGAACCTCACTTGCCACAGTGAGCAGGCCCAGTGCCAGCACAATCTGCAGTGGAACACTCACCAAACTGCACAGGGGAGTCCCAAACCAGAGGAAACTTCAAGGAAAATGAGAGAGCTTTCAGGAGCCCACACATCACAGGGCCAGGAGCATCAGTGGCTGAGACCCCCCACCCACATAAAGCAGCCCCTGGGCTGTGCTAAGGACCAGGAGCATCAACCAGTCCAACAGAGCATGGCAAAGCAGCTCATGCAAAAACAGAGTGCACTTAAGGACAGGGTCTAGGGCTGGACTTGGCTGGGCCAGGTAAAGGTTTGGACTTGACCTTAAAGTTGTTTCCAATGTAAACAATTCTCAGATCCCAATTTGTTGATGCAGAATGAAAACTCCTCTGTTCCAGCTGTAACCTGGTAACAATTTGTTGCATTTGCTGCTTGAAAGAGCATCGTGTTCCAGACAGCACCAGCTCAGGTCTGGTTCCAAGGGAATATCTTGTGCACACAACCAAGTCAAGATCCTGTAAGCACTTAGAAATTACTACAGCTACCCTATGTATGGACAAAAAAACCTCCTATTTCATAGACAAGTTAAAACCTGCAGGATCTAGGTCATAGTTTTTGGTGCACTTCCAAGCTTTTTGAATAAGATTACATTCAAAACTATTATGCAATTAATGGAGATTAATTGGATTTAGTAAAAAGTGAAATGTCATAATTTTATTTTTAGGTAATACTTACAGTGAAATACTGACATTACTGAGGCCAAGGGAGTTTTACAAACAGCCCCCTGGGAGCCCGAATGTCATCCTTAATGAGTTATAATACAAAATTACTGATATTTAGCATCCTCCAGCACAAGGCTATGATTATAAATTATTTACACTTGAACATCCCTACTGCATAATAGGTTTAAAATCAACTTACAGGTAAAGAACCTGAATCATCTGTTAAAATTGCCATTTTGTTGACAGAAAACTGGGAATTTTTCTAGTTACACATGCACAGAATGAATCAGTAATCGTGCCTACACAGTCAAAGGTCTAATTGTTTTGCAACACAGATGTACAGAATCATGGTAGGCACAGATCAAGATGCTGGATGAGTGACTTCTAATCATTGCTGGAAACAGGCAAACATCAAAAGAAACTCAATGCCCCAAGACAGAAATAAAGTTCATTGGGCTCATATTCCTAAAGAGTCCTCTTGTGTCCTTACTAGGAAGCGAAAAGGCAAAACAGACACCCAGCATCACAGTTAACCATATGCACTCCTCAGGGATCCTTACCATAAAGAGTGAAAAAATCTATTCAAGTGCCAAATATCAACATTATTCCATCCTTAAAGTGATATTATTCTGTACAAGGTAGTTTAAACATGACTGGATAAAAGGACTGCTAGAATATTGGTGCCCTAAATATAATTCACATCCCAGAGGAACCAGGAAAAGACCATCAAAATAGAAGGAAAATATGTTAGTGCCACATGGGTGGCTTTTGATGCTCTGCAAGATTCTGAGATCTTATTCTGCTTATGCATAAATCCCACCACCAACTCCAGAATGACCAGAATCTGCTGCAAGCAACACTAAAGTCAGATTACTTGGCACAGCTTCTTACAGTGGCAAGATTTAAAAGGAACAGTTTATAGAGACATAGCACAGGAAATACTGCTTGATTGGGAGAACTGAATGTGCACATAAACCACATTCCCCTCACTGGGTGTGTCTGAAATGGGTATTGCTCATCCACTGTACGTTAGAAAAACAAGCTGAGTTCCCAGGGTCAAGGGGAGTCTCAGCAAGTGCAGCTGATGCTGCATCATCTTCTCACCCTTAAAGAGCAAACACATCTGATGGATGCCCCAGGACACAGAGAAATTCTGAAATGTGACACTGCAGAGTGGGCCCAGGGGAGGTATCACAGGTGCAACACAAACTGCAGCAGCCCAAAGGCACCTCTGCTCTGTCTGCTCTCTGCTCCATGTGACAGTGCAGCCCCCACAGTTCCTTTGAATGCCAAGATAGAACCAGACAGGAAAAGCAGCAAGTGAACTGCTGTCACCTCATTTTCACTTTGCTTTGTTTGAGGGGTTGTTGGTTGTTTTATTTTCCTTCTAGCATTCAAGCACCAGTAATAGAGTTCTATGAATATCACCACAGTCAAAGCACTGGGTAACTTCCCTCATAGGAGTAAGGATTGAAAAAAAGAACAATATGAACACAATCATAGCAGATCATAAACTTTTAATAGGATGCACTTCACTACCAAGACACGGTGTAGTTAAGGACTATCAGTCATTTTAGGATTTCTTCTAATGTTTTTTCTTTCATTTCAATAGGAAACAAAATCTTTTTAGAAACACAGCTGTTTTCCTAGTCAACATTTTATGCAGACCTGTTCTATTTGCTCAGGTTTTGAAAAATATCTTAATTTTTACTCACTCTTTCTCCTGAACAGGTCTACTGCATAGTGCATCTACTTCAAAATAGTACTTCCAAGAAAATTAACTGTAACAGCTATGGATAAAATCATGTTTTGTTTATATTTCAGGTACTAAACAGCTGCTACTAGATATTGCTACCAGATGTTTTAGAATTATATGCAACATTATGCTCAATCTTAACTTTTACAAAATTGCAAGCTAATAAAAGATGACACTGCTGTAGTCAAATGATTTATTAAAGGAAAAATCATTAAGCTCCTCTTAAGCGTCACACCCCACTACCCCAAATAACTCGTCATTATATACATCAGTGAACAGATGCAAATGTCTGTAGCATTCTGAGGTTTCAGTACTACCCCATATACCAATTATATATCCAGATGCCTCTCATTTTCACTTTGCCATCTGTCCATCTGAACCAGAATGTGTGATGACTGTTCATTACATGCTTAAACTACCTGCAGGTTGACACAAATCTGGGTTTCACACAGTTCACACGTGGAGCAGCTTTTCTGCCACAACAATGAGCTCTTACACAGCCTAGCTAAGAACTTACACATTGAAAACACTGGGAATATAAGCCTTGAGCAACAGAATGTGCAAAGATTTGGTGTGTTACATTCAATTAAATTTAGACACCTCACATTGCAAATAACTTAAACTGGAACATTTGCTGTGTGGTTTTAAGGGGTATAGGAGGTGGCTTTTTTAACAAAGTCTTATAACCTCGTGATAATCAAAGTACAAGAGTTATTTTGTACAAGCTCCCCAACTGAAGCCACAGAGCAGCAATAGCCCATGTAGCCAGCAACGTTTCCTATCTACAATCACAACACACACGAGTAACATCAAACAGGAGCCACAGCAATTATAGACCTGAAAACTTTCACTGGTTCTTCTGTGCTAACAAAGCCAGGCACAAATATTGTAAATCTAAATAGCTCCTTTCAATCTTCTAACAGGAAAATACACACATTAACTGGTCTACAGAGTACTTTAAAAGTTTGTGTAAACCTCTGTCTAGGCAAGCAAATAAAACATTCCACCTAATTTTCCCCTCACATGTAGCAGCAGCAGGTCCTCACCAAGCAAAGAAAATTACCACAACCTGAAGCATGTAACAGAGCCCATTAGTGTGGAAGGCACAGGGAAAAGGTCCCTGAACTGTGTTCTAAATCAGGAGCAGGTTCACTTAAGTCAGGGAAATCCTCCTTGGGACAACAGGAGGGAAGAGAAATACAAGTGTAGAGTGGCTTCAGCTAATTTTCAGTGGTTAAACAGCTAATCCTGGAGCAGGAACACGTGCACGTGTTACTTCATCAGCTTATTCTACCACAGAGAGAAGAAACAACCCAAATGCAAGAAAGGAAAAGAGAAATACAGAGGGAGATGAGCCAGAAATGATTGTTTATAACTTTAGATAGCAAATCCCCAGTTAATGTGTACTAGTCTAGCTCCACTGAGGCAACAGTAGCCACACAATTTACACAGCTGAGCATCTGGCTCTAAATATTTAAATGTTCAGAATTCTAGAGTGCATCCTTGCATAGCAGAGCTTCTCTGACTAATCACACTAGAGGTAACCACATCTTAAGTGTGTAGTTTTAAATTGAGTAATATTACCATTAATAACAGTGCCTAATTAAGACATCTATAATGTTTTTAATGAGAAAAATTGAAAGTCCTTCTGGAATTTTTCCAGTCAAATTAATTCTGAGGACTTTCGACATTATTACAAGCAATGTTACAGGAATGAAAATTAGGTCTAAATTAGGACATGTCACTGTACTTAAAAGCAGGAGGAAGAAAAAAGGAAACACATTCCATTTTCTGCTTTACACACCATTCTCTGCTATAACATTGCACCACAGGGGAAAATAAAAACACCATTTTGTGGTTTGCTCTAAGTTGCCCTGCATATAGTTATACGTGAAGTATCTCTAAGGCCTGCTCATATTTTGACACTTTGCTTTAAGGCTCTTTTTAAATATCACATCAGTATACCCTTGTGAGCAAGTATTTCCAGAATCTTAAAGTGACAATTCCTATTGGATTGATAGAGGCCCAAATCCTTGTGGATATAATTCATATGACTTATACTTGTCCAAAGAAATCCTTCTGTGAGGCTGCATGTTTAGGCAGGAAAGTACTCGTGGTTAAAAATTACCAGATCCAGCCTGCCAAAAACACACAGGAAGGAAGGATCCACATGGTCCTGAATGAAGCTCTTGATATTCCAAAAGCCATCAAACCTGGTGAGTTTTTATTTGTACTTCTCATAGACCAGTTCTTCAAAATACTCCATGCACATTTCTGGTCTGCAGCTGCTGTTGCTTTATCACTGCTCCCATTGTAAGAATTTAGGAAGCATAAACCCAAAAGTCGAGTGCACAGCTGGACCAGGTTTCTTTGAAGCTATAAAGATACTCAGTCCTTGCTTTTCAAAACTGTTTATTTGAGCACTTGCTTTCATACCACTGATATGATGTTGAGTGTGTTCAAAAATTACACACAGGTTCAAAACCTGAGAGCAAGAGTCAGGACTGGGTTCTGACTGGATTTTATATGAATATCTCAGCCTCAATTAGAGGAACTTGAGGTGAATCGCAAAAGTTCAGAAGCTTCAATCTTAAGGCGTGAATATGAGTTAAAAGAATAATGAGTTACAAACCAAGTATTACCTTTGGGAATTAAAAAAAAAGAAAAAAAAAAAAGCCTTTGTAGCTCAACAAAACGCAGGCTTTTGCCTGCCTTACATTGTGTGTCTGCTTCTACATCTATTCATACATCATTTCATATATATATATATATGGATCCACACAACATGGATATGCATACACTTAACATCCTCCTCACTGTGGTGCCTAATGCCTTCACATTGCTCTACTCCCTACCATGAAATTATTCTCTCAGATCATTCTCATTCAAAAAAACAATGCTGAGTTCTGCAATTCATTATGTCTTAATAAAGACAAACACAACAGTGTGTGTTTCAGGCTGGTCTGTTAATTAGGTGGCTTGTCCTTGAGACAGAGATTGCACAAAAGGCTTTTTTTAATGCATTGTACTGACACTGAGGATGTTTCAGGCTTAGATAATACTTTGAATGGGCTTGCAGCTTACAATGATTAAAGTTATGATAACAGCAAGGACATTCAGACATATACATGTTCCCTAATAGCTCAGGGAGGTTTATCCTCTTTCGAATCATAGTGTTGTTTACCACAGCCCAGCTTAATTGAATTTAAGGGCTCATCAGAGAAAGAAAATCTGATTCTTATCTTCTGTTAATACCACAATATATTAAAAGCAGAAAACAAACAAAATGTTTATCTGTTATTAATACTTAACAGATAAAACTCTTGGACTTCAGAAACTACATCACAATTATTGCTCTCAAATATAACGTCAAAATCACAAAAAGCTTTAAAAAGCAAGCATTTCTTTTCAAGATCTTGTCACTCAAATGCTGCAATTTCACCTAAAACAAGTCTAAGAAAAAAGTGCTAGGACAGAACTAACACACACATGGATGCCATCGTGCAAATCTGTATTTAAATCATAGCTCTCATACTGGCTATCATTGTTTTCTTACCAAGTGTTTCACATACGGGGATCTGATCCATTATTATTCAAACAATTAACTCTTAGCTATTATGTTTCAACTCTAGTTGGAATTGTGTTATAACAAAAAAAACCCCAAATCCATCTGCAGTAGTCAGCTGCTAGTTGTTTTATGTAGGACTTCTAGCAAGCACTTCACTGGGGACACACAGGATTGTCACAACTTACTTTTGGGCTGCACAGGTGTTACACACAGAAAGGAAATCACCAACTTGGTCACATGGGGAAGTTTGGACAGGTCTCACTAGCTCAGAGGGACACCACAAACACTGGAGAAAGAGTGACAAGTGTGGCACTTGAAGCCATCTGAGGAGCTTCCAGTGCCTGCACTAGTATTTCACTAAGAGCTGTTGACTGCTCTAAGTAGGTAGATGAACACATTATTCCAGTGAAGGGGAAAACTGTAGTAATTTGTTCTTTCATGCAGAAGTAGAGAAGCATTCCTAGTAGACCACCTCCACTCCTTTCTTTGATCACAGCAAACTGCAGACAGCACACGGAGAGAATGGGAACCTAAATCTTTCAGCAAGTTTAATGCACGACAGAAACACAGATCCAGCAATTGTCACATGTTCTACCAGTTTGTTTGACATTGCTTCTGGTAGAATACCAAGAATTTTATGTCTTAATTCCCCAAGTGCCTTTGCCTATCAGGATGACAAAGGAGGATTAACTTGAAATGAAGGACAACCTGATGAGTCTGTGCAAGATGGGGTTTATCCAGCAATGGCAAAGAGAAGCTGTTGGGGGTTAGGTTTTCTTTCCTTTTGTTCCTTTTTCCATATAGAATTTTTTCCCATAAGTTGCTAGGAAACACTAACGACTGGGTACTTAAGAAGAACAAAAGAAGTGGCCAAGCTCAGGGGAAGAAAGCATTTGGTTGCAGTTCTCTTATCGGGGAGTTTCTCTCAGAGGGACGGAGATACCTCAAGAAGTGGGCTGGTAAAAGGCAGACCTGGAGCAGCTGCTGGATCTCTGGCTCTGGGCTTCAGAGGAGGGCGCTTGGAGGTGCTGCTTGGGGAAAGGAATTCGTTGCTGCTGCTGGACCCCCACCCAAAGCTGCTTCTTTTACCATGGGGTGAGCCTCTGCTTGTGAGAGCAGCCATTGAACTGGGACCTTTTTAACACCTACCTCACTAAAAAGGGGCCCTATTGTCACCTGCTCGGGTGTCCGGGATCCTGAGCTCGCCTCTCCCTGCCCTGCTGGGAGCCGGGCTGCCGCTGCCCCGCCCGCGCCGCTCCTTCTGTTCTGCTCTGGGTCTCGCTGCACTGCAGCCCCGCAGCCCCTGCCTGCCGAGACGTCCTGCTGTCCCAGCTCGCTGCTTCCGAGAGTCCTGCTGGGCAGGGGGATCGGCTGCCCCGGGGGGTTTGTGAAGCAAAGCCTCCCTTCCATCCCTCCCGTCCCGGCTGAGCCGCCATTGCCGCGCGCTCCCCGAGCTGGCGCCACAGCGCCCCCTGCAGCCGCGGGGGAATCACCGCACCTGCCCCGCCCACCGAGCCCCACCAGCGCCCCTGCTGGCTGTGATCGGAACTGCAGCGAAGGGGAAAGTGCCCACAGGCCAGAAGGCCGTGACCGGGCTTCTGCTTCTGTTTGTTGTCAATGCCGTAGTAGTTGTTGTTTGCTTGCCTTATTATACATACTAGTAAAGAACTGTTATTCCTATTCCCATATCTTTGCCTCAGAGCCCCTTAATTTCAAAATTACAATAATTCGGAGGGAAAGGGTTTACATTCTCCATTCCCAGGGAGGCTCCTGCCTGTCCTTCAAACTGAGACAGCAGCTGAGAGTAATCTCTTATCCATCTGCCAGGACACAAATGGATCCTCATATAAAATATATTTTTCAGTGCCTGATTATCATGATTTAGAGGGTAGAGGGGAGGAGATACAATAAATGCAAGAAGAATAAAAACTTACTGTGAGATAAATATTTTCTACTTTTATTCTCAGATTTGTAAGCACACAATTTGCTTTAAGTGCTCACAAGCAAGTTAATTTAAGTTGCCAAGCAAAGAATATGACAGTACTTCTGGAAAAAAAAAAACTCAGGGAAAGAGCATAATATTCTTAAAAATCCATTGATTCTAACCTTATTTTTCTTTAAGTAAAGCATTGGTGCTGATGATGCATTTCAGATTATTGAACAAGAACAAAATGACAACAGGCAAGCTTCCCCTTTGGGTCAAGTCATTCTGTTAACCACAATTCCACAAGTGCACTGAAAATACATCTTCAATGGCACGAGAAAACTGCAACACATGTTTAAGATGAGGACTAACTTCTGGCAGCACTGCACAAATAGAGGGATGGATTGCTCATTAAGATACAAATTAATTACTATAATTAAAGTAATTAGTTCAAATAAACAGAATGAGTACAAGACTCTATCCAAGATCCCTCCAACAAACCACATTGCTCTGGGTTCTCAGTACCAGGGTCAACAAGTACTAAAGGGTGATTTGGGGCTCCTGAGCTGTGACTGCAAACAAGGCCTACTGGTTAAAGACTTCCTATAGGACTTTGCACAAGCTTCCTTGTTTTGCACTTGAGTCTTCCCTGCTTTTAAGGGAAAAACTTTGTCTTCCATGAGAAATCAGGAAAATAAAATCAGAGTTATAGTAGTATACAGGAAGCGAGGTTCCATCATTACGTCATGTTAATCACTGCCCCCAGTGATGCAATTCTGCCTTGAAAGGCACATCCAGGTGTTTGTAACTGTAATAAAGAGCTGTAAAAAGCAACTGAGAAGAGTCACTTGGAACACAGGCCATCTGTCTGTCCCCATATTTGCATTACTCTCCATTGCATGGCTTTGTGCAATTCCCATGCAGCTCTGTGCTTGCAAGGGGCAGGTGCCCCAGTTAATCCAAATCCCAGGAGACAACAAGTGTCCAACATCTCCTAAAACTCAGCTCACCCGCTCAGAGCTTTGATTTCAGTTATAACCTAACAAAAGCTTATTGCTTAACTTCTCACTTTTCTAAATGCTGGCACCTTTTGACTAAGAATTCAGTCTTCATAGTTTTTTATGTATCAGTTTCTGCCACTCTGCAGCCAACATATTAAAATCCCTGCCTGGTCTCTAGCAGTCCATAAAAATCTTCCAGTAAACCCAGCTGGAGATGTACTGCTGGTACCTTGCTGGGTGCACTAGACAGCAAAAAGAAATAAATGGCTAATGTTAGAAAGAGCATTAACTTAGTTCCATGGAGCATTTAGAGATAATTTTTTATTTTCTGTTTTCTCTTGGTTCATAAAATAATTGAAAACTTTGGAAGTTCTGTGAAAGAGTTATTTCTCCCTGCCAGAAAAAACAGTTCTTGGGCAAAGATATACTCAGAAGCTCCAGAAACCCTGGAGACCTGACTGCAGGACAGTCTGTCAGACAGTAACTGACCCCTCTCAAAGAAAACTGAGTTACTGCTTTATGTTAAAATACTTTTTATATATATATATATAGTACACCAGGGACTTCTCACTGTTATGTTTCAAGTCCCTTCCAGAGGCATGCTCATTAGATCTTAGGAATCTCTGGGTAGAAGAAGCTCATCTTTTCAAGTGCACAGAGAGGACACAGTCCTGGGTCCCCAGACTAATGCTGCAACTCTGAGATCTTGACACCAGTTAATTCATGGACAGAGAGATCAAAAGTCTTCATTTCCAATATACTTTTCTATATTACAAGCATAATGCAACATTGAACATGTCAGGGACTACTCTTGGTGGCAAAAAAACAGTTAATGCTTTCCAAAGTGCAGTTACCCACAAGACCACTGTGACATTTCAGGAGTCAAGAAGAGCTATTATTAGCTGTGCCTAATAATATTGCAAGTTCCCACCCATGGAATCTGTGTGCAATCCTCCATTGAATTGGCAGCCTTTGGCAGTATCACTGCCACATGAATTGAACCAGGCAAGTCTCAAAAAAAACTGCCATAGCACTGTGTAGCCAGCTTGAAAATACTGCTCTAGGGAGATGAGTGATCCCTTTGGAATTGGTTTTTGGAACAGCAAACTAATGAATCACTAACAGCTCTAAAGTAGACAGAATGTATTGCAACACAGCATGTAGTGCTGCAGAGCTGAAGGAAATCTGTTTACAGTGCTTCAACAGACACTTGAAATCAAGATGCTCAACAAGGATGAGGCTGTTTCAAGAGAGAATTGAGGCTCCAAGTGCTGAAGCTCCAAATGAAGTTATCCCCACCAGGACCAGCAACCATTCCTTGGTGCCAGGAGTGGGCTCTGACCCACAAAAAACAAAGGCAAGGCACAGCTCAAGGGAGGCTGTCCACATGGAAACAGGGCAAGGGACAGAGCAAGAAACAGCCCTGATCTCCTGAGCCTGGTGGTGCCTGTCCTTCAGTGCTAACACAGATCAGAAATTACTTCTGTCATTCAGACACACTCAGTGCCAACCTCCCCACAGCCACAGCTGCCTGGAAAACTTGTTACTATGATTTACGTGATATTTGCTAATGGGACAGGGTTGACACCAAGCTCTGCATTCAAGCCAAAGGTCAGCCTGATGCATATGGTTGGTGGGGTGGGAAAAGGCACTGCTTTACAGTTCAGATTCTTAGTGAAGCAGCACAGTCTGAAAAGAGAAGCTAAAACACAAAAACAGTATCTAAGTCCACACAAAGTTTGCTGGGCAGGGGGTAAACCAAAACTCAAAACCCACTTCAAACTAAGGACACTCAAAGCCACAGTTTTGAGTTAACTCACTGGCCTGCTTTTGCCCAGGCAAAGCTGGGCTGTTACACAAATTAGATGTTTTGGCCAAAAGGCCAGAAGTGTAGTCCCAAAAGTATGCAAAAAAGAACACAACTTTGAAGGGAACAGTTAGAGCTTTGTCTAGAAAAGACAGCACTTTTGATTCACTAGTGCTGCTTATCCAGTGACTAGTTACATATTTTACAGCAGAGGATTACTAAATAAGACAGAATACCATTTATCCCTTCCTTTTCTCCCTTAAGTCCACAAATTCTACACCTCCCAGTCCAGCAGCCTTGTTTCAGCACAAAGCCTTGCCAGTAGCACTGAACCAAACCAAAGAGAGCTTTCATTACAGGTGCTAAGGAAGCTGATCAGATAGTTTATCCGTTCACATAAATATATGGAATGGGGAAATTTAAAAGAAAAATTTATTATTACTTAAGCAGATTCCCCAAGATTGGTTGTTAGTGAAATTCACATAAACACAGCCACAGGAGGTGACTACACAATAAACCAAGGAATAAGAAAGTGGGATGAGAAGGGAAAAATGTTTCTCTGCTGCACCAGACTTGGCCAGCATATGACAGGCAGCAGGGTAGCACAAATAAATCAAAGACAGACTATCATTTATAGCTAAAAAGCTTCAGCCCAAAAAAAAAAAAAAAAAATCCAAATACCACTGCAGTTACTGGGAAGTAGTTTTAGAAATATCAAAAATAGCTGTAAGCAGTGCCAGATCAGAGCCCTACCCAGCTGCTGCACAGTCTTCCCTCCCTTCCCAAAGAGGCTCAAGATGAAAATTTAACCTGGTCACCTCATTTAAAAGCTAGCCCTAACCCAGAACCTGGCACACAATTCTGCACACCCTGTACATCTCTGGCTTGTAGGCTGGGAGAGATGGACTCTGCTCATAAAGCAAAGGAATGTGCTCACAAACCAACCACAGTTTTATGAGGAAAAGAAGGGAGATCTTCAGTTCCCATCATATTTGGAGCCTTGTTCAGAGCTCCCCAGCAGTGATGCCATGAGGAGTGGCACTGGCACAGGGCTGATGTGCCTCAGCCATACTTCTCTTTCAATCCCCTGCCCTTCCAGGAGGGATCCAGCAAGACTGAGCTCTGCAGCCCTGACTGAACAGGGTCCTTACACCACAGAGCACCCATGGAGTTACTCCCTTTTTAAAGCAGCTCACAGCAGTGATAAGAGGTGGCTGCATCCAAGCAAAGGCTGCAGCTGGCTGACGATTTTGGCAGGAACTTCCCACAGGTGCCCAAGCCTTAGTTCTGTATCAGTGCCACTGATTCAAAGTGACACATCCAGGGAAACTTTACCCTTGGAATACAGACTCCTGCCCACCAGGCAAGTCAGTCAAGACCAGAGTGCCAGTTATACAAGCATAGCATACTAAACTGTAAAGATTTTTGGATGCAGCAGACATCAGGCTAATCCCTGACCTGGGGAAATCAAAGTTGACCTGTACCTCTACACCAATACCAGGCTAATTCACACACAGTGGAACAGGAGGAACAACAGTGGAGCTCAGGCCCAGAGGCCTCTGTGCTACCCAGGCTCCCAAGGCAGAAATCAGAATGCTGGTTTGCTTGCAGTCATTACACATGTACAAGGAAAAACTGCAAAGTAACTATTTTTCTATTTTTGTTTTCTATTCAGTGTTTTGAAAGGTCAAATGTATTTGCACTCTGCTGTGTTGCCTTTATCAGTGCTTAAACTCAAGCACTGCCAGATGAATCACGAGTTGTACAAATGCCCCAGAAATACAATGTCAGAAGCAGATCCATTGTACATGAATTGTATGCTCAGTTGTCAGGGGAGGATTGTTTCCGTTTTAAGCATGGAAGGACCTGCAGAAAACTAACAGCTAGTTTGCAAATGTGCCTGAAGCCAGGTTCTCTTCCTTTTAATCTCTTGCTCTTTAGCTAGTCTCCAAAAGTTGTCAGAAAAATAAGAGCAAAGGGATCAATCAGTGAAATTATACATTAGCAGAAGGGGTAGGAGAGGGGAAGTCACATAGTATCTGACAAAACTTTGGAGCATTTCTCTTTCCTAACAGTTTCCCCTTTTCTGTAAGACATCACCCAGCAGTTCCTGGTAGCTGCCGTGTTTCGTATTTATTGCTAGAAAGCCATAACAGAGTTGTACTTCCCCTCTGAGGTTCTCTGACCCTTTCCTACCTTTCCATTTTCTCTAGGACATACTCGCTTCTATCAGTAAGCAGTTAAAATCCTGCTGGTGTCACACAGGAGACGTGTGGAATAATACCATAACCCAGCTGATACCCATAACCCAGCTTCAGACAGTTAAAACAAACAGTCCAAAAGAAATTGCAAAGTGCTGTCCTGCAATGAAAGCTGCTTTGGCCTCACAACTTATACCCAGTTTGTCTTCTGTTCTCTCCACTCCCATTCCTTCCCCATCCAAGCAGTCAATTAGAGGAAGGGATGTCCTACATTTATTTCATTTGTGTGATAACAAGTTTCCTAAAGAATCAGTAGAATGGATTTAATGAGCACAACAACGTCAAAGCAGTAAGGATAAACTTTGTCCATCAAGACATAGAACAAGTGATAAAGCCCCACCAAAATGTAAAAGAGAAGAGAGTTCTGTGGCAGCTAATGAATGCTGGAAATGGATAAAGAGTTTTACAAAGGATTAAGTTTCCTGCCTCTCATAAACCAGTATGCTGATATACACAAATGTGCATAAAACAGTATCACCCTTTCCTGGTGCCAGCAACTTCAGATCTAGATATGAGCAAGAGCTCTGGATATGGGTGTCAGCCTAAGCTCTGAGGCATGATTGTGTAAATGAAGATGTGGAAATCAGGCAAAATCAGCCTGGGCTCCATTCCTGTATACAGCTATTGACTGTATCACAAATATAAAAGGCAGCTTTCCAAATCTTACAGCTGCAAAAAGTGACAGCACATTGAATACCATTTCGGTTTTTTTTTTTTCCCTGGGTTTTGCTTTCCTTTCCATTTTTATGCTTAGGGTTTGCTGTTCTTTCTTGTATTCCTCAGTCAACCAGTGAAAATGAGAAGAAATTCAGCAGCTATGTCAGCATGTTTATTAATAGATTACTACCCCAGCACTTCTGGCTCCAGGAGATCACCAACCTAACACCTTCATTGGGGAAGATAAATGAAGTTCTCTTTTCCACATGTGCAGAAAGAACTAGACTGTTCTAAGGGACTGAGAGAGAAAGGAATAGGGTGATATGAACATACCAGGAGAAGCACAAGGTTTGGGCCAGATGCACATTACATTTAGAGCTCCCTACCACATCAGCCAAATTTAGAACTGAACACTGCACAAACTTTGGGGAATCTGCAGGTTACCCAGTGAAGATATGACCCATCTAAAATGTTAAAGGAAAGCAACTCCTTAAGTGTGTCTGCTTCTCTTCATAATGCAAGAAAACTTCCATCCTCTTCTCTTCTATCACCAAAAGAAAAACATCTATAAGCACCAAGTACCAGGATGGACTTCGCAGCAGAGCCTGTTGAACCCCATCTAAGTTAAACAGTAGTAAAAATTATTCACCCTTTCCCTGAACACCAGGAGTTCTAGAAGAAAGTTTGAGTATAAAAACTAGAAGCACTCAGACTATCCAAATTATTTTAAACAGAGGGAGGAGAAACAAGAAAAAAGTAATTTGAACAAGGAAATTACAGGAATGCTGATGCTTCCAGTCAGCCTGGAGGTAAGGCAGAGAGAACCACTCATGCTGTGCACGATGGCTTTTTATTCCTACATATCCCAGCTAGACTCCACAAACACACAGCATGCAGAAATCAGAAGTCACGAACAAGTTGGAGAAACAATTCTGTTCAGGTTCAACATGAGTTATTGCAGACAAGCAAGTCAGTTTGTTTTACTCAAACTCCTTCACCCACCCCATAATCAATGTTTATCTCCCCTGCACAGCAAGAAACAGGTTCTGTGCTTGTGAGTCTTTGCCTCCTGACACAGAAAAAAGCTTTGAAAATTCTATTCTTGGGAAGCAAATGCAAGAAGGCTGAATCTTCATTTCAGGGAGACAAACACAAAGGAAGAGCTGTTCCACAAAAATCAGACTTTGGCTTTCAACAGTCCATACAAATCCACAAAGTCTCATGTTTTGGAGAGTAACAAATGGTGCATCCATGTGTCCTAGTCCTCCCAGGAATTTAAACATTTGGGTGCATCTACTAACAGTGACACTTTAGGTCAGCAACATCCCACTTCCAGAAGCTAAACCTGGGGGGAAACAGCAATTACCAGCAGCTCACCTTCCTGCCAGAACAGCCCAAGCTTTTGGTAGCTCTGCCTCCTCCCAACTGAGGAAAGGCAAGAAGACAGGAACCTGCTAGTGTACAGATGGTGGGAGAAATGTTCTGCCACTGAGACTGTGTCTCCTGTTGCAGTGGAAAGATGCAGCACCTCTGCCCTACTCAAGCACTGGAGCAGAGCTGGTTGTGCATTATCTGTTCCCATTTTCTACCCCAAACTGCTTTGGTCTGAAATGCCTTGAGATGCCAGCCCCATCCTCCTCCTCTGCTCCAACTGATCATTGTGCCAGCAGCCATCACAAACACCAGCTATGAGCAAGCACTCTCCATTTCCTTATGCCTAAAGAACTCTGTGCAGTTATGATTATATTTTATCTTATTAGTTTCCTCTCCATGCAAATAACTACTGTATAGAGGCAGGCAGTTCCTTGGCAAATCATAACTAATTACATTCTTGAAAATTGAGCTGCATTATTAAAGTACTGCTGAAAACACTACCTTCTGATTGGTCCAAAGACTGAATTTATTCTGGGCTCCCTCCAATCAGAATTAATCTTTCTGGAGTACAATGAAGTGTCACCACTGAATCAACACCAGCAGCCCAAGTGACAGCAGCTGACATCATTACTCACCCAAGATAACAGACCTCAAGTCATTGAAACAGGCAGATGTTGGAGGCTGTCTCCCATTTCAGAATAATGTTCCTGTCCTAACTGAGCAGTTATTTTAGGGAAGCAAGGATAAATTCATTACCGTGGGTAGGTGCTCAGGTATCACAGCAATAGAAGCCGTGTGAGCATCCTGGTACGTGCACAGTAGGAGAGCACATGGCATTGACACCAACCATCCTTCATCCAGATAACACAAGGAGGGGCAATGCAATCAATCCACATCCACGGGAGACCCGCTCCTGTGTTGGTGTGAGCAGCACTGCTTTGCTATTGCAAACACACAAAACTGAAGTTGAGAGATGTGTAAGACCAGAAGCAATTTCCACAAGAGACAAAATTTCATGATTTATCCCCAGCATCCTTATCTTACTTCCTGGTAACACATGGTACGTGAATTTATCAGCTGTTCTTTTTCCAGATTACAATAATCAATACCCTCACCACACAAAGTACCACATTTCTGCATTGATAACTAAACTGCAGAAATCAGCAATTAGGGAAAACTCTTGGTGGCATTTAAAACTGGAGAGCATATTCTTGTTTACAATCTTTAAATGAGCTCTTGTAGTTTAAAAGCATAAGAAAATAATTACTTCAAAATTAGATGTCAGAGACTTATCTATTCCTAAAAAGCAGGGCACGTGGGTGCAAGAAAGTGTGCTTCCCATTACTCCAGGCTTTCCTGACCATCCCTACAGCTTTGTTCCACAACTCCTGCAGTGATATTGCCACATTGCACCAAGTGCAAGACAGAGAATGGACTAAGAGTGTTCAAGGCCAGGCTGGACAGGGCTTGGAGCAACCTGGTCTAGTGGAAGGTGTCCCTGCCAATGACAGGGAGTTTGAATGAGATGATCAAATATGCACCTGACTAGTTTAGTGTTCAGGTCAGAGCTATGTATCAGTAAATTGACAGGAATATCAATATCCATAAATCAAGATTTATAGAGTTCAGAGCCTAGTTAGTTTAATCTGATCAGGAATTATGAAAACAAGTATTTTGGAAAACGATAAAACCACTTTTCCTGGCACACAATACAACCTGCAGGTAGCAACCTAATACTTATGCCCAGAAATTAAAACTGATTTTTATGTATTTTTCTGTTTTAATGTCATTCTCATTTATCTTTACCCACAGGTATTTCATTTAGCATTTCACCTGGATAATACCCAGGACTTCCTGGCACTTGCAAGACCAGTTACCTTGGCAGAAGGTCAAGCTGAACACCTTTTAATTTGGCCAGTTATTTAACTGTACAGAGCAGCTCAATCCCAGCTGAGATATCCATTCTTGCTGCAGAGCACAGTTGGAGTTGCTCAGCTTCCTCTGACAGAGCTCTGAAACAATGGCTTTAATGGGGAAGGAAATGCCCATCCAATTCTAATGCCTAATTCCATCTCCTTTTACTCAAGGAGCAAAGTACCAGATGCTCTGGATTTCCTGCTTTGTCAACTCCAGAGCAGTGCTATGTTCAGTTCCCATATTTTGTTATAGCTGGTTGTTGTCTGATAAAACGTGGTTCCTCAGGGCCAACGCAGGGCTGTCTCAACAGAACTGCTTAAACACACCTTATTTGGCAGCAGAGGAACTCAAAGCAAGAAAGTTTGTCTATGGAAAAATGGAAGGTCTTGGGGGCACCATTTCTGGGGCTTTCTCTGCTCCCAAACAGTTACCAACAACCAGCTGAAAATTCTAATGTAATTATACACAAGAACACTATAACAGGCTAAGGAAGAGGAAACTTTACATGATACTCCCCTGCCTCTATCCTTATATTCTGTCTCTACTGTGACCCCATGGACAACTGCCAGCTTTGGTTTTAATCTTATGGGTTCAAAATCCCCTGCATTTGACTCCAGGACTCTTTATTGATAACTTGCACAGAAGCCCAATTCCAAGTTATGCCAAGATGAAAAGAAGGAGATTAAGTGTCTATAAAGTAGATGAGCCAATTATCAGCATGATAAGTGCTTTGTAACTTGTTTGGGGTATTTTGCTCCGTAGCAGTTTGAACAAAACTCAGTGTGTCAACACTTTTATGGATTGATTTGAAGCAATATATCAGTTATCCATCCTCATTCTACATGTGCCACAGCTGTGTTCCTGCCCATGTGGCAGCCAGCCACTAATGCAGAGAATCAGGACTCCCTCAGCTGTGGTTGCAGCCAAGTTTATCAACCTGGCCTTGGAGCAGGAAAGGGAGAGGGGTAGCAAACAGCAGCTTTCAGCACACAAATAGTAACAGCTGAGGTAACCTGAGCTTACAGGAACAGATATTTGTAAGTGAGCATCTCTTATACTAAATTCCAGTTGTATGTATAACTATTTATTTGCATACAGCCACATTAACTGTGCTGTGATATCTTCTTGGCCCAGACCCTGTGGTTTGCAGCATTTGGAGTCCTTGTTACACACAACTTCCACAAGGTCTATCTGCCATGATTGCTCAAAATCCTAAAACATCTGCAAATTTCCAGAAACCCACTTGCTGTCTGTACTGTTAACACAGCCTTCATACACACAAGAATTATTTGCTCTTCATTACATACCAGGCTGCAAAGTCCTTGGGAATATTAACTGTTAGAAATATATACACTGCCATTACTAATAAGGAATTAAGCATTAGTTGTTCACAGCAAGAGAATGAAATAACTTAGACTGAAATAGATAATTATTAGTGGTTTGCTGGGGTTTTTTTAAATTTATTTAAATGATAGTTTTGGGAGTAGAACCTTGCTCAAATGGAGTCTAAGGAATCTTAGGTAATAAAATACTAATAATTTCAGGGAACTGTGTATGGGAGTCCAATTTTGAGACATTTCAAAAGCTTGAAGGTGGGTGTTCAGTTTCCTAAGAACAAGGCCCATAAAGCTACCAAATTAGACATCTGTAAATGGACATTCATAGATATCAGAAGTTATTTAAACACCTTAATCAGCTTTTCCAAGTGGTTAGAGATACTGAAAACTGCTGTGTGCTAAAAAGATTCACCCCACTCTTAATACCTCATATTTATTTTAGTCTGTTCATAGAACTGTTTTAACCAGCTCCATCCAACCAAACCTTAAAATCCTTTTTTTTCCTCTAGTCAAGAAAATTAATGCTGCAAAACAGTAGCATATTGGATAAAATAGGAGCAGCATGAGTTTCATATGAAAAAGTAAGGCTTTCAAGGAATTAGATTCTTCCATTTGACAGAGAATACAGTCCATACCACACACAAAAAAAAAAAAAAATTTAAAAAGAGCAGTAGTGGGCAAATTTCCAAGACCTCTGAATAACGAAACAGTGGCTAATATAGCAAGTCTTATTTTTCTCTCCTCTTTGGCATTTAATAGCCTCCTGATTTGTGTACACTAACATTGTGTTAGCTGCAGGACACATGAAGTGACAGAAAAACACAGCCTCCCATCTGGGCTGGTCCCATCCATCTGGTGATTAGGGCAGGGCACAGTGCAACCATATGGCCACGATCAAGAACCCACTAATATCATCCAGAGCTAACTGGGAATGCAATAACCCACTTAGTCTCCTAAGGATGATAAATGCCTCTCATTCTGTTTCTCCTTCCCAGTGGACATTGCAGATTTGTCTTTTTGCCTGCACAGATGAACCTCTAGTTAGAATCACAGAATGAGTGGAATTGGAAGGGACTCACGAGGATTGTCGAGTCCAACTCCTGGCCCTGCATGGGACATCCTCCAGAGTCACACCAGGTGCCCAAGAGCATTGTCCAAAGTCTTCTTGAGCTTTCTCAGGCTCGGTGCTGTGATCACTGCCCTGGGGAATCCAGTGCCCAGCCACCCTCTGGGTGAAAAACCTTTTCTTAATACCAAACTTAAGCTTCCCCTGACACAACTTCAAGCCATTCCCTGGGGTCCTGTCACTGGTCACACAGCAGAGATCAGTGTCTGCTCCTCTTCTGCTCACAAGGAAGTTGTAAATGCAATGAGGTCTCCTCTCCTCCAGGCTGACCAAGCCAAGTGCCCTCAGCCATTCTCCCACACAGCTTCCCCTCAAGGCTCTTCAACACCTTTGTTGCCCTGCTTTGGACACTAAGAGTTTAATATTTTTGCTATATTGTGGTGACCAAAACTGCCCTCAGCACTCGAGTTGAGGCCACCCCAGTGANCATTCCCTGGGGTCCTGTCACTGGTCACACAGCAGAGATCAGTGTCTGCTCCTCTTCTGCTCACAAGGAAGTTGTAAATGCAATGAGGTCTCCTCTCCTCCAGGCTGACCAAGCCAAGTGCCCTCAGCCATTCTCCCACACAGCTTCCCCTCAAGGCTCTTCAACACCTTTGTTGCCCTGCTTTGGACACTAAGAGTTTAATATTTTTGCTATATTGTGGTGACCAAAACTGCCCTCAGCACTCGAGTTGAGGCCACCCCAGTGAAAAGCAGAGCAGGACAATCCCCTCCCTTTTCTTGCTGGCAAACTCTGCCTGGCACTCCCAGGACACAGCTGTCCCTCGGGGCTGGAATGCCAGTGACACACACCTAAAACAGTGAATTCTGCCTCTATAACTGTCCATTGAACAAAAAAAAAAAAAAAAATCTGCTAACCTGACCATTGTACTCAAAGTCCTAAATGAAACCTCCATCCTCTGGAAAGGTTTACACTGTCGTAGGAATTTTGAAACCTGAGGCCAAAATCCTGACACGCAGCACACTGGTGCAACGCAGCAGCTGAAGATTAGAGATGCAACTCCAGCAATGATGCAGGAAGAGTGGAACACTGAGAGCTTTGTTATCTGGATTGCTTTTACATATTAATAGAATGGGAAGAGCCTGCTTATCTTTCAGCAAACAAGAAAAGGAACGCAGAACTTCACAATTTCTTGAAGGGGCACTACTTGCCATCTACATGGGTCTAATAGTCCCTGTTGCACTGGTCTATTGAGACAGGTTTTAGGAATACTAATTTCTTAGCTGCCAAGTCACTAAAAACAAAGTCAATAAATTCCAGTGGATCACAGCACAAATATTACATGTGGTAAGAAAACTTTTTTGAAGTTTTGATCATCAGAAACAGAAAGCAGGACCCAACATATCACCTAAGCTACATCTTAGGTTGAAGGATTTAGTCTCAAGAGGTACACAAAGCAGGGTTTAATTGCTGTAACTGCAAAGCATTTTAATGTTTTCACCTATCTGCTCTAACAAACACCCCTTGCTTAGCAGCAAGGGCTGTGGTCAGGTCCTGTGTAAGGATATTTTTAGAGGTTAGAGCTGTAGCCAAAAGCCATCCTAATTCACTAGTGCCAAGCTTCCCTCCAAGGTAATATTTGAGATTTTTCCAGGACAGTACCACTGCTGGAATGGCTCTGTGTTTTGGGAGACACCATCTTGTGAATGAGATATGAAACTGGAAGATTTTTTTGACCACATAGCCAAAAATGATGGCCTGAAACTGTGGGGAGCAAACGTCAGCCTGCTCAAAAAACGTTCATCAGTACAAATAATAACACATAGTAACTGACCATTGAGTTTCTCTAACGTTTTTAAAGCATTTTTACAACTCTCATATAGCACAAGAAGCACAAGACTTCTCCTCTCGAACTCTCAAATAATAAGACCTACAGCAACATGATAGAACAGGGAGATACTTGGTCAGAATTTAAGCATAATCTGCAATGTTATATCAACACACTTGTGTGAGCAAGACTTGTCTTTTTTCCTGAAGGCGTTAAATTCCTTTTGCTTCCAATACCTGGGTGCTGCCTTTCAAGCTGTGCATGGAGCCCTCTTCTGGAGAAATTTGAACAAATAAAAGCTTAAGAATGCAGCAGTGTGGGCTCTGCATTAGGGGAAAGAGTTTGAGGACTAATTTTCACTATTCACTCTGATGACAAGCTTATAAAATCTATACATTTTTCCAATTTACTTAGTTGCAACCCAGTGAAACATGACAGTTATTATTAAAGCAATCAAAAATATGGGGGCTTTTTTCCTCAACTTGTTAGTTTTACTCACAATTTTTGAGTCATCTGCATGAAATAAATAAAACAGGAAAGGAAGCCTGTGAACAACTTTTGTTTTAAAACAAATGTTTTGTATACAGGTTTTAGAAAATATCCTTTGGGAAAAATGGAAAACACACAGATTTTTAAATCTATCAGATCAGAGTATGCATTTACTGCTTACTGTACCCTGTATAGTGAACTGCATAAGCTACCAGAGTACATTTAGTTTTTATTGTCAGCTTCAGATCAATAGAGTTATATATTGTAGTTATGCTTTGGAGTTTTAAAAGTGCATCTGAATTAAAGGATTACTTGAAACATCTTTCTCAGTTACTCCAGCTAATGCTCAACTTACTTCTTGGTGAAAACAGAACAGTTGGTAGTAGTACAGATGAAATCTTTGCAAATGGAAAAATTAATTTATTGCACACCTGTTTACCACAACTTTTGCATACATACTTAATGAGCTGCTTTGTTGATATGAAAAAGTGATTCCTCATCCTTATGTTTTTAATGCCTCAAGAGGCAAATTTTTTATAGTTTAAAAAGGCAGTTGAATTAGAGGCAGACCAAGAAAATACAAAACTCAAGTTACTAATTTTAGAAATGGTCTTTTCATTAAAGATAAACCTTTTACAGTTCATGTTCTTATTGATATAAAAGAATTTCTTCAAACTTTTTTTCTCTACACTGTAAACTTTGCACTATCATTACTTTGAAACGAAGACATCACTATCTTCTGCTTCCACAGAAAGATTGCTAGATTGCTCCTGTTTAGAAAGAATTCTATCAAACTTGGTCCTTTCTGGTTCCACTCACATTGCATTATATGAGACATTTTTGCTACTCTTAAGGGTGAAAAAAAAGAAAACTTGCAGAAAAAGATCCCCAAATGTGTTACAACCACTACACAAGCAGATGGCTGCATTTGTTTAATATGTTGTTTCTCACATTCTTCTGTTTACTCTTCCTGTCACAAGAAAGTTGTGCATGTGGGGTGTCAAAGAGAAAAGCCAAACAGCACTTGAGTAAATCCCATGTCTTTCCCTAGCATGGCACCAACTGCAATTCATATTTTAACCTGCCAATACGCAACAACCAAGACCTGAAGACAGAGTTAGGTGCACTTCCATATTACAGTCTGATTCATTCCCCAATTCATTAACTCTTAGACATGATCTAGAAGGTAAACTTGGAGATGTATTGGCTCAAAAGGTGGAGAGAGACATTGCCAGATAGAGTTCTACATGCTGGTAAAGAAGGTGGAGGGCAGTTTGAACACTTAAGCTGGAAGCAAGACTAAAGCACCACAAGCTCAGCCCTGCAGTACAGCAGAACTCATCTCAGCCCAGCCTGGGAAGAAACTCTGAAGTATCGCTGAAAGTCATCAATGAGGTGCACAGGTGTTTTCAGAATCAGGTGTCTGCACCTTGTCAGATTTTAAGTAGACATTAATGTTAAAAAACATGCCAGCTACGTTTAATAGGCCCTAGAAGGCTGTCCTGTTATATCACATACATACTGCTTTACAGAAGACAACTAAAAAAATCCAAACTCAAGCTGCTTAATTCAGTGGTGTGTTAGACAAGCAGTACCAAAAAAAACCCAAAAAAAACCAACCCAACCAAAAAACAAACCAACAAAAAAACCCCACTGAAAACGGAGAGAAAGCCAAGCAAAGCAGATGGGAGGTCTCAAAGCCAAGATGAGAGCTCCAGTTCAGTACATCCAGAGGTTACCTTTCCACTGCCTGTGCCCGCTCCCCCAGCCCCTGTACATTGCCTCCTACTGCCATCACTGCCAGCCCAGCTGGACCTCAGCCCACTTGTGACACCTTCTCGTCCCCAGGAGCCCTCTGGGTATCCCCAGCCCACGGGACAGTGCTCAGCCCTCCCGGAGCAGCAGTTTGGCCACTGTCCTGAGCCAGTCCCGGCAGAGCCAGAGGCTGCCCTCGGACACTGCCAGGAGCCCCAGCCCGAGCTGGCAGAGCTGCCCTGCCAGGAACTCTGCACCAGCACACCCTGCTCGGCACCAAACCTATGGCCCAAGGCAGCTGCTTTCATTTGTTCCACTCCCCGGAGCAGGACTGTTATCCCGAACCCACCCAAATGCCTTTGTGCTTGCTCACTCCCAATCCCCGGCCACCGAGCCGCCCGCTGTCCCACAGCTCCAGCCACCCACGTCCCTGCATTGACTCCAGAGCAGGTTAAACCAGGACCTGGATGTCCTAACCTTGATCCACAGCATGTGTGCATTCAGTTCACCCTCCTGCCTCCTCCTCACACACTGGGTAGTTCTCTCAGCAAAAGAAGCTCTGCCAACGGTGATCCCTCACCCTTTTTGTCCTTACTGCCCTGTTTGGGATTAGCAGACCAAACGCCTGCTGGAAACTGCAGTTACACAAACACGGGGGCTCAGGCTCAGCGTCCCGAGCACTTGTTTGCCACTAAACCCCACCAGCCCTCTAAGGGTTAACAAAACCTCTCGATCGCAAGTCAAAAAGGAATTAACTTTCACCCCTGCTCAGTGCAGAGGATCTCAGCTCACTGTCACCGAACGCAAGTTCACAGATCTCCTAAGACAAAAGGAGGGAGAATGCTCTTAAGCTGGACAACAACAAAGGATTTCCAAACCTGCTCTGAGCTTCCCAAAAGTGAGCCCTGTAACAGCAGCGAGAGGAAAAGAGTAACCGCGAGGTGCTGAGAAGTGAAAGCCCAGAGAGTCCCTGTGCTTTGACAGGCAGCAGCAGCCGGGCTTTAGCAGCTCCGTGTTTTTCAGGCTGGGTGTTTTTTCCTCTGCTTTCTGGCAGAGGGGGATCTATTACATTTAATAAGAGAAAGGCTACATAGCAAGTCACCAACAGAGTATTACACATCTATCAGGAGAGTACGGGGAAGGAAGCCTTTTGCAAGGTCTGATTTTATTTTTCCTCCATATTCGCCCCTCCAATTCTTTTATTTAAAGAAAACCAATAAAAAACGTGAGCTGCCTGTAACAGCCTATAAACCTACTACCCAGCACAAGCCACAGAGGAAAGAGGCAAATCAAAGTTGCAGCATTTGATATGACAGAAAATATTGCCGCTGCAGCTGCAACCGAGACACTTGAAAGATTCCCCCCACCACCCTTCCTGAAGGGAAACAAAAAAATGCTATATATCACACTGCAAATTGGTTGTAATTGTAAATCAGAGAACTATAAGATCCTGCATTCCTAGCAACTGGCTTGCAGCAGAGATCCTGCATCTTTAAACAGTAATTCAAGCAATGTATAATTACTCAGAAATCAGAGCTGAATTACAAATACTTTCAAATCCAAATGCACAAAAGCAGAAAGACGAAAGAAAGCAAGGAAAAAACACACATTTCTTACCTGGGACAGCAGAAAAGACAGAGTAAGTTGAGTTTTGTGCTGCATTTTGCCAGACTAGAAGGTACCAGAGGCTTTTTCATTCATGCACTCGGCTGCACTGAGCATATTTTCACTGTGAAACAGCCTTTGAGAAGAGACTCTGCCTTGAGAGCCAGCCAACTTCCCAAATAGATCAGCAGCATCATCACTAAAGCATTGGATAGAGTCTGATGACCAGAACCAATGGCTTTACAAGGATGATTTCTTCACAAAGCATCCCCATTTTGCATCACACATATTGGGCAAGCACCTCTACAAACACAGCACCTTTAGAAAGCATTTTGCTTTGGTGTATTTCTGTGTTTAGTTTCAGTCTAACATCATGCTTTACAGATCTCAATAGTATTTTCCCTTTTAGAGAATGGAATTGCACAGAGGGAAATAAGAACAACTCTGAGCACCACTGCAAAGAGATTCTCTTTATTAAAATGTTAATAAGGTATACTTTGTTTTCAATAAATCAAAAAAATGACCTCTGCAGTTTTGGTTACTTCCAAGGCTTAGAAGGAGAACACAATGAAATTTTTCAGTGTAGTAGAAATACAGGTTATATTTTGTGTTTTCCCCTCAATCTCACAAATCACAATGAAGACAGATCCATTCTAGCCTGCAGAAAAAATCCATCATAAGGCAATAGATTTTATTAACTGCTCAGGTAATGACAGAATTGGCTTTTAATTCAACAAACTAGAATCTAGGATAAAGTTTCAAAGGTGCATGTCCTTCTCAATTACAAAAACTTTTCCTGTTTGAAAGAGGGGACCTGATGTCTCAAGGACCTCCTTTCTCTGCATTGATTATGTTGCAGCCCAGCAAGCAACACAGGCAGATGGACCAAAGATAAGGAATGAGTTCCCCTGAGTGCATTTCCAACTCCACCCCTCTTGCCACTCCCCATTATCACAACACTCCAGTCTTTTTTTGAGTTGTCTCCTGGCAGTCACCACAATTACTGAGCAGTACCCTTCCCCCATTTTTAGAAGGATCAAAAATCTCAGCTCTCATCTGTGATGTTTTTCCCTCACTTGCTCATCCAGCAGAACCAGCTGCCATCACTTTCTGCTCTGCCCCACCACGGGTGGCTGCTGTGCTGGTGGAGATGAGAAGAAACATGGGGAGGGAAAGGCAGGTAGGCAGATAGGAAGGGATAAAGGAGCTGCCAACCACTTTGAGTTCCCCAGCATCAGCAGGAGCTTCCAGCTGTGAATAATGTTGTTTGATGCAACCACTGCTAGTCTACTGCTCAGAGCTTACATCTTCCTTTACTTACCCACTGGACCAAAACTGAAGGAAAACACTGTCCTTCCAAGTCTAAGCCCTCACATGCAGCAATAACTGTTCCAGTACCTTCATTACACATGAGTTTAAATTAATACTTGAGTTGGAATAGAATCCAAACAAAACCCAGCAGGAACTACCAGTAGCAATAATAATGCTCTACATAATCACAAAAGGTTCACTACTTAGACATAAAAAGAAAAAAAAAAGCAGGTAGGTTGCTTTCTTTTTCAATTTTTTTTTTTTAAGTCAGAAAGACAGCTTAGGAGGGTAAAAAAGAAAAACCTTAGAGCTCTTTATGACTAGAAACAATGACTAACCACCTCCCATTTCTCTTTCAGGGAGCCAGTTTACCACGAAGTATCATTCCCAGCCTCAAGAGGAGGCTGTAGGAATTTATAAACCAGGTTGGGTGGGGTGCATAGGGAATATCCCACAGAAAACAGCACCAGCTGTACCATAGCATGCACAGCACTGGGATTTGGACACTCTTAACCCCACCAACAGGGGCCAAACAACTGAGTGAGTTACCAGACCAACCAGAAGTACGTGGTGGCTGAAAGAAACAAAGGCGTATCTGCATCCTGTTTTACAGGAAAGGGACTCGCTTAAAAAAAAAAATAGAAGTCAAGTCATGGGGTAGATGATTCACTGCAAGATAATGCAAAGTGAGATTTGAGCCAACATGAGCAGTTATTTACTGTACAAGGCACAACATGGCCATGGGGCCATCCCAGCACAGGGGCAGAGAGGGGAACGAGTGTTCCCAATGGTCCTGCAGGAGCACGGCCATCCCCACAGCCATGGCACCCCTCCTCATCCTGAGGGACCAGGCACCGCAACCTGGCATGGGCCAGGACCTACCTCCCTGAGGTCAAACCCAGCCAAAAGAAGCCACATACTACAGCTCTTTACCTCTAGAAGCAGCAGTGACCCTCTAGCAACAATTAAAGAAAAGAAAAAATTACTTTTAAAAAACCAAATTCACCAACCTTTTACCTCCAGTTCCACAGAGTTTCTTACTCCTGACTGCTGCCCACCCCTTCTGCTTTGGCCTCTTCTCACAGGTGTTCTTACTTATCCAATAAAAGGACAACTACTGACTGCTGGAGGGGTGATAACCGTCCCTGCAGCAGTAATTAACCATTCCTGGAGGGCTAATTAGCTATTCCTGAAGGGGTTAACCCTTCACAGGGCGCTGCCAAGCCCTGGCACAATATGGCGCCCAAGTGTGAGGGCAGCTGCGCCGGCCGGCAGCGCTCACCCACAGGGTCTGGCTGCACAGGGAGGTGTTGCCTGTTTGGAACTGCTCACCTGAGGTGAATTCCTGCACAGCACGGTGCTGGGGGTTACAGGGGTAACTGGGACCCCAGCAGAGAGGTGGGCAGCTGCTGCAATCAGAGGGCCAGGAGAAGGGTTTGGCCCCTTGCAGGTGGGCCCCCAGCCCACCTGTGTCTTCTGGGGTCAGGGGTGGAGTCTTCTCTGCTAATTAGCTAACTAATGAAGAGCTGGTAGACTATTAATTAGAAATTAACAGTTGGTGCCCCAGTCTGTTTCAGCCTTAGGTAACAGAAGAAGTTCAAATTCTAAAACCTGGAGGAGCTGGGCAGGAGGCAAAACTGCAGGTGATGGAGGGTGTTCTCTCTCTAAATCCCAGCTTGAGGCAACTTTGCTGCACAAATGAAATAAAGCTGAGGTGCCACAGAGGAACAGTAACAAGAAATAACAGGCTCAGCTCTAAAGCATAATTAAAGAGGGGGGTCTACACCTCCCCTTTTATGGTGAACTGTGCTTGTCTTCCCTGCCAACACAAAAATGTGTAGTAAGCTTAGGCAGTGACTGAGAGGGTCTTAGTTTGTGACAAAGAAAGCTCCTGCCAAGACCTTTTCTGATCCAAAACCATGTTAACTGATGGGTGTAACACAGTCTGTAGTCTTTAGACAGAAAATACCATATCTTTCACTTATAAAATGTGGAGCAACTTGACACCTCGTTTCAGTCCCTCTCCATGACATTCTCTGGCCATAGGGGCCAATGCTGAGCTGAGGCTAATTTGAACAGTAGTAATTGCCTGCAACACATAAGGAGTTTTCAGAGATAGGCCCATTAGCAGATGAGGGAGTGACTGCATGCTGCCAGAAATGTCTTTTGACCTTCAGAAGATTTGCCCTATTTCGTAAAAGCTGAGGAACAGCTGCTATGAATCTATCAGAACAAGGGAAGTTTAATTTCCCATTAAAATGGGTCACATGAGAAACCTGGATGTTGAGAGAGAGGGACTAATTTCTCCTGCCATAGCACTGGCAATCTACACTCCTGGCTGCTTCGCCATGTTGTATTTTCTTTAAGCCCAGGAAAAGGTTTTAGCCTTGGGCAACAGCTGAGAGTGTAACAGTATGACAAGAAGTTGTACCAAATGCACCTGGATTGAGCTGGAAGCCATAGAGGAGTGAAATCCCATCTTCCTGCCTGAGATTCTCCAGCAGGAATAAGGGAAGTAACTGGCTGCAATCATGTTTTGTTCTGGAGGATAGATATTGGGAAGTCTGCAACGGAGCTGATTCAGTGGAGAGTCGAGGAATACATTTCCAGGTACTTTGGTTTTCTGCTTGGCAGTTCTAGCAAAATAGGTTTGGGCATGGATTTCCAGTCATACTGCAGCTGAAGTTTCTTTGGGAAAGAGTCACAAAAACATGAAAAAAGGGGAGTTGCAGTTTCAATTTGAGCCCACAGCTTTTCATTACATACCCAACCCAGGGCCTCTATAATACCCCAAACTCCTTACAAGCCTTTCTTACATGAATGACTTATTGGCAACAGAAAGTTTGGCATTAGTTCAGCTTTCTCTAAAACCTGTGGGACTTCTGAACACTTTGTCTACTGCTTCCCTACATCCTAGCCCAAGCTCTGGGATAGTAAAAGGGTTTTGTTTTCATACTTGCTAACAGGAAAGTCACAGGCAACTAGAACAAGCTGATACTTCAGTGGAAAGAAATAGGGTGTGTTCCATTTTCAGAACAGGACTATAACCTGTTCATTACTCAAAATGGAATCTTACATTTTAGAAAAATCCTTAAGAGACCATCACACCCTTTTCTGTACAAGTAATAATAATCAAAGAAATCCCTGTCCTTGTGAACCCAGGATCCATTTTTTTTCAGTCCTTAAAAGAAGAAAACCTATTATTGTTTGGGTTTTGCATGTTTTTGGGCCCCTGAGCCCTTTAAACATAAACAAAATTTATGTTGAACTTCTAAACGTGAGCTATATTTTATCATTCTAGAGCAGCAATTTGCAGTACTGTACAGCTAAATTTCTAATCCTTACTTGAACCAGAAGCAAACTGTTCCATAATTCAACCTTCATCTGAACTAAAAGGAATGAGATGGGCCTTTGGTATGTGGTGGGTTGGGTTCTGCACAACATCTGCTTTATGGAAAAATGTTTGGTTTTATTCTCTTTCGCCCTCTGGGCCCCTTTGTGGAAGGAGCTCCTGCTCCTCAGCTGACTTCCAGCATCTAAGACTTTCCTGGAATAGTGCAGGTATTATCCCATGTCTGTTATGAACTTGTGCCTTGCAGCTGAATCACAGCAACTGAGTTTGTCCTGTGAGCTTGCCTCAGCTGCAAAACTCCCAGGTACCGTGGTTTAGTGACAGGCTGCAGTAATTCAGCCACTTACAATCCTACACCCCTGTGCATGGGCAGGCTGTTGAATTCTGCCTCTTTATTTACCCTGTTTTCAGTAATCCAAAGGTATTGGAATGGGCTGCCCAGGGAGGTGGTGAAGTCACTGTCCCTGGAGGTGTTTAAAAGAAGACTGGATGTGGCAGTCAGTGCCATGGTTTAGTTGATGAGGAGGTGTTAGGTCCTAGGTTGGACTTGATGATCTCAAAGGTCTTTTCCAACCTAGTTAATTCTGTGACCTCACAGGCCATCAGCATAGGTGTCCTCTCCAAAGCATAGGGGTATAGCAAAATATTCCTGCAATGTTCCTGGAGGAAAACTGAGCCACAGGACACAAAGGGACCTGATTCGAATCAAAGGCGGTCAGACCCAGAGCTGTAAACTGCCAATTTCCTCAGGCACTGGCCTTTCTGTGTATTGAAAGAACCTGTGCCCTTCTGGGGGACCCAGGAGCTTCCTCTGTTATTGTGCAAAACCCAAACTGAACCACAGCTTACTTCAAGAGCTCTTCACTGGCTGGGCTATCTGTTCCCATTCCCCACATGTGCCTCTCCCTCCTTGTTTTAACACCACTGCTCCTTTGCCCTCCCTCCTACACATGATTGTATTTGGCCTGAATACAGGTGTTCTGGAAGCAATTACAGCTTCGTGCAAGGAGAATATGATGCATAGCAGCTCATTAGTTGTTTGCCATTATTATGGGAATGACTCCTTGTTTCCCTTCTGACCTCACCTATTGTCTAGGAAATGAATGGATATAGGAGTGAGAAAATTTGTTTTGGCAAAGGGATCTGTATTTTCCAAGGCTTGGTAATATTGAATTCTGCCTAGAAATACAAATCAGAATAATTAACCAAACAAATGCACAAAAGACTTTATCATTCCCTATTATGGTAGCAACTATACTAACTCAAAGTCATTACTTAAAATTCACTGTGCAAGTTTATTAGAAAAGTTACTCTTTTATACATTAAAAAAAATAATACATTTCCACAGGAAATGGGAGAAAAAGCAAGTTATCACTGTCAGAAGTTCTTCTAAGACATATCCAAACTCAAGATATTCATCATGAGTAATGGGAAAGTTAATACTGCAGGAATAAATTAACCACAGAATTTTAATGGCTTTATTGTGTGACAGTTTCTAAAGCCCAACCAAATATCAGCTAGGAAATTCAAATGTGAGAGATATGCTCTTAAATCTTACAGTTATGGATTTTTTTTTTAATCCCTTCTTATGATATAAGGGTCATTTAAAATATTCTACCATGAATATACAGCTTACTTATGGGTAGAACATTTCACCATTCTTACCCAGCCACAAGCCAGCTTAATCTTTCATCTTTTCACAGAGGAACAGCAGATACAGAAGTGTATTTTAGGGGGAATACAATAGTTGAGAGAGAGAAGGAGAAAGTGTCAGCCTTTGAATAACTCAGTGCACAGGACTTGAGCTGACACATTGGCCCAAAATGGTTAAACCTCCCTGAATTTGGGCATAGCTTCTTGCACTGGAGGTGTTAAGAGATTGGGGCACTGCTTTCTTTCGTGTCATTTTCAGCTGTTTTTTTCTTGCCCTGGCCAGTGCAGCTCTGTATTTCACGTGCCATTAGCATAAAAATATGTTTGCAGAGCCCCTCCATCAGAATTGTGACTGTATTTGCCTGGGCAAGGCAACACCTGCACGGTCGTGGGTTAGAAACTGGGTCAGGTACCAGAGGGCTGCCCCAACAGGAGGATATGGCTGTAGGAAAAGAGACCTGAGCAAAACCTCCCTCAGAAAATGAAAAGACACATTGGAGCAACCTGGTCTGGGTGAAGGTGTCCCACCAGCCCAAACCATTCTGTGAATCCATGATTTTACAGCCTGAACCTGAAGAACAGCCCCAGGCTAAGGGTGAGCTCAGGGATAGCTTTGTCCCACTGAACTCAAGCTGCCATCAACTTCAGCAACATCAAGATTTCATCCTCCATCCTGAAATTCCTTCTTCCCCATTTACATTCAGAACCTTTTCTCTATGCAACAGTCATGGCTTTTAGGCAGATAAATATCTTACATGCTTCTCAAGGGTGTCATACGCTATTTAGTATTTTCCCTCTGGTATCAGCACCTGTTAAGCATGGAAATAAAGTGATTAGTCTTACATGTTTGGCTTCAAAAATTGATTTTGGGATACATCTCCTTATCATTGGTAGATTTGCCAACTTAAAACAATGATATTGTCTTCAATGATAAATTTTCTCAGTCTTGAAAAGTAGGAGTCGCACTGGAAAATTTTCTGGGTGTCCCTTTCTCGTGGAATTTTCTATACCTATCAAACCATTTATGACAAAACTGTCTGATATTATGTAGCCTTAGAGGAAATTTGTCTCTGCAGATCTAGCCAGGACTTGAGAAAAAATAAGTCCTTGTGATGCAGGGGTGGAAAAATTAACATTTGAAAATTGAATGTTCTTTTAATAACCAGAAAGCTAGGTTTTTTGGGCATTTTAATTGTGAAAATAACCTGGTGTTTTAATCAGGATAATCAGATTGGTTAAAAGCTAGCACTCAACCTGAACCACGAGATCCTTTCTACCCTTCTGCAACCAAAAGGTGCATTGGGCTTGATGCTTCTTCAAGTTCTGGCTCCTTAAGGAGGAATGTCTCTCAAACAAACTACTCTGTATACACCAAAAACATCTCATTCTTACATTGCTTCTTTACATGCCTTTGAAATACTGTATATTATGCATGAATTCTTGGTTCCTCGTGTATCTTGAGATCTCTTTGTATTTCGTTGTTTGTCTTCAATTTTGTATCCTGCTTATGTAAAATTCATTAAGCCTTTGTAAATATGAGGAAAAAACCTGTTCCTTTTGCTGTCTCCCTTGGGATTCTGGAAGGTTACCTTGCCTCATGCTCATCTGTAATCTCTCTCTTGGGTTTAGCTTTTAATGTGTGCAGTACTCCAAGAAAGAGGCAATCTAGGATGTTTTATTAGGCTTAGCCTCAATGTGAAACAAACAGTTCCTTTTGAATGGATGGAACTGGATCTTCTAAGACTAGAAAAAAAAAAAATTTGTATTACCTTGCCTTGGTCAGGTTGTGACCGTAAAATTACTTGCGTTTTGCTGAGTGGGTCTCTCAGAGGAGGAGCAAACAGCTTGCAGTGGGTCACTGTGGGGCTCTGAGGCATCACTTAACCCTTCTGCTGAGGTCCCTTGTCAGCTGCTCATGTGATAGGGTGTGGGCTGGAAATTTGCTTTCTTTTAATCAGGAATGAAGGAGGGATGGAATGTTTGTGAGAATGACCCACATCCAGGTACTGAATTCCCTATTCTTTTTCCTATTTTAAGTCAAAATAGGACTTTGGTAAATCTAAGAAATCCTACTGGCCATGCTTGGTAAGAAACTAGTGCTGCATAGTGTCGTGCCTGCCATGCAACAGGTCTTTGGCCTCCTGGGAGCTGCAATGCACTGACATTTATTAGAGCAGCTTTGGGCATGTTCAACTTTAAGCTGAACCCAGCACTGACAAGCCAGTAGATCAAAGAAGCCACAACCAGCTCCACAATACCTTTTTCCCCTCACGCTGCTGTTAACAACATCAGATCAGGAAATCCCCTGAGCTGCAAATAGTTGGAAGCTGGAAAAGCACTCAGGGGAAAGATCATGAGAATGGTTTGTTCCTGCTCCTCCTTAGGCATCTGTTTATGGCCACTGTTGCTGTGGGTCTCTGAGACACCAGTGTAAATGCATTCCTAAAAGATGACAAAAGAATTCCTGAGTAGGCAAAGGGGCAGAGCAGAAGGAAGGGAGGTGGGGGGGCTGTTGGTGTTGTGACATCTGTACAGGAGCAGTGACGGTGGCAAAGGTTGGCATCTCAAGGATCACCTCTTTTTGGCAGCAGTCTTCCCCCATAGAAGAGCAGGGGGTGTGTAAGCTGACCCATCTCACTGTGCTGGTGGCCATCATTTTGCTCTTTTCCTTCTTTTTAATCAGGAAAAGGGTACCTCCCCTCGGTGCAGTAGATGCAGGCAGCCGATGCACAGGGGGAAGCAGAGGGTCTGTGCAGCTGCAGGGCAGGGACTGTGCCGTGCCAAGGGGAAGTTCCTGTCAGGATGCTGTTAGCTCAGGCAGTGCAGGTGAGATGGATGGAGCCAGTACAGCTGTTCTTCTGTTAGGCACTGAACAGAGCTTAGCAAGGAAAAGAAAATCCAAATAAATAAGAATTATTATGTAGTACTAGAAGTATTCTAGAAAAATAGAGATATTTTCAAAGTAGCTATTTTTGTCTTCATTTGGAGAAGAAAAGAAACATTTTCTTCTGGGAGCTGTTTAAATCTGGGGAAGCGAAACCTTTCTTCTGAGACATTCCTCACAATGATCAATGTCTCATTCCAAAACACGACCAACACGAGCTCCTAAAGCCCATCTACCACACCCTGTGTAGCAACACTGTCCAGCTGCAGCCCAAGAGAAACCTGTGCATCACAGTTTGGGGATTCAGCAAAGATAATAAGATGCTGAAAGGTGCCAGTTTTCCACTTCTCAGCAGGTTTCAAAGAGCTCTAACAGTACCAAGGCAACAAGAGCTCTTAGAAAGCTGTGGTGAAAGAGTCTCAAGTGCAGATCCTGGAATGGCCTGTGTGGGTGGCACATGGGAACAGCATTCCTGAGGTTCAGCTGCTCCTGGAGCAATGGGAGAGAGCTGTTTGTCACATCTTTGCCAGCCTTCCCTGGACTCCAGCACATCCAGGGTGCTGCAAGGACATTCCATAATAAAACGTCAGCTCAAGGCATTGGCTCTGTGCCTGGCACCCAGCCTGCCCCAGAGAGATGTGAACTTCTTGTGCTGTGGCAAAGGAAAAATTGGGTTGTTTAAGCTTTTTTCATCTTTTTTTTTGTAATTCTTCCCACTAAGTAAAGAGGGACTAAAATAAAACTTCAGACCAGAATGCACAAACTAAAATACTGCTTTATTTTAGGAAGGGAGATTTTGGGCATGCTGACTCAGCTACTGGAATCAGCGCTTCCCTGATTGCCCTCAGTTTGAGACCAAAGTTTAAGTATTTAAGTGAGAGACAATAAAATGAAGGGTACAGATGAATTTGCTAACCAGTGGGTAGGGGGTGCACCTGAGAGAAGAAAGGTGGTTCAGTGCAAGCAATTATTAATAATAATTAGTAACAATTAACTCTTTCAGTCTACTGAACACTGAAAGCCAGAGATATAAAGTAATAGCAATCAAATGTTATTAAACATGCCAAGTGTCTTAAGAGATAATCATATACAATCAAGCTTCAATAAGAAATAAAATTTACTTATGATTAGATACAAGTCAAAACAGTCAAAACAGATGCAAAAGGAGTGAGTAAAGTCAGCAGAAAAAAGTCCTTAGGATATCTACTTGTATGGAAATCTAATGGAGTTTACTAAATAAGTAAGTTGACTAAAAAGTGATAAAAGCTGGTCTCTGAAGGAAGCAGTAGGGTTGTATTTCTTTGGGAAATGTCATTATTTATCTATCTAACACCACTTCAAAGCTTGTAGTTATAATATTGCCAGGGAGCCATCAGCCTGAAAGTAGAAAACAATTGTTGTTGAAGAACTTCCTTAGAAACAGCTTTTAAGCCTAGAAAGCTGAGAAGAGATGGGTTTAATCACAAATCAAGCCAAGGAAGAAAATAATGAAACAGAATTCCAATGCAGACAGAATGCTGTTTCAACATTTAAAAATAGTTGCCAAGAAGAGTTGTAGACAACATTTCAGCTTTATACTTTATTCAAAAGATGTCAGCACATAAATTAGGAGCCTTAGTCTACCATGACAAGATATTGGATCACTAGCACAGAAAAAGAAAACACCAGTAATATCTTCTGTTTAATAAAGAAGGTGAATAGAGAGGGATCTGTTGATCAGTAACTTTCAGGCAACTTTAGGTAGGTGTCTTAGTACAGGTATGCAGCCAGCTAACATAGGAGTTGATCCAGGATTTTGTAGCTTTCAGCTGAAATGGAAGAAAAAATTGAGCTGAATCCTGGTTTCTCATAACTTTTTCCAACTGGTTAAGAAAATGAAGCATCATTTCTCCTTAAAACCTGTCTCACTGTGAACTCTTGCAGTGTCATTACTTGGATGATGATGCAAAAACAGAAGAGAGGCGAAGTGTAATATTGTAATCCTTCAACCTAAGCCTTCAGTTCTCACCTAATATTGCTGGAATATTGGACAAATTTAAAATATTGGGGTTTGGGGAATCAGTATTGCAGTGGAGTGCTGGAGTAAGCTGCCAGGTCTGTGTGAGCTGTTGTGACAGCATCCAAAATCACCATCTCCTGCTGCCATCCCTCCCCAGCACCTTCCAATCCTGCAGCACAAACTGGCTTTGCACTGCCTGCTGCTGCTGCTTTATGCAAAACCCTTACAGACCATAAACCTCATAACAAGAACAGACAAAACAGATTTGTACACTGAGGAAAAAGCCCTGGAGGTCTGGCTGTGCCTGCTGGTGACACTTGCCCTAACTGGAAACTGCCTTTCTATTGATTAATCACGGAGGAGCAAGGAGGCAGAGTGCTAATACATCCTGAGGGCATTGATTGAAGGAATCAATGCCATCACAGATTTATGCCAGATTTTCTTTCTTGGCACACCTCTAATTTTATGGTTCTGTGGTTACACAAGAGCCTGGTGAGACTCTGCTTCTCCCAACACCCACTGCTGAGCAGGATTTTGCCTGAGTTCGTGTGGTTTCACAGGTTTTAGCAGCAGTGAGTTCAGTCAAGCTCAGCTCCTTGCTCTCCCAGTTTGTAGGGAATTTATCCCAAACCATTTCTTCCACACCAAGAAATGCATTAACCTCAGTCAGCAAGTAAGATGCTGTTAGAGACGACAGGTTGTCTTGTTCTTTCCTCTCTGCCACGAAACAAGCAGCACGAAAACACATTCAGGCTGATACATTTTTCAGGCCTTTTACAATAGGTACGCAGCTGGTTCAGTTGACAGAACTATCCAAGTATTATAAAGCATCCAAACATCACATCTTTATCTCCATCCTGGACTAGCAGGCAAAAATATTTTTATTCCCCACCAGAGAACTGGAGCATTTGTCTCTAGGTGTGTTCTCTGCAGGTGTTCTCTCTCACTCTGGGATTTCTTTAGGCAATTCATAACTGGGGCAGAAGTGGCCAGTTCATAGCATTGACCATTACTCACGTGAGGAATGCAGATGCAGACAACCTGGTTTCACTGAATATTTTGTTTCTTTTTTCCACAGAAACTAAAAGGTCTCATGGATTTTGTACCTCTGAACATAATTCTTCATCTGGGGAGTTCAGGTAGGAGACAAGGTTTACTGGAGGTTTTGGTAGGAACTGTACCTGATGCTTTGCATTTCTTGAGGAGATTCCCTTGATATCCAGATGAACTGAACCAGACAGACAATGTACAATAGCACCATCTGGTGACTCCCAATAATCTCACTGTTGCCCCAATTCCCAAAGACAGGATCCACTAAAAAAAGAAAGAAAAATAAGGATGTACATATTTGTAAAAAGGAGAAGGGTTCCATAAGAAATCATTTTAAGTTACAGAGCCAGTCCTGTCCATATGTGTGCAATTTTCATACTGCATAAAATGGTAACAGCAAAAGCAGGAGGTTCATAGAGGATTCAGGGAATCTGGTTTTAGCTGAAAACTGTGTGATTTTCCATTCTTAGTCAAGCAAATTCTAGCATTTAACAAAATATTCAAAAGTCAATCTAAGCCCCAGGAAAACCATACTTGGTTAGTATTTGATAACCAAGTATTTTGCACCTGTGCAACCCAAATTGAATCATCTTTATTCTTTTATTGTGACCTGTTCGGGCTGAAGATTGTGTTCTGTAGATGAATCTGCAGCCTCTGGGTAGAAGGGGCTGACCTGGGAATGTTGTTCTGGGGGTTCTCTGGGAGACAATGCTGCAATCATAAACACTGGTGAAATGATTACAGAAATATTTTCTTTCTGAACATCAGCAGAGAAGACATCCTTAAAGGCTTTAGTAGAATTCCTAAATTCTTTAACTTCATTTATTCCTTGCTGTCATAACCCCATCTCTGAGATTAATTTTGTAAATACTCAGCCCTGGTGTTTTCTGCCCATTTCTGCTATGAATGTGACGTGATTAGAGACAACACCCAGGCAACAAAGCTGATGCCTGGGTAAGCCTATCTCCTGAAACAGAAAAGATTGAGAGGTTTCTGTAAGAGCACAGGAGAAGCCTGGAAAAGTCCAGGAGCTTCCTTACATGGTTGTGTGGTTGGTTTTCACTTAGAAACTAATTGCAAGAGAAATACTGAAGAAAAATATTCAACTTGGGTGTGACCACAGCTCTGTTTATATTTTCTAAAAAAAATCTGGAGTATTTGAGCACGATAAAATTTTCTGCAGAGTTAAAGCCAAAGGAGAAGGGTTGGGAATTTAAGTAGCAGTCCTGGACCTGATGAGAAGTCACTGGAGAGTGAAGCCAGTAATTACAAGGTCATTGTACATCTCAGGGGTCTAAATGATACCCTTAATGCATTTTTGTGCTGCACATGGATCCCAAAAGATTTCCATTACTCCATTCATGTCAGCTGGGACATGTGTTTGGTGCTGTGCCATGAATTCTTCACTGACAGCACCACGTGATTTTACATTGGCTTGAATCAGTCTTTTCAGGTGCTCTTTTTTATATTCAGGTTTGTTGAAGGATGCATATGAAGGGACAATCTTGCTGCAGATTTTACATTTAGGTATGTCTCAAAACTGTGAAGAAACCATTTTGAGCTGCCTTCTGTGGCTAAGAATAAATTATTGTCCTTTTGATTTATTATATATGTACCTGGTATTGCAATGACCTGCAGCCAGCAGGAGCTCAGCCTTTGACTATAATATAACATGCATTACTTTTCTCTATTCATGAAGAGTGAACAATCTGCTCCTCTGCTATATGTATATTCATATTCATATTTTTTAGTAAGGATAGAAATTGGAAATATCCAGAGAATGGGATAGAAAACTATTGACTGAATGCCAAACATATTTCCAAATCAAAATAAAGAGCTAATAATCCCCATTGTGCCTGTCAGCTGTAGCCAGGTTAATGGTTTGATGATAAAAATAAACAAGCTGTTTCACAAATTGGCTGTAGCACACTATGGAACTTATAATGTCCCACTTGTGATTGGCCTTTCCTGCTGATTTTTCCATTTTTGGGGGCAGTTTTTTTCCATGTTGTTTTTCATGTGAAATAGGAATTCCAGAGATTGGCTGAGGCTTAGTGCTCTCTGTACAGCTGATAGATATGTGTGTGTGTGAAAGCAGCTTTTCCCGTCATTACATCCTCCAAGGGCTTGAGCCATCCAAATCCTTTGGGCTGTGCCAGTTCCCTCTTTTCTCAGGAAAAGCAGACAGAAAATGCTCCTGCAGAGGGAGGAGATTTCTTCAAGGAGACAGTGCTTTGTTTTTGTTCCATAATGTCATCCTCTGGTGAGCTCTTGACTTCTTGTCTGGGATCCATGAAACATCATTTTGACTACAGAGAGCCATTTCAGGATGATTTATTGCACCAAACCCATCGGCACAGGCAGAGGAATATATTCTGGTTCCCATTTTCTCTCTGGTCCCATGTGTGCTGCTATCCCTCATGTTCCTCTGCCAAATACTCAGGGGGATGAGTACGTGGGTGTAAATATGTATTATTTATTTGTTAAGCTGAGAGTGAGGTCTGACAGAGATGATTTGCAGTGTTTCCCACATCTTCCTGTAGGGAATGTGTGCAGAGAGAGGGAAGGGGCATTATTTACTTCTCTGTAACAGGTGGTAAGGCTTGAGGAGAAAGTACAGCAAGTCCTTGTGAATACAAAGCACCAGCCCCTCACTTCCTGCCTCTCCCAAGACACATTCCCAGTGTCACATTAGTGTTGGGATGTTGGAGCAGGGATTCACAGCCAGCCTATTGCTGCTCCTCACGTGCAGGGTACAACACAGCCCTGGCAGTGCTGCAGTGGCTGCTTCTGCTGCCTTTTTTTTTTTTTTTTTCTTCTGTTAGAAGTCTTTTGAAAATCTCTTCCTGACTCAGCTTGCATCTTTAGATACCTAAATATTGAAACAGGCACTGGATACTGTTCCCTGGAGAGTTTTGTTCCCTCCACTTGTGGACCTCAGTGTATTTCCTGTCATCTTCAATTGGCATATTGATGCCCTTGGAAACCTTAAACATGCTTATGCCTGGAAGGGGACAATGTCTTTTTCTGGTGATTCATGGAAGGTGTTAACATCTACAGTCAAAAATAGGGCCCTCAACTAATATATGTTCCAGCTCATTTTAGTTCTTCAAATTTTAAATCATTTTTGCTAGGCATTTTTTAAAAACAGAAATTTAAATGTTGGGGAGGCAAAAAGTGAAGAAGTAGAAATCAGTTTATTCTTGGTATAGTTGTCTTGTCATATCCTAAATCCTTAGAATTGAGGATTTCTCTGTGTCCAGAGATAGAACCCTGTCACATACTGAGTTTCTCAGGCTTATAATCTATTCACTGAAAGTCAAAAGTTTATTGAAGGGGAGCTGCAATGTAAAGTTGTTTCCTCTGAAGTATTATTAACATTCGACAGACACTGATAGATGTTACTAAAACATATTGGAAAGGCAAAGGAATAATTCAGCCAACAGTTCCACCGATTTTGCTTTTTGATATATCCCCTCATAAAAATAATATTCTTTTGATGGATATTTTTTTCCCAGAATAGAATTCTGTATCTGAAAAAGGGAAACAAAATATTTCCTGCAGTATTTTTGCATTGATGAAAAGCTTGCAAGAAGGAAAAGGCCACTGCACTAGGATGCAATGAAATAATTAATATGAAATAATTAATACCTAAGACACAATAGGGAAGAAATAATGGCTGGCTTCTGACTGAAATATCCAGTGCTGACTTACGTGTTCCTTTCCTTACATAAACAGGAAAATTTGAAAGTTGATTTTTGAGGAAATCCCCAGCTAGTTTTAAATTGGTCCTTATAAAAACTATTAAGTAAAAAAAAAATTGATCTCTCTTTTTCCTCTCTGTAGCATCCTTTCCTAACTCTCAGTTCTGCTGATGCCTTTGGGCAGCTAAAGTTTTTATATGAGACTACTCTGAAACTCTTTTTGCATGAGCATTTCCCTCAGCTTCAGTCCCTGCTCTCTTTCTCTTGAATTATTCAGCAGCACAGATAACTTATTGGCATGAATCTGTCACCTTTGTCAGGAGTTTATCTACCTCTTTTCTCAGATAATCCCCTATGACTAGCTAATCTTTCCTTTTGACTTACATCCCACGAACCTTTGAACCCTTACTTTTTTGTTGTTGCTACAGCCCTACCACTTCAATCTCTGCTGAGAGTCTTATATTTATTTCAAGGAACAAAACTGTTCATGAAATGTTAATTGTGTCTACCTTATTTCCCCATAATGCTAAAATACCTGTGATGTTCTGTGGGCTTGTCTACCCCAAGAAACCAATGCCAAGCAAAGCAAGGGATGAATTTACAGCTCCTCTCACTCCTCACACAGATATTTTAAGGGCACACTGAGTAGAGGATGAGTTCTTACACTATTAAACATGGAGTAAGCCACCGTGAACTTAAATGTTCATGGGGCTTTAGAAAGTAGCAACTAGGGCAGAGAAAAATCCATAACAGCTCCCTGCCTCCTGTAGTAGAGAAGTCCTGTATTCCTAAGCAGCTTCTTCCCTGTCTCTAAGAAGGATTTTCTTGTGGTTATAGGAGCGTGGAGGAGAGTTGTGTTCAGGTACTCCATGCATCTCCTGGTGGTTAGACATCAAAGCACTCAATATAAAATGGTTGAAAATTTTTTTTCAAATTAGTGTTTCTTTAAATTGCAAGCTTGGCTTGCAGAGAACTAATGTGCATATTAATCAATTCATTCTTCCACTTCCTTTGAAAAAGCTTTTCTTGCGAGGGCAGAAAAGGAAAAGACATGCAGGAATATTTTCATTGTTTTTTGTTGTTACCCAAAACACTGAGGTTTTTAGCTGCAGCTCAAAATTTCCCATGAGATCTGTGTCAAAATTTAAATATTTTTCATTTTCAGCTCTATTTTTAATTAAAAGGTCACATTTTCCAAACAGCTCAAGCTTTACCATCTCTCTGCCTCAGTTCTCTGTCTGTCATTTGGGATTATAATTCTTTTCTATCTTTTTTTTTTCTCCAGTCTATTTAGATTATTAAATACCTCTTACTGTGTGTTGATCCAGTGCCTAGCAGAATGGGATCCTGAGCTTGGCTGGGATACAAAGTTGCTGCTATAATGCAAATCAATACTAATAAATGAGCATCAACCAACTTTCCTTTTCACCTTTTACATTTCACATGTTTCAGTCAATATGCTCTTGAAATAATTGCTGGACTTTCTCTACTCTTATATATCTATTTATCATCTAAAATCATCTTTAAGCCCCCACTATCATTGATGTTTCCTAAGAGTACAGCCTTGATAATTATTTTCTGTCCCCTGCTGCATTACCTTGTACTTCCCTTCTAAAAAGTGTATCACCCATTTACTTGCACAGAAGCCTAATTAATTTTGTCAAATTATTTTTAATTTGTTAGCTTTGTTCCATCACATTTGTTGCCCTTTTTCCCTGATGCTAATAAATTCATTCTCTTCTCAAAATACACCTGCTGCCAAGTTTACACATGTAATATGAAAAGTAGTCCCTAAATCATCCTTGATGGGCCAATCCCATTGCCTCAGCCACCCTTTCAAAATGCTGCCAGTCACTTACTCCTTGTCACTTAGCAGCCTTTTCTGGAGCCAAATGAACAGCTTTCCCCACTTACCAGGTACACTGACATTGTAGATTAACCTTCTGTGTGGTGTGGCTTTAAAATTTGCATAATTTATTTCATCTCTTTCACCTCTGTCTGTTAATTTGCTCTCGTGCTCAGCAATGTCGCGCTCGTTGCTGATGGGAGAGCAGGGGGAGAGGGGCTGAGCTCGCTGGGTTCAGCTGCACAGCCCCAGGGGTGTCCTGTGGGGCAGCCCTCAATTCCAGCTGCACACAGCCAAGGGGAAGGACAGCACTGCACCTCGTCACCAGAGAAAACAAAATTTAAAAAAAATCTCAAATAGGGATGCTAAATATTTAGGGAAATATTTGCTTTCCCTTCTTTTCAGAGAGGGAGGGAAAGGAAGGGTTAATAGTGCTGTGATGAATTAAATGAAAGAAAGCAAGACATGACACAAACCATGCTCCGAAGCTGAGCAGACTTTCAAATGGAGTATTTTAGAGGTAATTTGAGAGGAATTTCGTCGTTGCACTAGCTGCACATTTGTCAAGATGCCACAGCAGGTTGACCTTCCCGTGCTGCTGAAGAGATCTGCACTAGAGGGGCCTGATACCTCATGAGCTCATCCAATATCTCAGGTAGCTCTTGAGACTGACAGGCTTTTTTACAGCCATAAAACTAAGCTTGAGCATCTTTATTCTTTGGTGTTATCAGGTCTGGCCTTCTGAGCTTCTTCCAGCAGAAATAAAGAGTTTTCACAGGGGAAAACTGGAGCAAAGATAGGTAGTAATCTTTCTAAAAGAGAGAATCAATTAATAAAGTCTCCTGGATTTGCTCCAGGTCCAGCTTTGCAGGAGTGTCTTTGGAAGCACTGCCATCTATGAGCAGTCAGGACTCCCCAGGCAGCACAAGATCATTCAGTGTGTGAATTATAGACTTCAGCCTTGAGAGCATAAATGATGGTCGGGAACAAGAGGGCAGATACAGAGCTGTAATCATTCCAGCTTCAAAGTTAACTCAGCTCTATATTGCTTCATTACAGTGTAGGAAATCAGCAAAGAGATCTGATTCATCCCTGATGGAAGTTCTTTGACATGCTCTGGTTGTTAAAACAGACTTCCTCTACCACCTTGGTGCTGTTTCAACAACAAACATTTGAACAGCTCCCACAGCACACAGACTTCAGGAAAGCCAAGGGATCTGTATCATAAACTCATGCTTAGAAAAAGATGAGTCCGAGATGACTTAATGGCCCTCCACAACCAGAAAAATGCACTTACCTAATCAGTTCATCAGCCTTCATTAATAAACTGATGTGGCACTAGACCATAATGCAGAAGGTGACATTTGGTGTGAATTTAGTGATTGATAACTTTTTAATGGCAACCATTAAAATGCAACTAGCTGGGTGTAGTTGTTCCTGCCTGGAACAGGGTAGAAGCCATTTCAATAGCAGTCAGAAAATTTCTAAAATTTAATACTCCATAAACACCTGCACAGAAATTTGCAAGGTCAGAGCAAAATCTGCATCTGCACTAAATACAAATCACAAACAACATAAATATTATGATTGACCAGTAAATAAGGGGACAGGCTCACCAATCACCCCTAGAAAAGGACTGATATGTGCATGGATATAGATATATTATATAGATACACCTAAGAATGTAGTAAAAGTGCCATTTTGTTCCTACAAACCTGGAAGTGTAGTCAACTATGAGGGGTAATTGTAGTCTACTGACCTTTTGCCCCTGCAGCTACTCACAGAAGCACAGAGCTGATTATTTCTCAGAAATGCTCTCTGGGGTTGTAAAATATATTTTGCTTAATACAGCAATGGTGGAGCTTGGGGTCATGGGGAGAGTGAATAGTGGGCTTTGTAATGAGCCTTAGAAAGAGAAGGGCTCTCAGAGCTTCATCTCTGTGTGTCCTGGAACACAGATCAGTATTTTCTCTCAGTGTGTTTCTGCCCTGCTGTCACACTGAAGCCTGTACACACACACACCCCCATGTGTGTACACACACACCAACCAGTGCACTCTAAAAACCCCTTTAAACACCAGCTCTCCCTCATAATAATCCTTCCCCTTTGTGAGGAGTCTCACATTGGGATAATCTCATTATGGGGTATCTCCTTGACAGGTTAATCTTCTCAGTTACCTCCTGAAGATTTTGTCGTCTTTTAATCTGGAATACAATTGGATAACATCTACAGATCAATATCTTCTTTGTAGTCATGTTCCAAAGGCTATGAGAGCTGTTCTTCCATGCAGTTCAAATGCCTCATTAAAGATTTCTCACAATGTAAAATCCTTCCAGAAATATCATGCCTTCATTTGCTATACACTCAGTATAATGTTCCTTAATTCACTCTAGTGTTTTAATGTCTGTCACAGTGACTGTTCCTTCCTTAAAGTCAATATATTTCCTTAAAATAAACTTAACAGCTCCTACACATTTTCAATAAGTAGTATATTAATTTGAACAAGCTTTAAGTGAATCATATCAGAACATTTCTTATGATGCTCTGTCATATTTACTGCACACTTCAACATGAATATGGTATCTTCTCATTCGTTAACTTTATGTCTCTGGTGACAGTAAATTAAAATGATCTGTTGAACTCTGATTTTTTCTTTTTGCCTACACTTCCTAGCATAATTATTTTTCAGCATTATATTGATTTTTTTTTTCCTCCAGTAGAAGGTTTCATGTATATTAAGATCTTTGAGATTAGATTAAGAAAAATTCTGAGGTTACCTGTTGAACATTCTTGGTTTTGTGCATATCTTTAATCAACAAGATTTCTCATGCATTCACAGAATGTTTTTTTTTTCTCTTTTCTAAACAGCATGATAAGGGAATTATATGGGCCAGGAGGTTCATAACCATTACCATTCCCAAAAGCTGGTTTCTCTATTGATGAATTTTACTCACCAAAAACAGTGAATAAACGAACTAGGTATTTCCTTGTATGGGAAATATCATTATGACAGAAGGGAAAAATAGATAATGTTAGAAAGACAAATGGAATAAACTTTCCAAAGATATATGAAGATTTAAGACTAGCAGTGAATGAGTGGTTCACTCAGAAAGGAGAAAAAAAAACCCCAAAATAATGATATGCCATTTCATTCTTTGGTAAGCTTCAGTGATTAAGAGTCTGAAAATATACCTGGTCTCAATTTACACAGCGAGGTGTTTATTAGTTTGTCAGATCTCACATAGGCAGAAGCTAATTTGCTCATAGGGTATGCTGTAATTATACCACTGAATAGTTGTTTTAAGGGATCCAGTTTTAATTTCTTCCTCTTTGATATAGTCATTTAATTACAACACAGCACGATTGATTAATTGCAAGTACAATATTTTTTGCTGAGAATTCACATACGAAGTACAGTAGGGTATTAGAGAGTGCATGGCAAAGAGCTGCAGGATTTAGTTTATGAGGTTAAAAGAGCATATGCAGAATATAGACGTGGTTTTTAGGTAGAAATACAGCACATGCTGCACAGGTGAGATGATTCTGTGTTAAGTTCCCCACTTCCATCTCTATTGATGGGGATGGGAATCTTCAGTGTCTCTGTTTGCCCATTTGTCAGAGCTCTCCTAATGGCCCTGATCCACAACCCAGTGAATTCCATGAAAAGATTTCTACTGACTTTGGAAGCCTTTGGACTCGGCTGGTTACGAGCTCATCTTTGTTTCTGATCTGTGAGCTACCTCAGGCCTTTGAGGGCAGTTGAGAGTGGTGATAATTGAATCAGCTTGGAGTCCTCACCTCTGCTCCCTGGCTGGGTGACGTTGGCCTTGCCCAGAGAGTTGGAGGCAATCAGAACCTGTCAGGTGATGCCCAGATTGCCTTGTTACCTTTTTCTCAATAATTTTCCTGGTAAACACAGAGGTTAGAGACAGGCTAATAGCCAGGGAGACAGTTGGTGTCAGCACAAAGCTGGTTCAGTGAGGGTCTAAATAGTCAGCTAAGCACAGGAGAGAACACAGGATACAGGCTTTTGCAACACAAACACAAAACCTGACTTTTGGGAGCCCTCAGGAATCCACTCAGCCCTGTGTTAGGTCAGAGGCTGCCAGTAACAAGAGCAGGTTGGACTGTGTGCGGCCTTGCACTGATGCTCCAGGATTTCTGGGCATCTCAGCTGCTGGTGGATCCTGAAATGCTGTCCAGGCCCTCGAGAGACCTTTCCCTCAGTCCAGCCACACAAGACTCCTTTTGGAGAGGTGGATCACAGTCAGAATAATTGGTTTGCATAAGTGGGACTCAGGTTACACCCATGCCATACTGAGTGGGAGATACAGCTCTGTGTCCTCTCCTCCTGTGCACCTAAGGAGGGGGGAGGATGTGGAGTGGCAATCCTGAGCTCAAACACCTGAAATCTGCCAGAACCCCTTTCAGATTTCAGTATTCTTTTAAGGATCTCTTGATCTCAGTCTTCAAGCCCTACTTTCTCAAGCAATTTGCTGCAATGATCAGTAAAAGAATATAGGAATGTTCTTTACCTCACCATGAAAAGGTTGAGCTTTAAATCTAATGAAATTTAATTACAACATTAACATTGCACAGATACTGATTTTAATTCAGAACACCAGAGTCACAGGGAGCATCTGAAGAATTAACTCTGCCCTAACTTACCCTGCTTTATGTAGTGGATTTTCTTTGTAGACAAGAGGGAACTATTCCAGCACTAAATTCACAGGGAAGATGCTGCTTTGATATATGCCTGAACAGTGCACCCAGCAGGGTTCAAACAGCCTGACATTCAAAATTAATGCTACAAAGATGACCCTAAAACCATCTGGACTTCTAAAGTAGTGGGCCATTGACTTTTACAGTGTCAACCTCTTCACCCTTACATCAGTTTAATTAGTGCACAAAATAAGATGTAAGAATAAATATCACATGGACAAGCACAATACTCATTGTTGGCTTCAAAGAAATAAACTTTTTGATGAGCTGCAAAACATTAAAAAAGCCACCTACACATTGCCCACACATACCCATGGCAACAAACATCCATCGACATCGAGCAGAAAAAAACAGAACCTTTCAAAGTTTTAATATTCATCATCTGAGGCTAGTGTGATTGCATTTGCATGTCTTTGCTGCTTTTTTTCCCCGCAAGGACAAAATGAGGGGTGGGGGGGGGAAAGTGTAGAGATGAAACAGAAAGTGCTTTGAAGCTTCTCAATGGTTTTGATCAGACGTCCAAAACTAATCAACAGTTACGTAGTGCAAGCGTGTGCCTGTTATAGGACATTGCTTATGCCCTCTGAAAATAAATCAAGATGGACATTAATCAATATGTGAATGTGCACAGAAAAGCAACTGGTGGCACTGCAGCCCTGCCTGTTACCTTCTAGGGCACGTGATCTGCCACCAAATGGATGAAAAGTGTGATAAATTCAATGCAATTAAGATTCTTTTTCATTCTCTTGAAAGAGGAAGGTCTTTACTATTCATATATCTATTATTTTTCAGTGGTGAAACAAAACACCTGTAAATTATTACTCGAAATTGCTATAAAACATTGCATACATTCCTTTCCATACATGTGTATTGACATTCTTTTCCTGGCATGGGCTCAGATTTACTTCTTGGATGCAGTAAGCTTTATATTTCCTTCTGCTTTTTTCATCCTATTTGCCTGGCATTTACCCAACACTCTGGACCTTCTCTTCAAATTGTTTTTACAGCAGCAGGAAGGGGTTTGATTTCCAAGAAGCCCAACCCTCCCTGCGAAACACCAAATGATTTCTGCTCAGTGAGATGAGAACATCCAATATCCTGCAGAACCTGTCAGTGTGAATGGGTCTCAGGGCAACATCCAAAGGGTTATGAGCTTTTGTTGTTGTGTGGTTTTTCTTTTGTAATAGGTTGTGAAATGGGTCTTGACATTGTTTCAGCTGTGACATTGTAGCTTGAATTGGAAGCACTGGCCTATGAGATTCTTCATTAATGTCAGCTCCAGAACATCCCTTTCCTTCTCTCCCCTGCACAATTTTATGAACTGGCCCACCCTGTTTGAGAAGGCACAATGTACAGATGCAGGCAATAAAAGTGATTAGCAGTGGGGAGAGGCTCCTGCTTAAAGGGAGACAGGAACAGAACAGACCACATAACGTGGAGGCAAGAGAAACCCTCTGGCAGGGACAGAGGGAGACAAAGTCAGGGGGATAGGAAAAAATGCATCTCTTACTAACATTTGCCCTCTCACTTAATGAAGTCATAATCAATTGATCTGAAAGGCGACAAATTAAAAGCTGATACAGAATAAAAGAAAGCACAGTGTGATCCATAGCAGCACTAACCAAAATGAGATATCACTGAGGACAAAAGCTAAATTCAATCCAAAACCAGATTAGATATGCAAATAATGTGAAAGTGGCTAGTTACACTGCAGAGAAACACAATTGATTTTATTCATATCAAGTAAAAATTACTGTGATATAGGTCATAAGTCAACTGCCACTAATAAGGCTTAGAAGAATTTTCCCCAGGATCATTTTCCTCTGGACTAGGCAGACTAAAGAGCCAATAACTTCTGTGTTCTTCCAGCAATTACAGCCAGGCTTTTCAGTGCAGATATATGGTTATGTCGGAGGGTGGAACAAAGTTTGCATATATTCTCTATATCCAAGACAATGTCTGGAAACAGATAGGTCTGTGCACAGTGGAACCAATGAAGCTCCATGCAACTGTCTTAAATCACAGCTGCTCTGTGAATTCCCTTTTAATATCACTTTTTTCATTAAGTACAAAAGGAATTTTAATGTCTATTTCTCTGAAGAGCTAAACATCTCAGGGAAAATATTCCTGACCACTGGTAACTCTTACCTCCAATGGGAATATTAATTGTCTATTCTCCCTGTTTACCTATAGAAAACTTACAGGATCTTAACAGCTATCAGATTAGCCAATGGGTATAAAATGGGTATAAAAATATTTGAAAGAGACCAATAGCTCAAAATGTACACAGAGCACTCTGTAATTGCATAAGCACTACCATGAGAAATCAGGACAGAAACATTTATATGGGAAGTGCACTCCAGCCCAGCCGCTTACCTCCCCCACACTCCCCCAAAAAATCATTCAGGAACAGCAGATTGCAGAGAGCAATCACACCAGCCACAGGTTGGCAATCACATCTTCTCCAAACAGCAATCATGGCTCATGCTGATGGACAACAACATGTGAGAAACTGTCATTTTGATATTTAAAATCTGTGGTGTGTAAAACACTGTCAGTCTCAGCTGGTGGGATCCGAGTTACTGGCGAAGAAACTACAGAAATAACAGGACCTGAAATGGACCCTACAAGTTGAAATGTTTATTTTTTCACAACTTTTCAACACTATTTGTCCATGCTGCAGACTATACAACTCATTTATTTACCTGACAGTGTATTTCAGTGAATAACATTTGCTCTTAGGACTTGAAAATTGTATTTTTTCTCCCAACCTCTTCTTACCAAGTATTGGGCACAAAAAAAGTGTTATTTTGCCCTAGGGTCTAAGAGCTGGAAGAAAAGATGTCTGAGGCCACTTGTGTGGAGAGAAAGGCTGTGTTAGCAGCATCTCCCTGTCCTGTCCCTGTACATAGCCCTGCTGTAAGGGTGGCAGTGTGACCAGTGATGCTGCAGAGGGAGTAAGGGCTTGACCCAGTCAAACTTCATGGTTTCCCAGCAGACAGTGAGAAATTACTTCCTGAGTTCCCAGTGCCAAAGAATGACTTAACTGGAAAAATTGGAAATTTTTTTTTTTTTTTTTTTTTAAAGACAGACAGAAGCTGAGAGTCCTGATGGTTTTATGAGAGGAACAGAACAGCAAAAATCATAATGGATTGTCCAGCACAAAATGTCCATGGGATGAATGAGGTCCTTAAAACATCATGGCTTGGGCTGACATACTGCCAGGCTTTTGAGCAGTTTCAAGACTTTGCTTTCAATTTGAACTTTAAATCAATCACCCCATTGATTTCAAAATTGAATTTCAGAGCAATGGGGGACAATGTACCCTTCTGATTTCAGAGAGGTTTGTTTTCTTGTGGTTTGTTTTTTTTTTTCAAGTGCATAGATAACTTAAGAGACCAAAAGCTCTCCCCTTCAATTACACATCCAGCAGAGTTTCCTTCTGGAAACTGAGGTGCAATGCTGACAATGAGAAACCAGTAAATTGAGTGTGTTCTACTGTACAATACTCAGAGAATGTACAATACAGAGAATGGGAAAGAAAGTCCCAGAGACAGTCATGAAACAAAACAAAAATATTATAGTACAGGTGGGGACAACATCAAAAGATGCAGCACGTTGTTGCAACAGCCCAAATTCTCCTCTCCTCATCTTCTGAGAGAAGTGTGTAAGCACTGAGCTGCTATGTCTGGTGATAAAGGAGCCACAGTCATTATGTGGATTGACAAAAAACTGATTCAGCAATTCGCAGATTTAGAGGGGGCTAATGGAAATACCATGCACTTAGGAAAAGGTGTGACACCTACTTATTCCAGCTGGAGTTTCTCCACTAATCTCCAAGCCTTTGGAACAGGAACTAAGAGTGCTTCTGCACAGTCCCCTCTGAAACTGGTATGAAGCCATCTGTCTCAGAGGACATGGTTTGCCATACTGCATTGTGAAGATTTTAGTCATTTTTGAAGCCAAAAGTGAGGGGGTTTGGATAATAAACATTGAGGAGGACTCAGAGAACCTGTACCTTTTGTCTGATTTTGGGGCTGGTTAATGATGGTGCAACCCAGCTGATGGAGCCTCAGCACTGCTCTCAGTGCAGCAGCAGCACAGCCCCCATGATCCAGGACAGGAACCCTCTGCTCCTGTTCCCTCTGCTCCTCCCTCGTGCCACATGTCACCAGCTGTGGGCAGTGCCAAGGAAAACCAGCCTCTGCCTTCTCTGCCAGGACAAGAACATCTGACAGATGTGCCAGTCATGCTGTGAAGCCACAGCTGAAACTTCTGCAAAAGTGCCAGCTACAACAGTCGTTGCTTTTGTTCTCATGTTATTGCCACTAAGTCAGTCAGGGTCCTCCAGCTGCCACAAACTTGGGCTGATTTGACTCTCCTTTAGAGAAATTAGCTAGAATTCAAACTGCATTTTCGTGCTACAGTCAAAAAGTCTGTCTGGGTGGCTTTACAGGGCCATAGTTTGGTGGGGTTTGTTTTATTTCTTGGAGATCTCTGACACAGCCCTGTCCTGAGCAGAGCTGGTTTGTAGTAATTCATGAGTTTCAGGCAAATGTTCAGTGCTTCAATGATGAAGAGCTTTGCTGCTATTGGAGGGAAAGCTGATCTGGAGTGCAGACCCATCTGTTCCTTAATAACGTTTAGAGGCAATATTCCATTTCTACCTGGAAGGCAAGCCTGGAGACAGAAAATAATCATTTTTTATGAGATATTTAGATAACTATCAGAGACTCCTGCTTCTTACAATCAGTGGTATCTGCTACTGCTATTCCTCATGCTTTAGTGGTTTGGACTTGTGACAGAAAATTCATCTTTGGGAGGATACATCTGTGAGTGCCACAGCATCTAAGATTGATCAACTTCTGTTATTGCTTTGCTGTGTTCAGTTCTTTTTCTGGATGTATATCTAGTCAGAGAGATAGGCGGTCAATTTTCTCCTTTTTTTTAGACCACTGATTACTTCCTGCTCTTAAGGCATAAAAAGATGATGATAATTTATGAGGACTTTGGACATGACCCAGAATTTGTATTGGAGAAAATGGTGGAGTGTCTGCAAGGATCCATTGGAGGTCCCCTAGAAGAAAAGTGGGCTGCCAACTCTGCAGAGTTTTTTGCAGAGTAAATCCAAATTCTCAGGCTCTAAATAAATATGAAGCTCATTCCACTGAAGGATGGAGATGGAAAAGTAATCACTGCTAGAAAGGGAAAAGATAAAATTCTGTCACTCTATGGTGCCTTTCACGAGAGGATTTTACTCATGTTAATGAGGCCCTGTAACATAATAGCAATATTGAATTTCTTATGGAGGATGGATTGAGGATTTCCAGAGATGTGTGGCAGAAAGTCAGAGTGCTGAGGGCAAAAGTGGAGCTTGGGTAACAGTTTGGCAGGCCAGACTTGTGGTCTTTTAAACCAGTCATTAAATCAGCATGATTTAAGGGAGGGAAAAGAGCAGCTCCCTGAGGCTCCATGGCAGTGCTGTGCATTCCAGCCTCCCCTCTGCTCTGAGGACTGGGCAAAAGGAGCGGGGAAGAGACCAGGGCTGTTCAACCTCACTCCAATTCATCTTCTGAAGGGGCTGAGAAGTCCTACCTGTTTTAGGATCTCTGCTCTGCAGCACATCAGGAGCAGGCAGCAGCATCCAGGACAGTCACCAGAGTTAACACTGGGAATTAGCACCAGTCACCAGAATCAGCACTGGGAATTAACACCAGACAGTCACCAGAATCAACACACACAGGACAGAAGTGCTGGGCTGCTGGGGTGATTTTTGTGAGGCCCTTCTGGCCCAAACCAAAGGGGATGGAGGCTGCAGATCCCACTGTTCCAAAGAGCTCCAGTCCTTTGCAGTCCTCTGAGCAGGGCTGATTTGTTTCCAGCAATATCTTCATTACAGGAAGATATATTAACAGTTTATTTGATTTTCCCTTTCCCAAAGCACACTTAGCTGAGGGATACTGCAAAGTGTAATTGCTTGTGCCAATATATCTTCTGCCTGCAGATTTCACTCACACAGTTCATTCTTCTCTCCCTTCTCCTCCTCCTCCCCAGCTGGCAGTGCCAGGATGCCCTTGCTGCACTCTGCAAACAGTATGAGCCTAATTACGGATTTTTTTCAGACTGGATCTTAGCGAGTTTAAGTGAAAAACAAAATATTTAGTTTCTACAAATTAATGAAGACAACAGAGCACACATCCGTTGTACGTCAATTAGCAACATATGGTGAAAGGCTTGCAAAATAATCAAATTATCTAACAATAAAGAAATGAAGTGATGTAGCAATTTCTCCCTCTTAGTAGCTAAATATGTTACATGCTTCTTTCACAGACTTTCCAAGCAGATTGTGGAACACCTGCAAGCACATAGGTACTGCTTTATCAGGGCAAGCAGCAGGTAGATTTTCTATATTTTCATTGTAGTTTGATTTCTTTTTGACAGTTAAAATTACATTTAGGAAGAAAAATAAAGATGTCAGACAGATTCACAGGGTTTGGTAGGGTTTTTTTTAATTAGGTTGTGGGGTTGGCTTCGTTAGTTTTGGTTGATGTGGGGTTTCTCTGAAAAAAATGATAGAAGAGACAGTAAAACAGTTTTCTTATAAACTTAAACCTTTCCACCTACTTTTTTCTGTGCACCAACGAAGCACTGGGGGTTTTGTGCTCACAGGAGCAGCAAAGGGAAATGGGAAGGAGCTGGGATGTACTTGTCTTTACAGCCCCTCTGCTCTTGCAAGCAAGCTCTGCTTCCCAGGAAATGTGCACATCTTTCAAATTCTCACTTCTGAACCTGGCTCACGAGCCCAAAAGAGGCAAACTTTTTCACTAACACTTCTGAAAATCTGGCCATTTATTTAAATGTGAAATATAAATTAGGACTTGTATTGAGATCTGGCTTTAAAGCCTTTTGTAGCTTTGTTACATGAAACCTTTATGAGGCTCACCCTACAAGCTATCTGCAGAAAAATCTCCCTATTACTACAGATAGCTCTGCTCCTTGGAAATAATATATGTATCCTGATTTTCTAAGGTTATAAATCCACCACTCTGAAGCACAGCAGCAAATCCAGTACTTGAAAACACACTTCACTGTTGATGATGATGAAAAATTGTATTCTCTGTTTTCAGCAGCAGAACTGCTGCTTGATCCAGTTAGCCCAGATGCCTAAATTGTAGTGAGTTTATTTGCCTGCAGAAAAACCTGCAGGACGATGCCAAGGGACTGAACAGAAGGACAGATGCGAATTACTGGGCCACAGAGATCAGGAGGAAGAGAAGAAAACTGGAGTAGAAAAGAAGGATGAGTGTGCAAATGGCCATTTTCAGCTGTATTTTTGTGACAGCTCATGGCATGGGGATTAATAAGGGGGAGGGGTCACCGTGTAGTGAACAAAACCACAAAGCATGGCTATAATAATGGGAGTGTTAAATCTAAACTTTTCAAGGTCTTAAAAGGAAAGAAAAAGGGAGTAGGGAGGGGCTTCACTGCCATAAATAAAGCTAAAGGTGTTTATTTCCCCACAAACCCCAGAACTGCACATCTCACCATGCCTCTCCTCTCAAGCCATGTCCAGAGCTGTCAGACCATGTCCCTCCTCTGTCCTTGAACTGAATCCCACTTGGCAGGGGCAAGACAGGAGTTTAGAGGAACCCAGAGTATTCCCAAAAGTATGCTGGAGGAAAGGAAAGCAGAAGAGCAAACATAGTGCAGGAAAACAATAGAAAAACTCAGCATCCTGGAAAAGTATCAGATTATAAAAATAATAAAGTGATAACCCAACTGTCTTCTTTGGGGTCAGTATAAGAAGCTGTGGGATGACTCTGAGGTTACCTGGAGTGGAAAATACTAATAACTTCAGTTATTACTTCTATAAAATGGACATTATCCATTAAATGGGCATTATCTCCTCTTTTTTCGTATTCATGGGCAGATTCTGAGGTGAGGCAGAGCAAGTGCTGGGAGGAAAAAAGGCCCAGCCACTGAAGTACAATGTGGTTCAGACCTTAAATTCCAGAGGAAGCAGGAAATGTGGAATGGCCCTGAAAGGAGAGGAGGGGGAGAAGAAGGGGTGATGCCACAAAGCCTCTGACCTGGGCTCCAGGACAGCCACCACCAGGCAGCTGCACACGGGCAGGAAAGCTCAGCATCTGTGAGCAGAAGGGACTTCAGGGTCGATGGCAGCATGACCAGGGCCTCTGTGGCATCAGTGAGCTGTTTCTGGTGCACAGAAATCCATCACAGAACTGCTCCTGAGTGGAGAGAGAGCCAGCCAGCCATCCCTGCTGCTCAAGGTCAAGTCCAGACAGGGAATATAATGCTATCCTTGACTACACTGCAAAAGGAAAAATTACTTTGGTGCCTTGTCACAGAGTTCAACTGTTTCCAATCAGTAATCATAGTGCAAAATCATGCCTGGTTTGTGTTGTGAGGAGTGAGCCCAAGTGGATTTTTTTGTCCTATGCATTGAAAACTAACCAAAAAAAACTGGTTTATATAGGCCACCAATTAGTTATTTAATTATAACTTTCACTGTCCCCATACAGTGATAAAAGGATCTTTAACTCATACCAATAGCATAAAGCAAATCTTCTGGATTCTTTTAGCTCATACAAGAGATTAAACATTCCTCTTTAAGCATTGCGATTTTTCTTTCTTGTAGAGTCAGAAATAAAAATTTTGTTTCCTCTTTGTTGTACCATGAAATCTCCCTTTTTTAATGAGTGTATGAACCAGTCATTTCACTCTTAATAGGCCACTTACTGAATTTGATGGAGAAGATAATTAAATGTGACAGATATTCGCATGCATCTATCTTAAAACTAGCACTCAAAGATTATAAAAGCCATAACATTTTCTTAATGAAATATGGCTGAACACGAGAAAAACACATTTCAATGTATCTGAAAACAACTGCAAAATTTAGAGATAAACACTGTTAACACTTGATAAGCCTGTAGAGTTTTGATATGTACTGCAGACATAACAGCAGCAAACAAATACCCTTTTTGAAGTAGATGAAAGCTGGAGATAAATTTGTTTGGCTTCTAAACAAGAGAGAATGAGTATGAAAGTCCAAGAGAATATACACAGTATAACTACTGAAGCAAGAAAGAGGCTTTTTATAACTTGTAAAGAAAATGCCAAGGAAAATTCATTTAAATAAACCTTTTCAAAACTTCAGAGCTGAATTTCAGTGGCCATTAGTCAGGCCTTGTGTTCCTGGGTGGTGTTAAAAGCCTGGACTATGGTAGAATATGTTGGGAAACCAATTGGATCGATAACTCCCAGGATTTTCTCCATTCAATCTCAGTCCTGCTCTATTCACCCAGCTGGGTTCTTGGCACTTACATTTAGTCCATTTAACTAAGGGACAAGAGGATGTTATGGAAGGGAGAGAACTAATTGTAACAGCATTCAGAAACCACAAAACTGGGATGATTCTTAGGGCTTGTGGGATGACAGATGCAGCCAGGTGCACTGCCAGGAAACCACTGGAGTGCAGCCAGGACCCAAAGCTGCTTCAGTGGGAAGGAGCACCAGGGCAGGGCAGAGCTCCCACTCCTCACCTGGCACAGCACCATCTGTTGAATAGCTGCTCTGGAAAAGCTTAAGCTGTTAAACCTTCATGACAGGTGAAAGATACCAGAAGACAAAATAGTAATTTCAAAAAGGACAAGTGTAGTGAAAGGGAAGGCTACTGTGGGGGAGATGGGACAGCAGAGAGGGAAACTTGGTTACATTGCTGCCAGTCCTAGACATGGAAAACGGGGCCTTCAAGCTATAGAGGTCCATATGTGTTGAAGAGTTGGACAGAGTGATGCTCTGGGATCATCTGAGATCCCAATCCAGGGCTGGCAATGGGTGCCCACTTTAAATTTTATACTCTTTGAAAGGTATGTGCTTGCCTTCCTGTGGGGAAAGAACTGGTTTAAGTATTGCTAAGATTGTTGTCCTATCCAACTGCATTTCATGTTGCTGTGGCTTGCCTGCCTGAATTCAGAAACCATGTCAGGATCCAAATTATCTGACAGGGAATAACCTCCTTTGCTTGCTTAGGCACAATTCTCTCTCAGGCACCTGCAGAATCACTACCCGCTCCTTAAATTTATTTACAAGGGATCCCTTTTTTACACAGTATTTAGACTTGAAATTATCAGGGGGAAATAAAAAAGTTACATCATTTCAGGGCTATAAAACCTGCTTCTAGCACAGATAAACTCTCCTGTTTCTCCTTTGCCTCTCAGGATGTTGCTCCTTTTAGGAACCTTTCTCGGGTTAAATTATTTGATGAGCAGCTTCCAGTGGAGAAAAGTACTTATCCCACAGTTTTGTGTCAAGAGCCAGACACAAGGTTCCAAGGCAATGCTGGAGCTGTGTGATGCAAGTGGTTGGGCCATGCCCTCTGAGGTGATTGGTGCCATTAGAACCCAAAACTTGGCCTCATAAACAGAAAGAGGCGTTTTGGAGCGTGCGATGCCTGGCGGTTGCGGGCTTTGTTCCAGGATCAGAGTTCACAGAGTGGAGTGAGAAGCCTGAATTCCCTCTGGGGTGAAGGGAGAAGATTAAGTGCCTCAGAATGAGATTCAAAGCAGGCAGTGAGTGAAGCAGGGAACACTTAAGCCTGCCTTAGGAAATAGTAAAGAGAAGGGTGTATTTGAAAACCTCCGTAGATCCACAGTTCAGCACTGACCCACATCCATGAGTTGGGAGATGCTGCAAAAATGGGATTCAGAGCCCATAACCCCATTCCAGAACTAATTTGTCAACTTTGAGTAAAAGACTTCTGCTTGCTGTTAATGCCGAGGTTAGAAGGCAGATGGAGCAGGAAGTGGAGGCTGTAACCACAGTCTACTTTTAGAGCAGCAAAAACCTGTGTGCGAGTTCCTTCATGAGTTTGAGAGGAAAAACCACATCCTTTCCTTTCCAGAAGGGCACACATAAATCTCAGGAGCCACTTTCCCTTTCTCCTTTTGGAGTAACCGAGCAGCAAATAACAGTGGGGCTGGAGATGGGGGAGGGACAGCAGGTGAGGGGTGGCAGACAAAATGAACATTGCAATCCCTGCCCCTCAGGCCTGCGAAGGCCTCAGCTGCCTGCAAGGACAGAGCTTTGTGCTTCACTCACCTCTGTCATGTAAGAGGAATACAGCAGGTGTAAAGGTAAGAGGAAACTGTGCTTTGATCATGAACAAAATGTATTTCAGGCCACACAAGAGGAGAGAGGCCATGGGGCAAGAGGGAGAAGGTGGTGGAGAGGAGCCAGCCATGGCAGCTGCAGGCAAATGTGTTCTCGTTACCAAGCTCTCATCTCACACTGGGAAAGCCTTTGGATGAAGCACTTAAAAGAGCAGCCTCTAGCTATTAGCTGAAGATTTTATTCATTTCCATGTATGTGCCCTTGCAGAAGGTTGAATTTCTTTCCATCTCCTTCAGCCCCTGTGTCCTCCAGCCCTCTTCCTACGTTCTGTGTTGGCAGCACTCTCTGACTTGTGTCTCTAGGGAATATAATCCACACACTTCTCCTCCTTGTGTCTGTGTCATTAACAGGAAAATTCAGCAGGACCCATGGCAGGCATGATTTTTAGTCTCCCTCCTCCTCTCGTGTCTGCTTTTATTCAGACAAATCAGCACCACTTCAAAGCTGCCCACTTTCCCAGCATCCAGAACACCTTATCCTGGCTGCTTCAGAGACACTGGGATAAATCAGATCCGCTGCATTTCCTCGCCTTACTTAATCTATTGCTTTTGGGGATTTGTTTTCAAACAAAATATCAGGATATTTAGGCGTGGGCTATTTTTAGCAAAGCTTAGTTGCATTTTCTGTTTCCCACTCAAAAATATGGTTTTTTCCACCCTGATTAGTTCTGAACCTCACGCGGAGGCTGTACCAGTAATGGGGAACCTTTCGTGTTTGTTGTGACAAAGACATTTATTTTTTAAGCACAGTAATTCTTTCTCCTTGGTAACAACCCAAATTACCCTGCATACCAAACCTGATTGAACAACCAGTGGTTTGCTGTCCTGGGTTAAATAAAAGCACCTCCTGTTTCCTCCATGATGTTTTATTTGTTTTTCTCCAGTCACACTGGACTTGTACCAGTTTGAGCAGCAAATTGCCAGACCTGCAATTTGTTTTGCCATTTCCCTCAGAAGTCTGGGATGGAAATTATCTAGTCTCCCTCCCATGGATGCATTAAGCTTTTTTCTTTAAAGGAATCTTAAAAATGCAAACAAACAGTAATGGGGAAAAATAAAGCTTTTTGGTCTTGTTGAGTGAAGGGATTTTTTTTCTTTCAACATACTGATATGAGGAGGTTAATGTGTCACTATAAAAGAAATGTGGCACTCTGCTGTTCTCTCATGGAATACATTACTTAAATTCTCTCTATGAATTTACATCTTTTTTCCTGAGATGTAGTTTGGCACTGAGTAGGAAATGAATCTTAAATATTTTGAAAGTGTAATTTAACATCTCAGCAAAACCCTGAATTGCGAATTGTGCTTTATAGAAATTTTAAGGGCTAGCTGAAGCTGACTTTAAAAGGAATAAGGAATTACATTTTTAGGTGGTGCTTTAGCTGCAGATGATTCTCCTACCCTTTTTAGATACCTTATTTGTCCAATTGCAGACTGGGGATATACTTCTTGTATGTATTTTTTAGGATGATTTCTATTTTGAATGGCTTTCATTCTTTGCATAAATATAATATATACATGTAAAAATTTATATGCAAACAAAAATTGCTTTTTAACTAAACAATAGCCCCAAAAAATCCAGAAAAATCCTGATGCTCTAGAAAGAGAGATGAATATGACTTATAATTTTTCATCTATGTGTTTTATAATTTCTAGAGACACATCTAAACCATTCAGATCAACTCCATAAGACTTTGGACAGAACAACTCATCACTCTCTTCTGCTCCCATCCAATTTTTTAGGAATAATCTGCCCTTCTGCTTATATCAATTTTACATCAGTTTAATTTGATGCTCACATCCATCAATTCTGTCTTACATGGATTTAAGTCAGAAATCAGAGTTTCTCTGAGTGTACAACTGGCAAGCCCAAAACATTCACGAGGCAAAAAAGCAGTTTTACCCTGCAGAGAGCCATTGCTGGGTGTCCTCAAGCCCATGGGCACAAAAAAAAAGTCTCCTGCAAAACCATTCATCTATCTTTTATGTCTTTTTACAGCAAAATAGCACCAGTTTGTCTTGTGATGGACTTAAAATCATGACTTTTAGGTGGAAAAGTCCAGCTCTGGGGAACAGCTCCCAGAGGAGTGGGTCCCTGGGGCACATTGGCCTTGGCAGATTTACCTGGACTCTCCCACACTTGGCACCTGCTCAGTGGTTGGTGCCTGCCATTAAATGTGATCATTGTGTTTCTTCCTAAATGCTGATCCAAAATCCATCAGTGGAAATCTTTCTTCCAGCCTCAATCAGCAGCATTTCAGTTCTTTGAGGTGTGCCTGTTTCCAGCTCTGGGTTCGATGATGTGGTGAGCACGCACTGGATGGGGTTATATTTTATTAACCTTTCCTCTGGACTAAGGAATATTTTTACTTTGCAATTCATTAACATCGAAATGGTCATCCAGGTCTTGTTTGATCACAAGGGGGGGGGAAAAAAAGCCTGAAAACTAACAAGAATGCTCATTTTGTAAGATTGAAATTGATGTGTGTGTGTGTGTGTGACTCCTGGTAACAGTGCTGGTCCACCCCAATGTACAATTCACCTTAAATCCAGTTGCAATATGTTACACACACTAATGCACATTATAGGGGAAAGTATCAGCATTTTCAGTATCATCTTCTTGTGGCCAATGCTGAATAGGATCATCTGACCAGCCTACACTGCAGCATCTTTTATTTGGTAAGATAACCTCTTCTTGTTTTTCATCTGCTGTTAGAGAAACAAATAAATCTTGGAATGCCTCCTTTTACTGAGGCTCCACTTATTTTCGTCTTTTTCCCTTTTTTTTTTTGGGTGTTTCTCTGGATCATGTCTATTTTATGTCTTTTTCTTTTCTTGAAAAAAGGCTGCCCAAATTAAGCACACACCATTTACAAGGTTACTGAGAGTTTTGTTCTCATCTTTCATAGTCTCACCCCTGGCTTGTTCTGTGTTTGCTGACTCAGGAAGTTTTCCTTTCCAGGATGGCTGCACCTCTATTTATTTCTTCTAATCAGGCTGAGTCAAGCATATGCTCCCTTCTGCTGGAGCTCTCTACTCTCTAAAATTGTTTTGGCTGAGGCTTTATTGGGTTGTTAGATCTATGCTGCTTGCCCTCTTGCTCAAATCTGCTTTTGGGCTTTTGTTTTTTATGCTTGTCTCCCATCAGTCCTTTTAAAATGAGTAACTGTCAGAGCTATGAGATTTATTTTTATTCTTGCCATCAGTTTCTGCTAACAGAATGACCTATTCCAGAGCATGTTCCTGTGCCTGACTTTCTTTTCTTTCCCTCCATGAGAAATAAGTGCTCACAAGAAAGTTTGGAGATTTGACACTGGGAGCAAGAGGCAAGTAGGGGATCCAAGAGTTCCCAGAACAGAAGGGGAGACACATCCAAAAGAATTGAATTTCAGCTGCAGGCTGATTTGTGAGGCTATTCCACAGCTAAAGAAACAAAAGAAAATCTGGGGGTGGAGGGAAATGAAAGCAGTGTAGAGGGCAAGAGGAGCCTTTGTGTTTGGGATAGAGTTTTGAGCTTAATTTAAATCATAATTGGAATCAGGATGCAGTGGGGAAAAGCAGACAATGAGAATACAGAAAAACAAAAGACTGACCAGGCTAAGTGTGAAGAGATGTGAACATGTTTTTTTAAAAATCAAAGGCAGAGCTGGTGTAAGCTTCAAAAATCCCTTTCTCTCGATTCTGGTAGTTTAAAAATTTCTGTTCAAAATCAGTACAAAACCAATGAGCATATGACAATTTCTGTCAGAGGGAAAATCCTGGGGAAGTTAATTTGGAAAAATCAAAAAACTGTTAGTTTGATGTTCCAGGGCAGCAAGGAACAGCCAAGCTGTAGGGAAAAATCTGGCCTGGTAGAAGAGGGATAGACCCCAAAATCTGACAACCCTGGGCTGAGTCAAGGCAAATCTGTTTGTACTTACCTGCACATTCATATTTTTTAGATAGAAGTTACATCTCCATCTTGCAAAAGGTAACATTGTATGGAGAGAGAAGATAGCAGTAGTTATTAAAATAGACAAATGTTTAACATGCAGTATTCCTCAAAGTTTTCTCTTGAATTTTTGCATTTTTGATGGAAATTTGGTCCCAGATATTTTCAGAAAAAGTTTAAGCAAGTAGTGGCTGGCAGGAGACACATCTGACATATGTCTGTGCAGACATGTGGCAACTGATTGTGTTCCCAAGGACTGGGGTCCTCACACTTAGCAACAGATAAACTGTAATGGTCGCCTGACATTTTCTTCTGAGCCCCTAGCCAATCGTATTTTTTATTTCTTTTTTGTTTCTCTTTTTTTGGTACATATAATTAACAGAAAATTTATAAAGAGCACATAAACAGCACAAAGAATCTATTCTCTAAAGTGACTCTAAATGTGTGGTACACAGGAAATCAGCTACAATGATCTAATGAACTTAAAATCTGTCAATCTATTAAACTGTGAACAACAGAAAACTCAGCACCCAGCACCTGTTTGTGTGAGCTTTTCTATAAAAGTATCTCTGTTAATGGGCAGCATTCCCAAATGGGAAACACTTGTTAGCAATGCAGGAAATTCAATTCTGAAACTGGTCACGTTATATTGTACAATATATAACAATAGCAGCAACCAGAAGAGCCATTTTATCCCATGTTTTGACAGAGGTTTAATTCACAGCTGATTTATAACATGACCATGAAGACCTGAAAGTCCATGCACTGAGTATCAGCCTGGGGAGAACTTCACTTTTAATACTTTACATTAAATATAGTTTATTGTTGGCCCATTCTAAAGGGATGGAGCAGCAAGGACAAAATAAAACAAAAGTTGGTGTCTTTTGGCAGTTTTGTGGCAGTTCTGAGCATCTTCTGAGCAGGAATCACAAATTATATCTACTGACAAGCTGAACTATTGTAAAATATAAATGAAGTGAGGGAAGTTTTGGTCCTGGCGTTGCCTTTCTTTGGTTTTCAAGGATTTTTTTTTAAAGGATTTACAGTTTAAACCCTATGAGTAGTGCTTATGCCTCTTTTGAAGCTTGAAATGTGTCAGCTGAAGCCAGGCAATAATTTATAAAGCAATCTCACTGTTTCTGCACCTCTCCACCCCTTCCTCCCTAAGAACCCAGGTGCTGGCATCAGTCTGAGCAGCACCTTGGCACCTCAGTGCCTCAGGCACCCACAACTCCCTGAGGGTGTTAAAAATACTGTGAGGGTGCCATGGCAGCACATATTGCATCTGGGAAACCCCCAGAAATTAAACCCTGCTGAGAGGGTCTGATGAACCCTGATGGAGGGTCTCTGCATCCCTCCAGCCCCACAGCAGCAGCACCTTCACCTCTCAGCAGCCACCTCCCAACAGCAGCTGGGGCAGCAGCACAGCCACAGCCTTTGCTCAGCAATTGCAGACAAATCTCCTCCCAGATGCTTCTCCCCATGGCTGGGGCCTCGATAGCAGGGCCACAGCCCCACAGATCTGCCAGAAAGGCACCAGGGGCTTCTCAGCTTCCAGCTGGTGACAGGGAGGGCAGGAGAATTGATGGCTGTTTTCATCCAAGTGACCTGGAAAAAGTGAGGGAAGCAGTACTGTCAGCCTGGCATTACAACACTCCCTTCTCTCTCATTAGAAACATAAACTCTGAGGAGTTAAAGCCCTCTGGTACAATCAAGACCATTTACATCCCTGGTGGTGCATGGGGCTCTCATTTTTATATTTATGGCCAATGTTTAAAGTCCATTCCTGGTTTGGTTTTAGTGTCTGACCATGGTTTGATTGCCCATTACTGAGGCAATCACCGAGTTCTTTGATTGAGTGAGCAGCACAGGTTAGAGGATGAAGAGATTCCTTTTGGCAATTACCAGTTGTGATGTGTCTCCACGTTAAATACTTGATTCTAAAGTACATTTATAATCCTCGTTCTCTAGCCACTGCAAAAGAGACTCCTACAGGTTCTTTCCATTAATTAATATTTTTCATTTCTAGATGTGGACCTAAGAATTTCAAGCACAGCTTATGAAAGCCTAAGGAATGGATATGCATGGATGACTAATCCTGGGAAACCTGCAATCCCCAGCACAGGAGTTCTATCAGTAAATGTAAGTTTGGCAGCCTCTAAGTACCTGTGCCAGAAAAATCAATGCTGTTGTACCCTTCAGACATGGTGGTGAGAAAATGGTAGAATCACAGATCCAAAAACTAACACAGAGGAGCTCCAGCAGCATGAAAGGGCTCTGGATTGGGGGGATTTTGCCAGTGCCCTGTGTAAGATTCCAGCACAGATCCCACACTTTGTGCACAGAGTAATGGAAGCTGCAGGCAAGATGCCAAACACTGAATTTTAGCTGTTTGCCTCTTGCTATCCCCATTGTTTTCCTCTAACCACTCAGCACTGACACAAAGGTACCAGCTAAAGGAGAGGATTTGCTTTTAAACCCCAATGTAGTGGTCACAACAGAGTAGCTGGGAAAGGAAGGGAAAGCTCCTGTTGTTTGCAGACTCCAAGCTGCAGTTCTGCCTTGGTTTGCTCCAGGATTGCTCCATTCTGCTCCCCACAGCCAAGTGGTAAAAGGAGGGACCCCTGCTGCCCACAGAAAAGTAACCAGTGGGTGAAAGGCAGTATTTCCCCTCTTTGAGCAATTACTTGGAGCTGGAGCATCCTGCTGGAAAACAGGGATCCATCCATCTTCCTCCCCTACTGGCATTTGGCGTTCAAGGTGGTGAAGAGAGGTGATATGTCCCAATTATTTTTGTAGTTCATGTGTCACTTGCTGAAAGGAGTTACCTCTGAGGCAGGGACTGTCTGGCAGCCTGGAGCAGGGGCAGAGCATCACAGATTTGGCATTTGGCTGCATAACCAAAAAGTGGCTTCTCACTTCTGGTTGTGTTTCACTTTCTGAAAGCTGTGTGGAAGAATTTAGAGCTTCCTGGGTAACCTGTGATATTCTCACTGTAGCTTGAAATTCATCTAAATGTTGACTCTTTCAGAGGAGCTATGATGGAGAAAGGCAGTTCCTTGGACCAGAGTGTTTGCACTAAACCCCTTGAAGATCAATGAGCCAGAATGATCAGACAATTCCAGTTACTTTTGGGGACTGCATTTATCTTACAAGCCGGCCTTAAAATTTGGTCTTCATACATTATTCAAAGTCCAGATGTACCCAGCCTTTATGCATTTCTTCTTGCCCATAAAGTCTCTTCATTGCTTTTATTGCCACTGTAATAATAAAGTGGCCTCTTTAATATGCACAGTACAGCCACCAAAGCTGTACTTACTAAGCAAATGTTTTGGATCAACTCAGTTTGGCGTAAAACAGATTCTGATGATTCCAAATGGAAACCTCTCTCCTGCAGGAGCTCCCAGGAGCTGGGAAATGCTCTATTTCACAAGACACAGGCACCTTGCAACCCTGGGTAAACATTTTCTGGAGTGTTGTTCCTCTCCATGTTGCAGCAAGGGTTTTTCTCTAACTTAATATGCCTAAAATGCAGTGTCAGGATGTGTATACACACAGCACAGGGCTACATGATTTCCCCCCTCTGCTTGTTTGCTCTGTTGGATCAAAGCTTTAGGGAAAATGTATAAAAATTATTAACCTACATAGGCATGTGATGCATTAATGTATGTGTTTGCATACATAAATGTATATATTTATATACTCATATTTTAGTTAGTATTCAATGCCACTAATCCACATTTATAAGCTGTGAGGGGTTCCCAAAGCTGGTCCACTGGGGTAGGCAGGCAAGGAAGACACGACCCATTAAAAGAGGCCACTGAATTTCTATGGTACAATTTCAGCTGTGTTTTATTCATTTGTTGTCTTGCCATGATTCTTCTTTGTGCTTTCTTCACTTTCTCCCTGCAGCTTCTTTATTTGCCAACACTGGGGAATTTTGCTTTTATGAGGTGTTTACAATGCTTGCTTTAAGGCACATATTTAAGTACCTGAAACACTTCAGGTTTGTGATGTTTAAGTAAAATATAGTATTACTCTGCCATGCACAACATGTAAATATCAGTGGTATAATCATTTTAAAGCATTCAAAGCTGAAGTCCCATTCCCCCAAACATGTGCTGTTTCCAATACAGGTAGATAGGATTAAGTGTAAGATGGCTGAATAAATGAACATAGAGAAGTAAAAATTCCATTCTCCCAAGACAGCAGTTTAAGTCTGCCTAGAGAGCCTTAAATGTCCAGGTGGGCTGTGTTCAGGTGCTGGGCCACTTCACTGCACTGGATGTTGTCTGGGTGTGGTGTGAGTGAGAGGCTTGGGAAGGCTCAGATTGAATTCTTCACTCTGCTCCAGACTGGTTTAATTCTGTGTGCCTCCACTGAGCTGAGAGAACTTCACCATTCCTGATGAAAGTTGAGATAAATGCACTGGAAACTGTGAAAGTCTGAAACAGGAGGTAGCAGGGCCGTGTTGGCTGAGGTGTATTTTGTTCTGCTGATCTCTGGCTGCTGGACTCTGCAGAGAGCAGGGAGCTGTTATGCTGAACGAGCGTGGCAGGGTCACACAGGACTTCGTGCACCTCAGGGACAAAGTTTCAGAAAAGAGTTTCAGTCTTTCATCAACAGTCTCTGCAGCTGAAAATCGAACAAAATTGCTTAAAGAGCTCCCAACAGTGCCATACAGATGGCTGTCTTGGGGGAGCAGGGTGGTTGTTTGGCCATCACCAATGTAAGCTTATTGACCACAAAGTTGTGTAGACAATAAGCACAAAAAATGTAAGAGTGAAAATTAAAAACCTTTGGAAAATGCCTTTGTGAACATGTAGGTTCTTGGAGGATGTTTCCCACCTCTCTATTGATCTGTTGCTGTGAGTCACAATGGCTGTCCTGCTCAAAAGAAAAGGATTGCTTCCCTCAGAACATGTGGTTGACAAAGATTGTAATCACTGCTCCCTAACAACAGCAAAATCCATCCTCAGCTCCACTGCATGCAGCAGATCTGACAGCCCTGCATGGGAAGGGTGCATCCCCAGCTAATTGCTGCTGTCTGCTTTATGAAGGTATTATCTACATGTCAAACTCCATTTCCCTTAAGGGCCCCACTTTGCCTCTGAGCAGGGTTTGAGGCAGGCAGGAACAGAGGGAGCTCAGCACCTGGGAGGGGATGGGAGCCCTCCAAGAGACACCTGGTGTGGTAGGAGCTGTTTCCCACCCTGCTCCACTCCAGGCTGGGGCTGTATTTATAGCAGCAGGGTTCTATTTTGTGGTTGGTGCATTCTGCTGAGAATTACTTAGGCAGAGGATGAGATTCTGCCTCTGACTGGCATCAGAGCTCTGTTCCGGCTCACACCGCGGCTCCAGGAGGGCGAAAACCCACTTGAAAAACCATCCAGACTTCATTATTTATTAAAGCTGGAAAAACAAGTTGCCCAAGTCATAAATACATGGGTAGCATCGGTTAATCCTGCAAAGGCAGCGCTCTTATCACAATGACTTCAAGCACAAATAAATTGTTTCTGGCACCAAGAACACATTTACAAATGTGACTGAAGCTACTGGCAGTATTGAGATGAAGATGCAGTGGGGTTTGGATCATGCAATGAGTGATGCTGAGGATAGCCTGAAATAGGCCCTTTTATTAGTGCTCAGTAACAGAAGTAATGTGCCCCAGGTTTAACCAGGAATGAATAAAAACCAAAACAAAGTGTGTGTGCACAGTAGTGATGCATTACATGCGATGAGTTGAGCACATCCCTTGTGTGGTTGTGCAGCCACTTTGAGGGAATTGTTTTCCCAGCTCTGGTTTAGAAATGATTCACCCTCTAGAAATAGGGAGGTTGTATTCCCCTCTGTTCTGCATGGAACTGTGGCTGTTTGCTGCTGTACAGACATAGCAACAACGTCACTGGGTAAGAACAGGGATTAAGATGACGCAAAACCAGGATTGTTCCTCTAAACTGAAGGCATTGCCCTTCTGTGTGCAGTGAGCAAATGTTAGTGTGCCACCTTCCTGCTACTTGCACTGGTATCCCTGTTTGATGGATTACTACCTGTGCACCATATGCTGCAAAAGAATGAGAAACACCACTTTGTATAAATTCAAGTTTAATTGCTTCTCATGCCAGTGGCCTTGTTTATTTTACTTCTAAGGGACGAGGGTCTGGAAAGGGTCTGAAGGCAGGTTTCAAACCCTTTTTAAAAAAACCTAATCTGTATCTATTCTTTTAGATCACACTTTAATCCCTTTGACTGTTGTGATTGCAGCAGACTTCAGAAGGTTTTCCACCAATTATATTCTTATTTCTGGATGTCATCAGTAGAGCTTAGGAGGGTGCTTTCTTGTCTTCCTCTCTTCCCACAATAAAGCAGCTGCACAGAAAACAGATGGTGTAGAGTCAATCCAGTTGAAATTAATGGAGTCAGGCTCTCCACACAAATCTCTGCAATGAAAAAGGAGAGATTCTTTTTTTTTTTTTCAGTGCATTGCATACAAGATGTATGTTGTTTGTAAAGGAATTTAGTTCACGTAAGGGATAAAAAGCTGTAACCAGTGAAGGGGAAAGTCTGCTTTTTAAATCAAAACTCAACTACAAGTACACAGGAGCAGTCACACTGTCTCGGTGGATGCCTTCACGTTTGGAGTTGAAGGATGGAGCAATATTTGTATTCTGGCAAAGTTATGTCTAAACCATAACTGTGCATGCATTGTTACAACATGCAGGCAAATTTTACATGCAGATTAATAACAAATTTATGACTGGACTCATTTGAACCCACATAAACCCCTAACACTGCAAATAATCCTTATAGCACTGATCAAAATTGTGTGACTTCATGAATAGGCATTTGTACATCAGTGTTTATAGTCTCTGTCCATAAAAATCAGGTTCCACAGGGGAGCAGATTTACAAAGGTCTTTTCATGCCTACCAGGAATTTCAAAAACACTTAAGCAATTAGGCTCTGAATACCTTTATGGCTGGTACAAATTAGGTGACTAACTTATGCAGGTGCCTTGGTGAATCCCACTAGGCTCATCTATGCATAAATAGATTCCTAAACAATGTTGATATGTTTGCTCCGTGGTCCTTAAACCTTTCGGTGACATATTTCGTTCCTTCCTCTGAGTAATAGAATTGTCTCCTTGCTGTGAGTAATCCACTTGTCAGGAGTTAATGCCACATCTCACAGCTGCTCCGTGCAGGTGGGGTCATGGCTGTGTCGAGCCAAGCCAGATAATTTTCCTCCTCCTCTTGCTGCTGCTTGGAAAAGGTCCAAAAGTGCATTGCACGTCTGCTGGAGCACACCTGTGCTTGGCACCCGGGAATTGCAGCCTGGATTTCCAAGGATGGATCATTAAATACATGCAGGACTGGAGTGTGTGGTGGTTCTGTACCAGCCAGCTCAGGGCTGTGTCGAGGGAAGTGCTGGGTGGATGTGTTAGAGACTCCTCTCTGCACGAATGTGTCACAGGCTGGATGTAGTAAATATATCTGTGTTGGGGCTGGAGTCTCACACTGTTGTGATGACACAAAATGACAAGTGTACTCTAAGCAACAATCTTATATCTCTTCAACGCAAATGTAAAAGCTTATTTTTATTCACGATAATCAGGGATTTGGAAGAAGGAATGGCAGACATAGCACAACAAGGGTAGAAAAGCATTTCAAGAGGAATATCAGATGCTCCTGATTAGCCATGAAATGCAGCAGGTTATGCACAAACAGAGCTGCCTCAGGATCACAGCAGAATCCCATTGCTAAAGGTGTGAGATCTTTTCAAACAAAGCATCAGGAAGCCTCCTGCAGTCCCCATTCCTGGAGTGACAGAGGGAGGCACTGGGGCCCTGGGGCAGCAGTCAGGGAGTCCCATTTTTGTGTTCCAGGGGGCACAGCCTTTGTTTCTGTTACTTTGGGGCTCGGGCACTGACATTTCTGTTCCTGAGAGAGCCACGTCTGGTTAAGTAGTGTCATTTCAGGTGTGAGTGTAGTGTTGGCTGGGGAGGAGGGAGGAAAGGAAAACTTTGTAATAGTGACCCTGTTGGCAGAAAAGAGAAAACTACTCCAGCTGATATTTCAGGTGAGTTTCACAACTGTCAGCCAAACCATCAGGCTTTCCTGTTTGAAACATTTTATTCTTTTCCACTTCCAGACTCAAACAGCCTTCAGGGATTTATAGCATTTACTTAAAAACAGCAAATATTTTCAATTATTTCCACTCTGTTCAGAGACCATAATTTACTTAATGCTATGAACAATCACATTTCTTGGGGACTGCTGTGAAATGTCACCTCTAAAGGATGGCTCCCTTGTTGGTAGCAGTGAAAGCCTGGGTTGTAGTTTTCATTTTTTATTTTGATTTAATTTTCAGACAATTCAACTTTCACACCATGCATGAGTGACTAAATTCATTTCACTTGTCAGGAGAAAAAAATTTTCATAATTAAAATCTAAACCAAGGGTGGCCTTTTGCTTGCCGACCACATATTTTCTTCTCTTGCAGTTGGCTTTTGTCTGGACAGTGTGAGGTTGAGTTTTGGATTTTTGTGTCCTTCCCAAGCTGAGAGATCTGAGATTGTTTAGCCTGGAGAAAAGACACTCAGGAGAGACTTTGTCACTCCCTACAATGACCTCAAAGGATGTTGGAAAGCTGTGGGGGTTGTCCTTTCTCTCAGTAACAAGTGACAGGATGAGAGAAGATGGCCTCAAGTTGCATCAGGGAAGGTTTAGGTTGGATATTAAGAAGAATTTCTTTACTGAAAGAGTGGCCAGGCATTGGAACAGGTTGCCCAGGGCAGTGGAAGAATTGCTGCCCCTGGAAGTGGTCAAAAACCAAGTAGAGGTGGTGCTTAGGAACACAGGGGTGGAATTGGCAGTGCTGGGTTAATGGTCAGACATGATGACCTTAGATGTCTTCTCCAACCTTAATCATTCTGTGATTTTATTATCAATAGACAACTTTCCAGAATTTGTCTGAATCTTGGAAGAATTTCAATGAAAGAGCCACGTGGGTTATGGATGAAATCCCTTTCTACCTACAGTGAGACAATCCACCTTTTTTTTTCCAGACCAGTGCATTAAAAGTTGATATCATATATAATTGAGCTATTTATATGCATGAATTCCCCCAGGAGCACCCTGGCATGAAAAATTGTGTGAACTTCCTTGTTGTTCTGTCTAAAACCAGTTAAGTTCCAGCAAGGTCATCCCACCCTCCCTCATTGCTCTTTAGCTGATTTCCTGGAGCTGTGAGTGACCATGAGGGGTGCAGGAGGTCACTGTGTGGTGCTGGGAGCTGGCTATTGTGTGGCAATAACCTGAATTTCTTTCCTGTGATGTACACAATCACTGGAGGTGAAGAATCCTGTCCCACCAACCAGCTGCTGAGTAAAAACTAATTTAGCAACAGTTTGGAGTGGCCAGTGCCAAACTGTAGAGAAGATTGACAGTAAAATGGTTGTGGCTCCTCCACTTGGCTACCATGGAAATGTGGGTTGGCTGCTTCCCTGCTTGGACCAACCACTCTGACCAGCTTCTGGTTCTTGGCAAGGGTCCATCATCTCAGAACACCTCTGGAAAAAGTGCCCTGAGTTCTTCTCCCAAAAGCTGGGCTCATTGCCATTAAAAATCCATACACTATTCCATGAAATGTACTGGGCATTAAAACCTTATGCAAATAATTATTACAGCTAAGCCATGGTTGTAATTTCCATTTCACTGAGGTCAGTTGCATTACGTTTTTTGGTTTAGCTGCTAGTGCTTTAAATGGCTTGTGCTGCTCTTTGAGGGTGCTGGTTTTTTAAATTAAATATAAAGCTGGGATGTGTGCATATGCTTTAGGCTCCCAAGTCACTGAGGTGCTCTCTTTAATCAAAATCTATTACCTTTCATGAGATGCAAAGGATTAACCCTTAAGTAACTCTGGGGACACTGTTCAGTTAAACTTGCACTGATAAAGTCAGTGCTACACAATATTTATGCTTTTCTGTTCAGATAAATGATCCCTGGGAAGCGCTGAACTAAGCAAGCCAACAAGAGTAGAATTTCAGAGGTTAATTGTATTCATGTTATTTTCCAAACATGGCTTTCAAAGGATTATTTCTCCATTTATTTTTTTTTTAAGATGATTAAAACTTTTTAAAATGCTATATCCATCATTCATACAACATGGTTCTGTTTTCCCTGCTGCCAGGAACGTGCCTTTTAAAGATATGGAATCACAGATGTGCACCAAGTTGTGTTATCAAAAGTTTATCTTTCAGTTAGCTGAGGTAGAGAAAAAGTGAGAAAGTCAGAGACTTCACTGTCTACAAAAAGTGAAGAAAAAACAAATTTTAATTTTAAGCTGTGTAGAGTGCATACTGGAAATTAATTGTACTTTTAATCAAGTTTATCAGCACATTATGCATGGCTGAAGCTTAAGGAAATACTATGGAGGTGTGAAAATCTAGGGAGAGAGAAGCTGGTATTTTATCTCTTACTGTCTTGAGGAGAAACATGGTACTTGTGAAAGATCAACCACCCTGCAGCACATCAGAGTTATCTAAGTAATGGTCTGATAAAAAAAGATTTCCCCACCAGCCTTCCCTCACTCACATCCATTGTCATCTGAACTGGGCAATGGGGGCTGCTGTAGCTAAACCAAAACTTCACTGATGTGGAAAATATTTTGTTTATTTAGCATAAATATAGCAGCAAATGTACCAACAACCTTATAAATGTAACCAACAGAATGGATTTACCCCAGCTGGTGGTAATCCAAATATCTGAGTAGTAGAAAATAAATGCAAAACCCACTTTTGTATCTTCCTCAGAGAAGTTCCAGCCCAAGTCTCCAAAGGAAGCTCCCTGAACAGCAGGCTCTCAGCTGGCCATGGCACAGGGCAGCTGCTCCCCTGCTTTCAGCAGCTGCAGGGCTGCTCGTCCTTCCTGACACAAAAAGGTCACAATTTTACTGAGCTCTAATTCAAGGATCTTTATTTACATGTTCCAGACTTGAGGATGTTATTTTACCTTAGTGCATGAGCAAATGGGAATGTCTGTGGTGATCCTGATAAATCTACTGAAGCAATGATTCTTCTCCAATTCAGCAGGAATTGAGGTAATTTGTTGTCCTTACAAGTATCTTTTTATCACTTTTTTGAGGAGTTTCCCATTTGTTCTTAACCTTTGGGGAGGAGGAGAACCTCTTTTTTTAAATAACAATTTGGTTTTTCCCCTCTCCTCCACAGAAATTAGCAAATAGCCCCTGTGCATCTCCATTCTTCACATCAGCTCATCCAAGTAACTGAAGCTGGGGTGAGTGGAAGGTGCAATTAATCCTGTTGCAAATAATTAGGTACAATTAATCCTGTTGGAGTGGAACAGGAGATGTGGAGCTGGGAAGCCTTTGTGCTCTGCCTTGCTGGGAAAGGGTGTTTGTGCCAGAGAGCTTTGCTTTGGCAGGGCTGGTTCCTTTGAGAAACACACAGTGTCCAGCCTGGAAAGGGCTGGAATTCTGGTGCTCGTGCTGCCAAGGGAGCTTTGCTGTCGTTTTTCCCCAGGAACAGGATTTCATCTGAGATTTTTATTGTCTTTGAGAACTGACAGAATCCTTGAAGTCTCAATTTCCTTGACATGAGTCAGCCTGCAAACTCTTATTTATTCGCCATGCAGCATCCTCAATATGCCACAGGAATCATTAACCTACGTAAATTAACTGCATCCTCAAAATGTATAAACAAGCTAATTTTAAGCATCCTCTACATCTGAGCGAAACATATTTTGTGTGCTAAAACATTGAGAATTAGAAGACTTGATGGTGAGAAGAATGGTGTTTAATACTCTGAGTGCTTTTTATCTTTAAAGAGCTTAACGAACTTCAGTTGATTAATAATTTAATAAGTAATGTATATGAAAGTGTAAATACTGCAAATACAAGCCTCTTGTAAAGATTTGGATGCCATGGTTAAAGATTTTTTTTTTTTTTCAGATAAAGCTGGTGTAAAATTAATTGAGCAGCTAAATGAGCTTGTACATTCACTTACCTTTTAAACTTAGAGTTTCAAAAGTTATTGCAGTAATATAAAACGTGAAAGTATTTAAAAATAAGGAATTAAATTTACTTGATTTTTTATTCCTGGTTTGGATGGCCAACAAATAAAGTGGCTGACAACTAAATAATAAATTAGTCTAAAAAACTGGTAGAAAAGTTCTGTACTGGACAGTCACATTAGTTGTCATTTGGAAATGCAATTTACCTTGACCCATCTTCCATTTGATACTTACAGAACAAATTAGGCAGAAAAGCACCTCATATTCCCAAATACTTTTAGCCAGTGGCTTTTTCAAGGTTAAATAGACAACACACGTGATCTTTGAAGTAGCAAATGGTGCTACTAAAAAATCCACTAATACACACATTAGCACAAATTTGACAGGCCCTTGTGGCAGTTGTTGAAGACAACTAACAAGGGATGCTTCACAGGACGAGTCACGTTTCCATGAGGTTCCTTTTGTTAATTATTTGTTACTCTGAGTGCAGTGATGAAAGCATGCTAATATGCCATAGAATCCTTTTCTTTCCTCTGGCCTAATTAAGGACAAACTCATCTTTTGGGCAAGACAGCGCAGTGGCATGTCTTCAAAAAGGTACTTTTGAATTTCTTTTCACTGTGTTTCTGATTATTCTAGAATTATTATCTAGGAAGGAACAATCCACTGACTGGAGCTGTCAAATATTCAACCCACTGAATAGCATTAGCTGTCAAATTAGTAAATATTATCTGTATTTGCAACAGCCAGGAAAAATACAAGAGTGCAGTGAGAATTCTAAGTGAATGTGTGGAAAATAGATCTCTCCTTGGCTGATGGAAACTTACACCAGCAATGGATTTGCCCCTTGCAGGGACCGAGCATGCAGTGAGTGCACCTCCATCATCAGCCTTTGGAAATCTCCCTTTTCATAGAGAGCTCCTCTGACTGACAGTTTTACCTTCAGGAAACACCTGGGCTGATGTTTTGTGGCTCCTGTGTAAGCAGATTGGTTGATTGCTGAGGCTGAGGTTTTCTATAAACCCTGCTTCTGTTCCCCAAAATCTCTTCAACAAATGTTCAGCTTTAAGCTCAAGGATAATGACATTCCCGTCCAGCAAGGCACTTAAGCAAATGCTTAAATTTCAAGGTAACAGCAGCTTTGCATTAAGTAGATGCTTCTCTTCAAATAGGCAAGCCAGTATTCTTCTTTCTCAATATTTCTTTATCTACAAACTTTTGATCACCCAGCTCCTCCTGCACTTCCTTTGCAATCAGGATTGGTGCCATTTCAACCTTTTGCAAGATCCTCAAAGATGTTTCCCATTCCTGTTCTTCCCATGAGATTTCCTCAGAAAAACAGCCTAGATGTGGCTGCCCATGTGGGTCTAGAGTTAAACACAAGGATTGTACAGATGTGAGGGAAAAGGTTTCTGCCTCCAGGACCTGCAGCTTTGCCAGTCCCAACACAGCACATGATGGTTCTTGCTGGATCAGCACAATCTACCTCTGAGCTGCTTCCTCCTTAATCAGGCTGATGATCAGGACACTTGAGAATATTTTTCTTGTTTCTCCACTTCTCTGTACAGCACTTCCATCAGCCCTCAAGCATCCCCAGATGAGTTTTCAGTACATATGAAAATTGCAGTCACTGAGATCCCCTCTGGGGCCGTTTCGAACGCTCTCAGTTTGCTTTCACGGTGTCAGAAGTGTTTGTGCTGCTCTCATCTCCACAAGTGCTGTGGCTGCTGAGAAGCACTGCCCACCTCTCAGAGGTGCTCTCCCCCTTCACCCTCTTCCCAAGGAGGTGACAAAAGTCCTTCTTTGTGTTTGCTCTGCAGCACAATCCCCTCAGAGATCTCGAATACTGTACTTGACCATCACATTGCAGGGCAAAGTGGGAACAGGCTTGTTCTGTGTCACTCTTCCAGGACCTATCACAGCATCGCCCTTATCTCCCCCTTCCCACATCATCTCAGCCTCCACTCTTCCCTCATTAAACAATGCTTCACCATGTCTTCACTTAAGAACATGATAGCTCTTTTAAGCACTTCTGTTTCTCTCTCCCTTGGAATTACACAGTTAAATCCATTTGGTGTCTTATCAGTTTACTCTTCCTGAATACTAAATTATTTTTTTTCCTTTAAATAGACAGTTACTAGGTTGTGTCATTAAGAATTTTGGCAATGCTTAAGCCTGAAAAATATATAAACATATGAGTAAAGTGATTCATGATTTTGCTTCTGCACAAGAGGCCACAATGTCCTACATAATCAGCCTCTTTCCATATGTACGAAAAAAATTGATTTCCATTCTGTCTTAAAAATAGCACCTTGTTGAACCAGATTGACACTAAAATCGTTCTAAATGGAAAGATGATATTAAATGTATTGAAACCACCTTCACAGGTATTCAGGTACTGAAGGGAGAAAAATAAAAGGAACTATGGAGCATTGATGAGCATGTTATTACTAATGGCTTGAAAATTTAACAGTACCCAGGCAGAGTGTGTCTTGGAGTAAGGAACTGGCTTGAATGTGAGTTGAGCATGGATCAACTGGGCACACAAAGGACTAGAAGGGCTGAACTTTCCACCAAGCTGCTGTGTGAGTTGAGCAGACCTTTGCCTTGCTTTCCCTGGTGCCAAGGAGAGGAGCCACAGAGCTCTGAGTTGGTGGGGAAGATGCTTAATGTCTTTGAGCTGCAAAATTTGCAGCTGGGCTGCTTTAACGTGGTGTGAAGCTTCACAGCTTTAGGTGTGTTTTTTCCTGAAGTGAGGAGCTGTTTGCACTCACCTTGTTGTGCTGGTAGACAGGGAAGGCACCTGGGGACTGTGGATCACCCAAAAAAGTCATTTACAGAGCAAGGATTGAGAGCTGCACCATGACATGCTCAGTATGAGACCATCCTGCCTCCCATCACGTGCTGTTCTAGCAAGGGAAAAGGGTTTTGGAGGGAGGGTCTGTGTCTGCTGAAAATGGCAAGCTGGTGGTTTGAGCCAGTCCTAGCCCCCACCCACAGAATCAGAACCAGATTCCTTCTCTCTTTAAAGCTGACTAACGTGGTTTTTCATAGAAAATCCATTTACTCAGGCTGTGTGCGGTAGGAAGAAGGGTGAACTTCCCCATAATGCTCACGACACACTTTGATATCTTAGCCTGGAAGGCACCATAGAAGTGCAACAGATAATTATTAATGAATTAACTAAATGATTAATTTAGTTAAAAGCTAAATTATTTAATTATTCATTAAATTAGCCCCAAATGCGACAGCAGCACTGAGACGAGCACTCAGTCTGCAGAGCAGTAGAACAACCAGCATTAAAAAGTTGTTTTCCCTGTTATTTAATGAATTAAATCTTTGGTCATAAACAAGTCATCCAACAGCCTTTTCAGCCATGGGACAAGTGATGCCTCTCTGGTGTGTCATTACAGATGATAGCAGTGAGAGATTGGAGACAAGATGAGGTCGTTCCTAATGAAGATGAACTTAACCTTTTTGATAGTGGGATGTCTAAAACTAATTAATCGTATTCTTAGAAACTCTAACGGAGGTGATTAAAGATACGTCATTTAACAGAAACCTCCCTCAGGAGAACAATTGAGGGTTTACCAAAACTGCAGAGGTTTTTCAGAACTTAAGCACGTATTTTAAGTAAGACCACGTGTCTGACAGAGAGAGAGAGAGAATGAAGCCAGATTCATTTCTGATGTGTGGCTCCACTGAAATCAAGCACAACAAAAAACAGAATTTGGGCTTGCTCATTTTTCAGCTGCACCTCTAAACCAGGCTTTTGGCATGTCCTTCTTCAAACAAAACTCATTGAAAGCAAAGCTGAGGATGGGCTGTCTCTTTCTGTTTAGTGGTTTATCTTCTCTGCCATAACAGAAGCTTTAAAATAATCACTTTTTTTGAGCACATATGCAGGTGTGGCTGCACAGGAGATCCAGCAGTGGCTGGAGGTCATTCAGAGCAGGGTGACACCCCAGACAGGCAGCACAGGCACTCAGAGGAAGTTCTTTTAAGATCATAATTTGAATGCATCAGGCAGACCTCTGCAGAGGAAAACTGGCCTCTCAGGGGTTGTTGAGCATAAGTTCAAGGGCAGGTATTTCAGGTAATACTCTAAGTGCAGGGAACATGGTGAGAAATCATTTCTCTGGTCCATCAAGGGTTTATATGGATTTTATTTGTTAGTGGAACTACTGTAGTGTGTTCCTTTCCCCCCAAAATAAAAGCTGAAAGGAAATGACTGTAAAGGAGCATTTCTGTGATGGTGGGCACTCATCCAGGATGTAGGAGATCAGAGTTGAAACCAGGCTTGGGCTGAGCTACCATGTGCTCACCCAGCTGCCTTTCCACATGGAGCAGTCCCAGCAGAGAGAGCTGTGCTCCAGGGCAGTGGCAGGGAAATGCCTCTGGGATCTAGGACAACAACTCTCTGCTTCCAAGATCACAGGAGTGTGTATTTCCTACTTTTAAGGAGCATGGTCCAATTAGCTGTTTGCATCTTTCTCTCAAGACACTTCATTTTGGAGGTTAGAAACCTTCCCCAACAAACATTTTGATGAATTTGCTGTAAAACATGTTTTCTTTTCTGGCATACTAATGTTTGTGAACAGAAGAATGCTCCAGCAAAGATCCTCAACCAGCTTTAGAGAGCACTTAACAGAACAGATTGACCTCCACACTTCAACGTCGAGAGCACCTCTGGTCCCTAAGCACTGCCCTTTGTCCCTGGAGACTGCAAGGACAGCCCCAGTCAGATGGGTTGGGTTGACCTGGGCAATCAGAAATGTTCCTGCTAGGGAAACATCTCCTCAGCCTCTTTGCAATGCAGTGACTTTCATTCTCTGCTCAGCCCTGTGCTCCTTTTGCTCTCCAATTCCCTTCTGTGGACACACAAATGTTAGCTGGCACTGCCATTATCATCTTACAAGGCAGAAAGGAGTCAAGCTGCACTTGGGAAGAGCTATTTAGCCAGTTCCATGAAGTCTCACAATTTAGATCATCTATCAGCCACTGGAGTCCAGTCCTTGATTCGGCAGCATCCCGAACAGACAATTAAATCTATCATCCTAACTTGTCCTATTGAAGTCTGCTGGCAGGCACAGGGCTGAAGTTATGTCTGTCCTTGAAAGATTAGACCCCTTATTCTTCTCTAGTGCTTCAAATAAAATAGTTGGAAGCCAATTTCTTGTAAAGTTCACTGGTTTTCCACCTGCAGAGCAGCTGTGGGCAAAGGGCCTTGTGTTTTATGACTATTAATAATTCTAGCCTGTGCTACAAAAATATATGAGAAACTTCAGCAATTTTTCAGTTCAGTACTTGAATTCTAGAATTAGACTTTGAGACATCTTGCTTCACACATACTGCAGAGGCGGAGAATGGAGACAAGTTGTCATGCATGAATGAAGATGCTGGGAATTAGATGAAAGAGATTTTCCCACCTCCTAATAAAAGTCAAAAGTGACTCATCTGAAATACAGGAGATTAACAGTGGCCAATAATTTCAGTACTGCTTTGTTAAAGTTTGATGTTTGATATTCTTATAAAAAACACGACCCAAGAAATTCTGTGTGAAGCACCCGAGCACCAGAAACTTGATGATTTCCTGTTAGAACCATTTTTAGGCCAAAATTTTGAAACAGAACTCTCTCTGCTCTTTTCTTCCTCAAATCCACAGTTCCTTAAATCTGAAGAAGTTTTTAGAAGGATTTCTTAGTCTCTTCCTAAAACAGGAACTGACAGATTTCAGAACATCTATTTTGTAAAAGAAGAAAGAAAAATGGTCTCAGGTTAGTGGCCATTAATATGCCAACTACATAAATCAGATATCTTCTACTCTGGACCTTAATATTAAAAATAAAATGTCTACATGGGACGATGAAAAGTAGGAAAATAATCACCTGTAGACCTTTATTTCCCCCAGGTTGCAAGGAGGAACTATGGAAATATTAACTATAGAGGCACTTTAAAAAGCATCACTTAAATTTATCTTTATCATGATTTCTGGCTGTCAAAGTGTTACTTTAAAATAATTTGCACTATCCATCAAAAAAGCAGGTCTTCAAATGAAAAGATTTAGATTTTAAATGCAGGTCCATAAAGTCCCAAGGACTTTTGGGCAGTGAACAATGAGGTCAGCATCCCCTTGAGAAGCCAGGATGATCTACAGACTTCAAAGGTTCTGTGTCCCACTATTCATTGCTGCAGGGAGATCTTTCATGACCTGTGCATTTCACAACACAGAGATCTCAAAAGCTCACTGGAGTTTGTCCTGGGTTCTTAGAACCCCCTGTAATTTCCAGCTCTGCAACCTGGTGAGAGGGGATTTGCATCTGGTGTAGTTCAGGAATTTTGTATTTGAAGTAAGAGGAGTTGCCTTGGGACCAGCAGAAAGATTCTGGAAAGGTTTTATTAGTGTGTTATGTAAGAAAATTACTCTATTTTCTCCATTTCAAGAGGGAAGAGGCCATAAATTTTGTCTTTTTGAGGCTGCAGTGGGTGAGGTTTCCTGGCTCATTCAGGTGCAACTGTTAGTGAAGGGAACGAGTTTAGAAACAAATACTGGCCAAACAACTGTCCTTCTGTAGATCAAGATGGAGCAACAGGTCAGTGGTGTCCCTTCCATCCTTCTGCATGAAGATAAACTACATGCTGAAGACTTCCTGTTCTGAAGCCTTTAAAATGGGATTCCTGAAAAAAAAAAAAACAAACCAGCCACAGAAGCTTTTCCCTGTGAATCTCCATTCAGCTCATCTTACAGCTGAGCTGCTTTACCGACAGGGGAAGAAATCCCCAGCTCCACTTCAAGTTGGGGATTTGCAGACCTGGAGGTCTCAGCCTCTTTAGTGGGAGAGTGTTAAGAGAGATGGCATAATCATATATTAACAGCACAATAAGCTGCTTACTCCTCTGTCTGACACTGAAGCTTGGCTCTGGGGAGGCAGCCAGACCATTGCCTATTTGAAGGAACAAAGGTGAGGCATCACACTGGTGTTTTTAATGAATATTTCATAGCTCAGAGCAGTAACCTGTCTGTTCCCTTACAGATGCCTAGTTATGCTTTAAACAAAATGCAGAATGTAGCTATAAGCAGATGTACATTTGCTTAAATTTTCCTTTGTACATCAGCAAGGTGACTGAAATTGCAGAGTGTGAAAACATTGTACAGAGTGGAGGAAGAAGAGAGGAAAAGAGACTTCGAGGGTCCAACAGCAATTTTCTTGTACTCCTTTCAATGAGAGAGAAGCACATAATCAAAATGCTGCTAACAAACCTCACCTGCTGCCTGTGCCCTGCACAGGGACCTGCTCCCTGTGGCAGTGGCACTGGTCCCACTGCAGGAGACACCAGTGCCAGGTGATGCTGGAGGAGAAGAGTTGTCCTCCTGTGCTGCTCATGATACACAAACAGGCAGCTCTGGCTCCCCCACGTCAAAGGCAAGGGTAACCTGTGCTTCTAACAGTGATTGTTGCCCTCTCTGTGACTCTTCCCTTTCCATTTACTCAGCACTTCCAGTCCAGGCTGTTTCTTTGGAAGATATGACTGGAATAAAATGATAAAAAATAATCCAGAGTATTTCTCAACAGCATTTTATGCCCTGTACCAGTGTTAACCCTTAGCAGAGTTCCCCAGAATTATCATTGATGGTGGCCTGTGGATCAACTTTATATTTTGTTGCCTGGCTTTTTCTGGCCTTCTTCACAGTATTAAGTACTGGTGGCTGTGCAGTAAAAAGTGAAAATTCTGTGTAGTTTTTTGGTATTAAGATAATGAAAGCTTGCAGCAAATTTTTTATTGCACAAATTTTCACAGCTAACAACCTCCAAAAGTAGCAATTTCCTGGTGCATTCCCTACGTGCTTGTACTGCAAGAGGAGAGCAGGTAGCTCAGAGGACTAGCAAATGCCACGTGTAGTAATTTGATGCACAACTGCCATTAACAATAGTGGGAATTGTATGTCTGATGATCCATCATGCAGAGCAAAGAAGATTCAGCCCTGGGGGTTTGCTGTGCAGCGTTCAGAAGTGCAAGGCAAAGTATGGAGGCAAGTAAAGACTGAGGGACTTGTTTCTCTTTTTGTGCCCATAAAGAGGTGCTAAGAACAGCATGTTTAAGTGTCATGAAAAATCTCCATCTCTGCTCTGTCTTGTTATTTGAGGGGGGGTTATATTGGCATGGCAAAATAAGTTTCTAAGCCTAACTAAGCTCAGACTGAACCAGCTGCTGGTAACCAGGTGATCAAGGACCCTTCTTCTCTCAACCCCGGGGCTTGGTGCTCACAGGGTCAAGAGATTTGCACTCTGGCCCTCTTCCCTGTTGAAATAAGCAGGCTAAGCTGTGTAAATGGCAGGAAGGCCCAGAAGAATCTTGGCCCAGCTTCTCTCCCCAGTGTTATTTGATGAGCTACCTCAGCATTGTAGCTGGTTTAGAAAATAAAATAAACCCACAGTTTCCATCTGAGCTCTTCCAGACAGCTTTAATTATTCATTTCTTGAGATCACAAATATAAAAACATTCTGGGATAATTTTAATCTTTGTTTAGCAGTTTTTTTTACATGGATTGCTCTTCCCCAAAAAGAGGATTCCGTTTCTAAACAAAATTTATTTAGGACCCAGTCTGCAAAATTTGTCCCATATCCATCTGAACAGGGAGGCAAAGTGTTCCCCCTGGAAGAGGATCTCATGGAGGAAATAGGACAGTGCCTGGTGCATAAGGACAAAATCTGGGCCAACACAATTCATTAGAATTCTAAAAACAAATGGACCACTGCATCATCTCCCCAGACTTCTCATAAGGGAGCCTTTGGAACTGCAGCCTGTTCTTGACTGCTGACCCAAAAGTCCATTGTATGGTGATTTATTTTTTTTTCTTATTGATAATTTTATTTAAGGCACAGTCTGCCTCTGAAAAGCCAAACTCTTGGCAAAAGGTCAGGCTCTCATTGTGCTCTGGGCTCTGTTCTTCAGTGTCAACAAGAAAATCTATTGTCCCTCCTTGTTGCTCAATCAGTGATGGAAGCCAGGCACAGGCAGAGGGCAAATGTTGGACCTTATTTTTAGGTGCATGCCCACACTCTCACACACTCAGTCTCAAATGAGTTAAAATGAACCCACTAAAAATGGTGAATTGGTGATTTGGGAGCCTGAACTAACTTAAAATTCTTTTGCTATTGGTGACTCAGTGTGGAAAAAGAGAAAATGGGAGAAAATGAATGTGAGCTTCAGGTCCAAAGTAGAGCCTGAAGATCTGTCAGGTAAAGATGCTTTTGAGTTGGAAATGGGACACAACTTTTTTTTTAGGTTTCAGAGAATTAATGCTGGTCTCTTGTGTGTCACTTCTACCTTCAACTCCTAAGTTGGAGTTCACCTTCCCTGAAGGTTTTTCCCTTCAAGGCTTCATTTCTCATCTATTTGTCACTACCTGGGAAAAATAAGTTACATGGAAGATAAGCTGAGGGATTGTTCTTAGACATAAGGATTTCTTACAGTTTGATGTAGTTCCTCACCCTGCCCCTTTGAAGGTATCTCTGCAGTGTGACACTTGAAAGGGAATAGAGGAGCAGCCATGGGATGCTGCCAGTAGAGTTTTGGTTCAAAATCCTTCTGTTGGCAATTTATATCTGTTTTGGTTTTTTATTAGAGAGTAAAGTTGTTTCCCAAAGTGGGAAAACCTCCATCATTTGGAATATTTAAGAACAGCAAATAAGGTATTAAAAATGCATTACCTGGCTCAGCAATAAGGGGTTTTTAAGGCTTAGATGCAGAGTCTGGACAAAGTGGCCTAATAGCCTTTTTTTCAGTTACTGTTTTCATGGCCTTAAAAGGCACTTGACTTAAATAATTCACTGCTCTGTGTTCCCACTAAGCTCCCACCTGTCCCTTTCAGAACTCGTACTGTATTAATAAATGACTTTACATTTGTGTAGTCATTTTCCTACTACCTGTCTCTTCTATGTTTTCTGTATTTTTTGTGACCTAAGAAGTCCTTTGGGAAAAAAAAAATCTTGCTTAATCTTTGCTATGCATGTCCCAGTGTTTGACAGCCACAGCAAAGGATGGAAAGATGGATATTTTTTAGCAGTATAAATTCAGGACCAGGAACTTGGTGATATCCCTGATTTGATCATGGAATGGTGGTGACTGCACACAAATGACCCAATTACAACTTATGCACTTCAGCAGTCATGTGTCCACACACTGGCACGAGCAGTTTCACATGTGTGATGTGATTCACTGTTGTTTATGCCCTGTTTAGGACAAATAGAGTTGAGATGTTTGAGATCTGCATTTATTTAGGGGGTTTTTGCCACTTTCTGATTGACAGCTATTCAGAAAAGTGTTTCCCTGAGCTATGTTTTTATTCTCCAGGTAGGAGTGTATACTGCATCTATTAAGACCTTCTGATGCCTGTCACTTTTATTTTACTGGATAATGTACCTGTCGTTTTAGCTAAAACCTGATTCCTGTTTTTGTGGCAGCTGGTTTTTTTCTCTTTCCTCCAACATTAGCTTTTCAAAAATCATGGGCTGCATCTTCAGAACCAGCCCCTAAATCTGCTCCAGCAATCAACAGCAGGTGCAATTTTGTGAGTACAACCAATTGCAGGAGGAAATTATGGAACTTAAAGATCAAGCATTGCCCTGATTTGTAAGCACAAATAGCAAGGATAAACGATGTCGATGGGAGCTGTAAGTGCTCAGTTTCTCCGTGTAATGCTGCTGTTTGCACCCACAAATTAGGTGATAAGAAATCAAATCCTGCTATTTGCACTGCCAGTTGATTGCAGGATTGAGGCAGGAGACTGAGACATGAAGTAAGTCCCCCTAAAAATGTGATCCTTGAGGCTTCCTTGTGTTTTTCCAATAAAGCCAACATTTGTCACGCATTGTTGGCTAATCTGTCTGATCTGCCATCTTCAGCAGAGGGTTGTATCCCTTCCTTCATGTTTTTTTGAAAAAATTTAATTTAAAAATGGAGAAACAAAACATAAAGCAGTGGGGATGCAGAGAAGTTGCTTGCAGGAAGCAAAGGGGTAATTTTATAGGATACAGCTCCATACATGTTGTTCCCTTACAGTAAATATCAATTATGAGAGTGAGTTCACAAGTGCTGGGACAAGAACTGGGCAAGAAACTCACCCTGCCCCATTCCCCTGCCTTCCTCAGTGTGTTTGGGTCTTTGGAGCATGTGTTCCTCAGGCCAAGGCTGTCTCCCAGGATATCTCTGTGCATTTATAGTCCCCACCTTGGTGCAGCCTGGTGGCAACAGATATTGCAGGGGACAAATCTCTCCATAATCACTGTGCCTTCTTGTGTGTTCCTTAAAAAAGAGGTCTAAAATGTTTTATGTAGTCCCACTGTTGGGTTATAGGTTAAACTCAAATCCAGACATATTTTTTGAGCCTCTTACACTTTGGACTAAAAGGTAATCATTTACTACTAGCTATCCAGAATTTTATATCTATATATATCTCAGGGGTTTCCTAATATACACTTAGTAGTTTGAACTCGACCATAATTACACTGTTATTATCTTCATAAGCTTTACTTATCTCATTATCACTCCTTCCCATGTTGGAGGTCAGTGGAGTCTCCCTTCTATTAGCCATTTAATCCTTTTACCCACTAGCTCTGTTCTCATTGATTCACTTACTGTATTTCTCTGCAGCTAATATTTCTGACATTTCAGACCAACCTCTCCCCTTGCCTTTTGCTCTGTCCAAAGTAATCTCTACCCCTATAGATTCTGAGTTCATTACTGCCTGTTTAGGAGTGCTGCAGGTCACCAGTAAAACCCTTATGGTTTTGCCTTTGGAGTCGTGCATGGTTTGCTGCCTGTCCTTGGCACAGGGTGGGGCTGGGGGACACCACCAAAATGAGCATTATTTGCAAAGAGATAGCTGAAGGCAGCTGTGCTGGTGGCAATAAATAAGAGGAGCCATTCCCATAACCAGGAAAAATTACCATTCTCATAACCCTGCTTTTACTGATTTATATCAGGTATCTTTGCTGATGGATACTATGTTGTTTTAGAAGTAGCATTTATTGATTTTACTCTCCCTTTGAGATCCAATTAACATTTTTGAGGCTTTGTTTCTCAGTCCCTTTCCATCATATTGTCATTCACATGTGATCCCATTCGATGTGAACCCTGGTTTGTATTTCTGACTGGGGTTGTTGCTGCAGAAAGGAGATTCTGTGGAGGAAAGAGAAAGTTTGGTTTTGAAAAGTCTTCCATTTATTTTCCCAAAGAAATTACCTCCTGTATGCTAGCTTGAAGTATCATTAAATTACAATTCTTTTAGTTATTTTTTTTATTTTAATGAGGTGACAGTTACTTAGGCATCCAGAGTGCTCTTCAGTTCCTGGCAGTGTCAATCTGAACACGTGCTAAGTCTAGCAAGGATAATTACACCAGCTGTGACCTTTTTGAACACATATTTGGACCAAAGTAGTTTTCAGTCACTTTTGATTGACTTAGAGCTTACTTGAATTTGCCTTCTGTAAACTTCAAATATTACCTTCCTGGTGCTCTGTTAAACAGGGCTGTGGATGTGTGTGCCATGAGAGGTTTTACCATCTGATATTTGTTCCTCCTTACGATGCCTGATGGCTTTGGGGAAGCTTTACAGAAGATTGGGACACGGGTCCAGGAGCTGCTTTGGGCTCAGGTGGCTGTAACAGGCTGGGAAAGGTGTCCCCAGAGGTGGGGGACACTGGGTTCCTGCTCCTGGGGCAAGGAGGGAGGGACACAACTTGTGTGCCTGAGCAGCTCAGGGATTCCTCTTTTAATGCCACGTGCTGAGTGCCTCAGCTCTTCGGATAATAAAGGGGAGATGAAAATGAATAGTTATAAAAGTTATTTTTGTTTTTGTTTATTTGTTTGTTTTGGAAAGGCTGGATGAAAACGTTTGTTTAATATTGCTGTCCCTGAGAGTCTCCTTGGTTCCATAGTGGAGTTTTGGTTCTACTTCATGGGGTTTACACCTGTAATGCTACATCTTTATTTCTGGTTTATTATTAGAGGGCAGCTGCTTAATTAAGACAGCTTTATTCAAGAACTAATGTCCTGCAAGCTATTTAAGAGAAATTTTACTTCTCTTTTAAAAGTACAACCTTGAGTGTGCATGCTGGATAGCAGAGTCAGTTAATGCAGCATTATTATTAATTTAATCTAATAAGCAGGCTTACCAGAAAGTGCATGAGGATAATTTGTTGCTATTTATGCATTCCTCCTTCTCAGCATTCTTATGCTCACAGGATATATATAGTCACATTTTATTATTTCACCTGTTTTGGCTTCTGTGCTACAGGGCAGGCAGAGCTGGCAACGTTTATCAGAGTTGGTTTCTTTCCACTAAACAATTTCACTGTTGACCAAACAAAGGGCTTGTTTCTCTGGGAGGGGTGTGCTCACTGTGAAATACAAGGAACTGTCAGAGTGCAGACACGTAACTTCAGGCTGCTGAAAAGATCCTGGACTTCCCAGGGCTTTGTAAGCTCCCAGCAGCTACGGCTGAGTCCACCACGAGGTTTCCATCACTGCTGCTCTTCTGTCGAACAGAGCTGGGGTTTGTGGGAGGGAGTTCTTTCCTAAGAGGGTAAGCAGGGGTAATCCTGTTGTTGGGTAAACGACACCTAAGAGGATTAAAGAGGTGACATTTGTATCCCTTCTCTGATCATTCACTGCTGTTTAAGGTTAGAGAGGGGGGCTTTACTACCCTGAATGCACCAGCCTTGTGTCAGTGTCTGCCTGGGGCTGGCCAAGCGAGCCCCTTCCCTTGAGAAGTCCATTTTGGGGACATCTGTGAGTTACCAGATGGACTCTTGCAACAACAATAAGGTTTGTTTACACGGGGAAATGGCACAGGTTTGCAGAATAGAGCAGTTGCTCCTGGGGACAGGAGTAATTTTAAGGGATTTTACTCATGGATGGCTCTAATCTGATGGTGTTGGCTGAATGTTCATTAGTGCTGGGAGCACGCTGCACACCTCTGGAGCACATCTTCCAGGCTTGTTTCATCCCAACGTTTGCATCCTTGGGGATGCTCTGCCACATGAACCAAATCAGAGTGGGCATGGCAGAGAGGGGGTAGCTGTGCACTGCTGATGTGCAATCAAACCCTAACAAAGGGTCTCTTTCTGTATATTTTGCAGCAGTAACAAAGCTTAGAGAGTGCTTTTAAACCAACCCACAGCCTGTACAGATCCATCTCACCTAAAACCTTCTCTCTGTCTCAGACAAGTCACTTGTGTTCAGATCCAGCTCATCTAGCACCAGGGCCACCGCTCCCCCGTTAAGCCTTGATGATATTTTTTTGTCTTTGAATTCCCTGGCTGTGAGCTTGGCCAGAACTACTCCTGCTGCTCGGCAGGGTCCCTCGGGGTGGAGGCTGCGATCCAATTACCCAGGCTTTGCCTCCGTACAGCCCTTAAGTGGCTGCTGAAGGGATGATTCATCTTAAATCATTCTTCCTGCCAGCTTTCTTGCTCTACACCACACTCTTGTTTGTTTAAACCAATACAGTCACATATAAAACCCTGACAGCACATGCTCAACGTGCAGGTAATAAAGAGGGCATCTTCTCAACAGCTTGTCCTCTTCAGCAATCCTTAAGTTTGGGTATTCTGTTTCCCCTGAAACCCTGCAGGTTGGGATTTTGCTTGTGGGGAGGCATCAGGCTGAACATTCCTGTAAATTTCACCCTAAACTGTGCATTTGGCATAATCAAGTGGTCTTAAAAGAGGGTGAAAGCCAATAAATGGGATGTAATATCCCATAAATAATCGTGTGCTCCACTGAGCTCCATGCAGGTTGTACACAGTGCTGTAGATATGGTGGCCCAATTTTTCCCCAGTTCCAGAATTTTAACACAGAGATAGACTGCTGGATCCCGTGGGTAGAAGTGAGTGGTGGCACTCACTTCTAGATGTGGCAATGGCCAGGTGTGTGACCCCTGTAGCAGCCACTCTGATGAAGGCAGTTTGACCCAGCAGTGCCACACATGAAATTGGAGCCTCATAAAAGCTCCAAGCAAAACTGCTTTTTGTATTTGAGGAAAACAAATGCCCAGCATGAAGCAAGTTCCTTCAGAAACATGGATGCAGACAAGTTTGCACCCAGGAGACTACAGTAAAAAGTAAAGTGCTGCATTGATTTAGAGGACCTGGAAATAAAGGAGATTGGGGATTTGGGGTTGGTTTGTGGAATTTTTTCCCCTTCTGGAGCACTTTAAGCATCTGTACTGAGTAATGAGTGTGACCCAAGGCGTGGCACGTTTCAGAGTCTCTCTCTGACCCATCTCCCACTGGGAAGATATAGATAAGAAAGCCTAAAAAGTTCAGCACTGGCCTCCACACACAACACTGAGTTTCAGCAGTGTATTACAGAAAGCTCTGTGTTTTCCCCTACACCATCTGACCTGCACGGTCGGTGCTGCAGGACTGTCCCAAAGTGAGCACCGAGAGCAGCATCCCCCTACACCCAAGGTGGTGGGGGTCTGAGATTTTCCTAGATGTTGATGTTAGAGCTGTAATATCCTGAAAGTCTTTCTCTCAAATATATCTTGGAATATATTCCCAAGAGTTTTTTTACCTTGGAGAGAATCCAGGGCTCATTCTTTTCAGCTGTAAATTCTTCAGTGCAAGGATTTTTGTTTTCTTTTATGTCCCCAGTGCAACTCGTGCCACTGCACCACTCAGTCCAAGCCAAGTAATATATTACCATATGAAAACATCATTTACATTCAGCCAAGGCTCCTTTTATTCTCCCTCAGAAGGCTCAGACATCTGAGAGGCAGATGGGGTAAATCACACAACACTGACTGAAGGCCACCCGATATAACCTGGCCCAAACCCAGGCCACCCCACCCACCTACACTCCCAGATCCCTCAAAATACAAAGGGGACACAGAGCTGGCCCTTATCTGAGAAAGAGTTTAACTGGGATATACGGTCCCAGGTGAAAAATCCAGGCAACACCACACAGAACATCCAGTGAGGAAAAACAACACACTCTGGAAATTTCTGAGTCCTGATGATCTTGTGAATTCCTTTAGTCTGCATAATAATGAGGATCATTAAAATGAAAACACTCTGCCATTACAGCCAGGAAAGGAATCTATACCACTTATATGATAATACTATGAAGCTACACAGAGGTTCATGAAATATGGATGTGCTTACATGCATCATAGTCTAACTTACATTTGTAATGCTAAGTAAAGTATCTCCCTGCAAAACACACATCCATGCAAAAACATTCCAGTGGAGAAGGTTTCGTTTGATTTACCTCAGGTTAGTACTCTGTTTTCTTATTATTGTGACATTTTATTGTGCTTGTTATGCAGAAATTCTGGCACTGGGTCTTCTAATACGTATATAGATGGATGGGAGGTCACTGAGGTTCAGCTCTGGGGCATTTTCTACATCTCCCTTTTGCTGACATCTATCAGTACTGGTAGCTTCCTGTTGAAACCTTGGATTCTCCACTTCAGAAACTGCAATTAAATTACACGTGCTGCACATTCTGTATGTGAACATGCCTCACACATGGCCGATTATGTGAGATTATTATTATTCGATAATTGTATATTTGCAGTTTAAAGACATAGCTATCAACAGCCATTTATACAATACAGTGTCCAAATACACAAGAAATTCATTTCTGCTGCAATGCATTTACAGACTAAGGCTACACACAAGTTTAGTTTTGTACACTGTAGGCTTCAGTGAAACTTATTCCAGCATGGGAAAGTTTGCATGCGTGGTATAAACATTTATGTGTTCATAAATGCACTAAATGAAAGAAGGACGTGATCACAATGAGAGAATAAAAAAATACATCCTGAACTCAAAGAGGGTTAGGGCAAAGATTAAGACACTCTGGATTTATCATTTTAATATGAGTTTATATGGCTGAATTATGGCTTCAGGTTGCAACTGGTGTTATGTTGCAAGCACACAAATTCATGGAGACAACCCAGAGGAAACTGTACTTTATCAGCAAATGAATGGTTGGAGATTAAATGAAAGTAATGGTGCCTCAGCCACGAAAGATTTCTCTATTGATCATTGGTACTATATAATTGCTTTCAAGTGTCATGTTTTTGGAAAGGAAAGGAATATTTTTTGGATGCTAAAGAGAGAACTGGACAGACCCTGCAGTGATGGTGGGCTCAGCCCAAGCCAGGCCAAGCACTGCCACTGCCATTCCTGGCCCTTGGCTCTCTTCCCTCAGCAGCAGGAGCTGCAGCTCTGGGATGAATTTGCAATCCAGCCCCTGTTTAGTTAAATAGGCTGACACTGCAAATGTTTGACACAAAACGGGGCTTGTCCACCTGAACATCCCAAGAACAGGGTATTAGACAGGCTGGACATTCAGTCGTGTGGGGAATTGAGGTATTTTTAGGAATTAAACTTCAGCATTAAACTGTTTCAGGATACTTCTCCCAGCAGGATCTCTCTGTAGCACAGCTGGCAGTCGTTGTGCTGCCCTATGGATTTGGGGATGCTTAAAAAATCTGCAGTGAAGTTTCTTGTTCTTCCATTTGTCCAGGGGATTTGGTGCATGGGGAGTCTGTAATGGATGGACCCCGTGGGATGCTCAGCCTTGCTTTTGCTGATGCTTCTTTTCATTGCCAAGAGGTGACACTTTAAGCTCTCAAATACTGTGTCTCCTTCTCAGTGTGGAGATTTTTTGGGGTTTTGTTGTAGGACTAAACCCAAACCTCCTATGGCTCCCCTGGACCCTGGGACCAACTCCTGCCCTAGCAGAGGGGGGATGTGATTGCACAGACAAGAACCAACAAGGACAAATCAAAGATAAATTCTGCTCCTGCAGTTTGATACATTTATAAACGCTTTTTTTTTTTTTTTTTTTTTGCAGCCTTTAGAACAAGTGTCTAACAGCCTATTTTTTCCTTGGGTTTAGTTTCTGAAGTCTGTTTCTCCCCAGGAAGTTGAATGGATGAGCAGGAGTTTGATATTATCTGCCCCTTGCTGTGGAAAATGTCAGAGGCATGCCATGACAAATGCCACTGCTCTCCTCTTTCAGAGGCAGGAGCATCAGCTGCCAGTCACACACAAACTGGTGGTGTATATTACCACACAAGTAAAGCTGGCTTTTACCCAAATCCGCATTTGTGGAAGAAAAAATGCCTGTGCATTCCTTTGTGGCAGAAATGAAAACCAAGATCAATGACTGACTCTTTTTAAGTCTTACGTGCAAGGTAAAACTACTCTTTCACTCTGTGATAATGTCAAGTGCAGAGAAATATACACCCAGTGAGGTCATGGTCAGTTCAGGAGAAATATGTTTAAGAATAAATCGCCTGCCTTTTCTCTCTGTATGGGGGTAGGGAGTGGCCTTTTTAGAGATGAAAAGCGTATTAAATGGATGACTGGCATAGCTGGATGAAATATCATCAAAATTAACGATTATGGGAATTTTTCTTCTATTTATTTTTAATCAATATGACATTTCTATTCTTTGCTTCCTGGTCACTCCAGGTTTTTGGTGAAGGCAAACTGCTCCTGGCTGGTTTGACATTGATTCAAATGTTGTCAGCTGCACTTTGCAGCGCAGCCCCACAGTTTCCCAGGTATTTACAGCAGCGTGAGGGCGAGATTTGCATGGAAGCACGGTGAGAAACTGGAAACCAGGGGAGGCGGTGGCCCGGAGGGAAGGAGGGGAATGGCCCGGCTCAGATATCGGCCAGGAGCTGAGTGCAGCTGCCCACAGGTTTGCAGTGGTGGTTTCTTATCAGGAATACCGAGAAGCCACCCTGAAGGTGCTGACTGGGTGAGAGCCAGGTCCAGATCCAGATCTTGCAGAGCTTTAACCACAGCAAGGAGCTGATGGAGAAGCAGGAGGTGCCGCTGCCTTTGCTCTCTGTAGCAGAGACAACAGTGCCAGTCCTGGTCTGGGCACCATTGTCTTTAACTTCATCTGCTCCCAGAGTCAACTGAGAAAGTCAGAAATTAATTTAGAAAAAAATATCAAAACTTGAAACATCCACAGCTGAGGATTTCCCCAGGAACAACTTTTCTGCTGTGACTTTGCACCCATCCAAAATCTGAATTTTCTGTCCATGTATATAAGCACTGCTTCTTAAAAGAGTTTCTATAGTGAGCAGTATTGTGTGATAAGCATTCCAAGTTCTTTTCCCTTCATAAACAAACCCTCATCTCGTCTTTATTTTGTGTATCCCTGTAATTAATTTAGACTTTTAAGTAATTTATCAAAATTACCATTGGGCAAGATCTCCCTTCTTGGTCCTGGAACTCAGCACAATATTCCAGTTTGGGGATCCTAATGCTGCTGTGAAATACGTAACAGGTAATAGGTGGCTGAAATGAGCACTTTCCTTTCTGTGTGTAGCTCTGTTTTCCAGCCTTGGGCACCCAAGGTTGGAATCTGGATCCCTCAGGGGGGAGATTTGCCAAACCACTGTTGGCTTGATTGTTTCCTTTAAAATTAATTTATGAAATTGGGCATTAGAGGAAAGGCAGTGCTTATAATTCATCTAGATTTTATGACAGGCCAGCTCCACAGTCCTGCTTGGAAAAGAAGTGTGGAGGAAGCTGGTGGTGCACAAGATTGCATGGAATCCCTGGTGGCTGAAGGACAAACTGTGGTGTCTCAATCTGGAGAGAAATAATAATTGGGGAAACTTTGGGAATTGGTCTTAAGCCTTGTTTTATTTAATGAAATGAAAGATGGAGTAAACACCAGATAAATGCAACATTTTCTAAATTGTGATGGGTTGTATCACTTTGAAATAAGAAATAAATGAAGAAAAATTAAAAGGGAAGGAGGAAGAAACTTCTTGGTTTAACATTGTGGTAAAATTCAGGTTGTTGTAATGTGCAGTCAAAACAACTGGAAAAGAAGTAATCTGGGAGGTAGGAAATCAGTTGGGGAAGGAAAAGGGATTTAGGAAACAGCAATTATTTCAGGAAACTGCAGAAATCAAAATGAGAATAATGTGGGCAGGCAGAGCAGGAGCACAGGGAGGGCACCCTGGGTTAGTGCTCTGTGTGTGGGTCATGGGGAGGTTCTCTTTAATGCCACAGAGCAGGGCACCTCTGAAATATTGAGGACATTTTGTCCTGAAGGCTGGAATTTTCACAAATGCTCTGTTCTTGCCAAAACCTGCTTCCAGTGAGGATCCCGGGAGTTTCGCCATTGATTTCAATGGGAGCAGATTTGGGCCATTGCTGAGACCTCTCTAAAATTGACCCTTAAAACACAAAAGACGCTGACAAGTTAATTTGGCCTCAGAGGAAGGCAGCCAGGATGATTAGAGTCATTCATTTAAAAGACAATCTTAAAATAATTGACTACATGTTGGCTGCACAGATGTTTGGCAAGATAGTGGCCTTAGCACTGGTTATCTGTGGGCAGCACCCAAAACTGAGGTGCTAAATGTGGATCAGGAATGTCCAAAGGGCAAACATCTGGAGTGAAAAACCACTGTGAGAAATAAAGGTTGAAATGCAAAGTCCTTTGCCAGGATGAAGGGCAGCCAAGGACTATTCATCAAAAAGAAGTGCTAGGTTTTAAAAGACAGTGAACAGAGCACATGAAATTAGAATGTAGCACTAAGGGGACTCTTTCTCTCCTGGTTTCAGTTATTCCATAGGAATTAATTGGATGGATATTTGTGGACAGAAGTTAGAATGCCTTTTGGTTGACAGCAAATAATTCTCATCCCAGATGCAAAGCAATAATTTTACTTTTCCATGCATTTTTTGCAGCATTTGCACTTCTCTAAATCCCTCCTATTATCCTCTTGTGATAGGGCTTTAAGAGGACATGAGAGGCTCAGTTTCTTTTAAGAAGTGGTGACATTCGGGGACAGGAATGTGCGAAGACACTCCCAAGCCTGCAAAGAGCACTCAGTTTGTATAACCCTATTACTGTTCAGGGACTGAGAATATTGGGCTGGTGTCTCTCTGACAGATTTTCTCTGAAGAGATAATACCCTTCATGGAAAATAGCTAGGTATGGTTTGTCAGTACAGAAGGAAAGACTGTTTAGAAACATCTGAATGCAGGTATTTAATTTAGCTTTCATCTGGGGTCCACTAATGGACATGTTGTTAAATAGAGCATTTTACATCTCACTGCAAAGCACCCTGTGCTGCTGGAACTTTTCAGGGCTGATTGCCACTGATGCCCACCAGCATGAAAGGGCTCTGGAGAAAATGATGCTCCTCCTGACATGAGATGAGGGGTGTAAAACTGGGTCAGGAAGTGCTTCCATCCAACCCTTTGTGCAGACCTGATTTGAGGACAGCAGAGAGTAAATTCTGAGGTTCACTAAGAGGCTGGAATGAACATCAAAAACTCTTAAAATCCAAGTTAAGGGGAATTTCAGATGTCTTGTTCCTCAGATATCTACTTTTGGTTTATTATAGATCCTTATTTGATATTACATATTTCATATCCTCACCCCAACCCAAAAATAGTGAAATTTGCAATGCAAAGGAGGTCATTGTGTTACTACAAATGAAAAAATCTCTTCTGCATTTGTTAGCCTTAATCTATGACTTCATCTACAATATTTTATTCATAAATGCATATCTCCAAATCCAAAGTTAGCACCCACATAAAGTATTATAATAAACACCTATACAGAAATATTGGAGGATAAAGAGGTGAAATAAAGCTTTTCACTGCTATTCCGAATTTAAAAAAAAAAAAAAATTCAATCAGCTCTTATAATTCAATGTCGTGGCAGTGAGATGAGCAACAGATTTAAAGGGCTTGATGTATTTCAATGGAGATTCAGGAGTTTGGGTATGAAAAAGGAGGCATCTGACTGTGAGTCAGTATTGCCATCCTTGAGTACTCAAAGATTTTGATTTAACTCTAAAGAAAATATTTGCAACTTCTTTTAATAAAGAATAAAGAGAAGTAGACAATGTTATTTGACTAATAGGTTTTGTCACTTCAGGGTTACATTGCACTCCACCTCTCACCTTCCTGTGGTATGAACCAAATGGCAATATCCTGTCCTCATTCTGAAAGAATTGTTCTCAGTATTGGACAGTGAAAAAGGAAACAGCTGAAAAATTGTTAGATATGTGCTCTTGCCAGACAGATAAAATTGAAGACCAATAGGGAAATGTGAAAATTTCAACTTGGAAAAAATGCTTGAAAAATGCTGAAAGACAGAGGAGGGAAGAGCACAGGCCATGGATGTACTTGTCACAGGGACTGTGGGAAAGGGATTTATGTGCTCCAGGTGAAATCCCTGCTGCTCGAGTCCACAGAGGACTGGAGCTGTGGTGACAATGCTGTGCCTTGGTCTAGAAGGTAAATGACACGTGTATGATGATTTTACAGGAATTTTCTGTCAGCACTATGGCAAAAACTTCTTATTTTGCTAAGAATTGGTGTCTAAAAACCACAATATATTTTGGTTGCTTGCAGGTTTTGATGAGTGTTTAGCACTGACTTGTATGTGCAAAACTTACACCTTACAGTAAGTCCTACACATTTGGAAACTAGTTAAACCTAATATTTTAAAATTAACATAGCTCCAAACAGTTTTCTCTGACCTCCTAAAAATCATACAACACTGTAGTCGTAAAATCCTAAATGAGCAAGGTTAGGCTGTACTCCCACAATTCCAAGACTAAAGACCTCAGAGAAAAGTTTCAGCTATGGCAAGGCTCAAACTGAAGTCCCAAAAGCTGAGCAAAGCATTTGGGCAATACTGGTTACAGTACAGCATTTTTTAAATTTTGGTCACACTCACAAGTCTTTTAAAGTGTGATCCCAAGTAAATTTGGGAGCAGTGGCAAGATTGGGATCACAACCTCTGTTGTCCATGCTCCTGAATGACACAAGTTAGAAGACAACATTAGCCCAGGGTCTGCCCAAGTTAATAATACCCATGTGGGGGCCAAATATGGATTTGTGGTCATGGAATTGCACATACCTTGTATATTCCTTGCATATTCCAGTGTATATCCCATGTGTGTGCATATGTGCATAGATAAATACATGAATAATGAAGGAATCCATATGAATGGTGAAACATTTTAAGAGCAATGGAACAGGTAAATATTGCTCAAAAATATTTTTGAGAGATTCCATAGCTGATGAGCAAGGCAGTTTTCCCTTCCCCCCACCTCTTTCCCAACAGAAAACTTTAGAATGCAATGCATTGATTCCAAAATCAAATTTGCAGCTCGCTAAACTTTTTGTGTCTGCTCAGAATGCACCCACAGAATGAATTTATCAGAAATAATTAGTGTTTTTATAGCCAATGCTGATTGCTGCAGCATCACATTCCAGTGCTGGTTTGTATAATTGCAAATCATTTCCTAGAGGTGTCACACAAAAGCAGAAGATGCCTTTTGGAGTAGTGTAGTGCCCATGGAATATAAGATTAACACTTGTATAGTACAAGAAGACATGTGAAGACTCACTGTCTTTTTTTTTTTCATTCTAACCTTGTTGATGTCATGAATATCAATTTACATCTTTCTTTTTTTTGAGATAATTTAACACTCCATTTAGTCATCCTTGGTAATGCAAATCATATCAATTCTGCTGCCAGACTACAAGGTGATCTCCATTGTATCCCTTGGAAATGAGAGATCCATTTTTCTTCATTTATTTCTTTAAAAGAAAAATCCTCCTTTTTAAGCCTTTTGATAAGAAACAATTGAGAATTCCAAGAATTTTAATCAGGGAGCAAAGTCGTAACCACCCAAAAGCATTACCCTTTCCTCCTCAGTTATTCTATCTGCCTCCTCTCCCTCCTTCCTGCTCAGCCCATTTGCATAACGTGATTAAGAGAGCAGTAATAATTACAGCAGCACATGAGGGAGGTACAGCCTTGCTCGCTCCTTGGAGGAGGCAGCACTGCTGCCCTGCCCATTTCCCTGCACATTTCCCAGACATGTGAAAGATCCCCCGGGGTCCTGGCTCTGGTGCTCCAGCCTCCTCTCTGTGGAGCTGGGCTCACACAGGGCCCTCTCCCACCCCCCTGGAGCTCCTGCTCTCTCAGATCATCCTGAGACCCCACAAAGGTGCTGATCTCCTCCAGGCCAGAGTGGTCTCCTGGCTGGTTTGCCCTCCTGAACCCCAGCCCCTGTTAATACAAAGCCAGAGATACTGAACATGACAAGGGAAACACTTGTCCATCTAGAAATCAGTGGGCAAAGGTTAAAGAGCTTTGCAGAACATTTCTTCTTCTGGTTTGGTTGCTTTTGTGGTTTTTGTTATCATAGCATGAGTAGCAGACATTTCTCCTGTGTATTCTGTTCATGCCTTAGCTTTGCCCTACCATTAAAAGCTACTGAGGCAACATCATCTCAGAATGAGGAAATTCAGTATGGAATTTCAATATTGTGTTACAAATCTGTTAACCAGGACCAGTTCATTGAATAATCACCATTGCTCAAAGCATTTCCAGCCTCCCAGCATCTCCATGGAGGGGGAAGTGTCCAGGCAGGGATTGTTAATCAAAGCACCAGAATAAACCCCTCCTGCAGCAGGAGAGCAGCACCTGCTGATTGGTGCCTTCCCATCCTGCTGGGTGCCTTCCCATCCCACCTGTTTATCTTAACGATGAAAATATATTTTTTCTCTTTATTTTTATTTTCATTATACAAATGCAAAAATAAGAGCTGAACACATACTGTAAAAGAGGAAAGACCTCAAGGATTTGTACCTTTATGGCATAAATTAGATAAAAATAGATTCACTGTTTCTGAAGGGAAAGGAAATCATATCTATGAGAAAGTAGAGTTTTTTCTATTGTGTATATCCAGGTGCAAAAAGGAACCACAACATCATTTGGTGATGTCTTCAAGCCAAATATAGGTAATGTTGAGGGTTTTTTTCCTTCTAGAAAAGATTATCTGTTTTGGTTGCTCTGGGATGGGTTTGCAGCCAGCTACAGACAAGGACTGACACATATGGTATCTGATAACAGGGATATTTCTGCCTGGCACACAAAGCCTGTCATTGCAAAGTGGAAAGGTGCTGCAAACACTCATGAAAATAAATACATAACACCCAGAAGGAAGGCAGAGCATGTCAGAGCTGAGTAACAGATAAAAAACCTTCCTCTGCTTCTGCAGGAAAGCCCAGAGGAGATGGGCTCTGGGGACCATCCAAAAACTCTCCCATCCTGCAGGTCCCAGTGCAGTTGGGGATGGGATGGGGATGGGCTGGTCCAGGCTGCACAGGTTTCCCAGGCTCTTGAGCAGCTCACCAGGGCTGGAGGGAGGAGAAGGAGGAGGAGGAGGAGGAGGAAGAGGAAAGCAAGGCCAAAGATATATTGCATAAAACATAACAGCTTCTTGGTTTCTCATGGTGAATACTGGGGGCTCTTTTGATGCAAATAAGTCAATGATTTCTTTTTCCATTTATTTTCTGCTAGTTTTTTTGTTAATTCTTCAGCAATTCTCTGGCTGAGCACTATTTTGCATAAAGACAGGTCAGCTTAGACTGCTGAATGAAAGGCTTACAATGGAAACTGGCTTTCCAGAAGGATGAATATCCCTTGATTCCTGTGTGTCTTACTGAGGAGGTCATTGTGAAGAGCTGCACAGCCCATTGTTTCCCTGTGAAGAGAGGGAAGGTTTATGGGGACAGACCTGGAAGCAGAGATCTGCACAAGGAATGGAGTGTGCAGAGAGGGGGCAGCTCCCTTCCCCTCCTCCTGCAGCTCAGTGCTGGGATTGTGGAAAGGAGAACCCTTTTCCATGGCTTCACATGGAAGTAGCATGTGCAAAGGCATCCACATAACTGAGAATTAATTACAATTAAGAATTTTAGAAATCTAACTGCCTACTGAAATATTATTAAAAATCTCTTTCTTGGGCCATCTCTTGGGAGTTAATTTGGGGACACCTTTGTGACAAATCTTCTGCAGAAGGCTTTTGCTTTTAAAATATAATCGCACTGGTGATTTCTGATTTCACTCAGGAGGAAATGCCTGAGAAATTTTCACTCTAGAGGAAAATGCACCAAAAATATTCTTTTAAAGTTCTTGTTTCCATGGTTTAAAAGCTGTAATTATTTTAAATGCTTAATGGTATCTCAGTATCTGTACTGGTGACTGTTCACTTCTGTTTGCCCTCTAAATTTATCCTATTAGCACACATGTGTGAGTGTGTGCATTTATGTATATTTAAAACACATATGGTATGGAAAAAAAATATATATTTATCCATTAGAAGCTACTTTTTCTTCTATCTTTTCAAGTGTCTTGCTGCCAGCTGCCTGTATCAAAGGAAATGAACAGCTGAAACATTACAGCACTCTAATTTTATGTCTACTGGGCACTGCTGCTTTGCTGTATATTTTCTAAAAGAGTTTATTTTCCACTAGGGCTCTTTTAAAGGGAGGCTTGGCTACTGGGGACCTTAAAAGTGATGAAACTTAAATGCAAATCCATTCACCTTTTCTTCCATGCAGTAAATTCTACTACCTGCACTCTGAAATAGAGAAGATAACTGTTATGGTACCCTATTTTTTAATCTAACTTTGACCCTTTCGGGCTAATTTTCTTTTATTTACTGTGTCCAAAAGTGATGCAAATCTCAGGATACAGAAATCACCAAAAGACAGTTGTTTGTTCCTGGTAGAGGTGGTCACGTCCTTGGTCACTGCTGAGCTGGTGATATTGCTTTCATTTCATCTTTGCTAGAGGGGCTATTCCTGAATAATGGTGATGTCCCTGGGTTTGAAAACACAGCTATGGGAGAGGAGGTGCTGGTAGGAAAAAGTGAGGATGGGTGTGAAATACTGAGGTGAAGAAAATATTTCTTCTTCAATCAGCAGAGTAACAGATGTGTTTCTGTTCTGTCTTTTGACTCCTCATGACTCATCTCTACAGTTAAGAATCAACACTGCATCCTCAAGAAGAGATTGACTCCTTGCCTCAGAAATTCCTGTAACAGTCTGTGCTGAGCTCTGAGCATGTGCTCAGCTCTTAGCTTGCCCTCACTGCTGCAGGGATGGCAGAAATAATCATCTGTGATGCTCAGTTTTGTGGGAAAAAGCTTCCACCTATCTGAGGGATTTACAGAATCGATTCCTGGGGCCATATTTTCAGTTCCAGCAACATTAGTTAGGGAAAAACTTCATCAATAACAGAGCTCAGCTGTGTTCGTGATGCTTGGTGGGACCATACCCATCGAGGGTGTTCCTCAGGCTCAGGCAAGATGAGCAGGCAGACAGCAACACCTGCTCATCTCTTTTTGGGTGTGTTTTGCAAGTGGTTTTTCCTCTCTTGCATCACCTCAGTGATGATTTAATAACGATTCCCATCACCAGCAATCTTTTTGCACAGTGGTGGGGATGTGCTGAGGCAAGCAAAACACTGTATATCGTTGTGAAGAGCTGTTCTTTCCACAACAGGGAGCTGCAAGTGGAGACTTGATGCTTCATAAAATTCTGACATCCTGGAAAGGGAGTCCTAGATCTGTTTTATACGCTGTAGTAAAGGTGATCTTTGGAAATTGCTTGTTGAATAACTCTGCAGGCTGCTGTACATCATTTTTATTGATGATAAGGAAGATGTCATCACTAGGGCTTGCCTTGGAGGGGAAGGTGGTGAGGCATTGGGTTGGTTGAAAAAAAGATATTCCATGTGAAAGACCTCGGTGCCTGTTGTGGAAAGAAAATGTTCCCACTGGTACTCCTGGGTGTATTGGCTGCAAAGTTTATCAACCTCTCCCAATGCTGCACAGCCCAGTGGCACAGAACTCTGCAGCTTCCAGAGGTCCTTTGCTCCTGTGTTAGGGATTTCTATTTTTCAGTGCCATTTGGTGGTAGCTTGCTGTGAATTACTGAGTTCTCTTCACTGTCCAGCCATGGGGATGGACCTGTGCAGGTCTTTAACCTTCAAATTGAGAATCACACCCCTGCCTGCTAAATAGGGTCAGGGTGGGTTTTGTGGTGGCTGCAAATTGTAGACTGTTAGGGAAGAATAATTGGGTTTATGAGTGGAGCAGGATCTCTCTCCTCTGCTGTGTGTGCTGGATCATAAAGGGGTCACCTATCTCGTGGGGGATTTATGTGGCCAACTGCCTGCTATGCTACTGAGGGAAGAAAACCATTCCAGGGTGTTATGAGAAGGAGTTTATAGATTAAATTTTAAACCATGCACTGCTACAAGAGGACTTTGTAAATGGTCTCTCTCCTACATCAGTTTGTGTCCATTGAAATTGCACAAAACAATTAAAAATGAATTATTGTTAAAGCAAATGCTTGCTTTCCCCTTCAGATGGGCCCTTAAACTTCTTTATAGAGCATTTTCTCCTGGAGTTTTCCACCTTCAGAAGTATTCTTTTAGCCTTGGGAATAAGGGATGTGCATACATACCAGATTTGTCATATTTCTATAGATCTCCGGGGCTGCAACCTCAGTACCAAGACTTGAAAACAGCTGGTTTATGCTTGGGAAAGGAATTGTGAGGCAACATCATCTGCAGCTAGGAAAATAAGGACTTAATGACTCCACAGATCATCATTCTGTCTTATTATTTACTCGGGCTCATGACTGCAATTCCTGTATATCCCAGACAGTTTCGTATTTTCTGTACTTTTAAATCCTGTAGGTTTTCTCCCTTGAGATAATACGTGATAGAGGCATCCCAGAACTGGAGCCTTTGAGAATCTCCTGTTGGAGGGCAGCTGTCACAACCTTCCTTCTAAGACATTCAGCTGTTTTTCATCTTTTCCTTCAGGAACCTCTGGAAAGAGGGCACACTTGAATCTTGAGAACTCACAGCTTTTGCTGTACCTGTGTTTCATTTCATACCCAGCACTTTCTCAAAGCATTTGCTTTCAGAGGCATTTTCCTCCTATTTGTAGTTTTGATGGATTTTCAGCTTTTCCCATCCATTACTGAAAATGGGAATTAACCTTGAGTTTGAAGATTCATAGTCTGGTCATTACAACATCCACAGCTGAGAGATCAGTCTTGTGTGAGCAGGGGAATGCAGCTGTTTGCATCCCAAAACATGGCAGGCTCTTCCTGTACCTGCTGCCATTGCCTGCCAAAACAGATTGATTGATGTGTGTGTGCCCTGTATGCCTGCACCTTCCAACAGCAGGAAATTATATCAGTGTCCAGAGGGTAATATTCATGAGGTTTGAGTTTTCTCAGTGCCATCTGCTTTGGGGTCTCTTGGTCTGGCCTCTGGTGCCCACCATGTCAGAAGGACAGAGAAGAAGAAGGAAATTCAAAATTTCATAGAATTGTTGAACAGTTTGGGTTGGAAGGGACCTTAAAGCTCACCTAGTCCAACCTCCTGCCATGGCTGGGACAACTTCCACTATCCCAGGTTGCTCCAAGCCCCATCCAACCTGGCCTTGGACACTTCCAGTGATGGGACAGCCACGGCTTCTCTGGGCACCCTGTGTCTCATCACCCTCCCACTGAAGAATTTCTTCTCAATATCCAATCTAACCCTGCCCACCTTCAGTTTAAAGTGATTTCTAAGATCTGGAGAAGCAGCAATTACCACTNATCCAGGTCCAACCTCCTGCCATGGCTGGGACAACTTCCACTATCCCAGGTTGCTCCAAGCCCCATCCAACCTGGCCTTGGACACTTCCAGTGATGGGACAGCCACAGCTTCTCTGGGCACCCTGTGTCTCATCACCCTCCCACTGAAGAATTTCTTCTCAATATCCAATCTAACCCTGCCCACCTTCAGTTTAAAGTGATTTCTAAGATCTGGAGAAGCAGCAATTACCACTTGGGTGGGACACCAAGGATTTCTTGAGACCCAGCATGTGAGAACCCCAGCTAGGCAGCAGTTCCAAAACCAGGAGTCATTCCCTGTGTTGGGAAGAGAGGAAGTCCCACATCAGCGTAGCAGGTGAGGTGAGCTGCTGACAGAGCTGCTGCTGCTTCTGAAGGGCTGGGCAGAGCTGCCACAGAGGCTGCAGGCTGCTGTCAGCAGCCATTAAAAACATTAAAAAGGTGAGAACTTCTGGCAGCACTTAGCAAGGCCCAGGTTATTTGCTCGGTGTGCGAGGAGACCTGCGTGTCACATTTTATATCAGTGCACGCACCAGAAGCACATTTAATGTGCTGCACAGAGAGCTTATTAAACACTCTGCATTTAATAAATGTGTGTGTGTGTGAGTATGGATGTTCAGCACTTGGCCATGCGAGGAGCAGCCTTTTTTTTTTTGCAAATGAGGCCACCTGTTCCTCTTTCTCTGATTTGACAGGTTTTAGTCTCTGTTCTCTGTGAGTGGGCGGACAGTTGGATTTGATTTACTGGATACTCTCCTCTGGTGTGATTGCAGCATAATTATATCGATAATCAGCTCCGTTTGTGGTCAAAATGTTCTCCAACAAACACACACACTCAAATCCCAGATCGTACCATGGCTGGAAAGCCTGTCCCTCTTTCTGTTTCACAAAGGTTTGGTTATGTGATAAATACAGATTGATTTCTGAGGGCTCATAGCTGTTACTCAATCGACCAAGGGTGTGTGGTGCACGATAAAATTCACAGTTACACTTTGTAGGTATTTCATCAGGTGAGACTGGTCCTTGTTAGAGAAGTGTAAAAAATTGGAGGATCGATTTTTTTTTTCTTTCTTTACTTATTTTGATGTGTGGGTTCACCTGGAAAATGGGAAAGAGACTAAAACTGTGGGAGGGGGTTCAAGCTACACAGGAAGAATATATACATTTTTCCACCAAAAAGACTGATCAAAATCACTTTGGAGAACATAGAGTTTTTCACTCATCTGAAAGCCAAAATTGTTCTATTTGTTTAGGCTTTGGTTGTTTTTGCTATTTTTGAGCTTCAAGAATGTATAAAGGCAGATATAATTAGAAACATCCTTTCATTTTTAATAAGTGTCATTGAAAATACTTTTTAAGGGTCGTGGCTTTTTTAGATAGAGGCATTTTTTCAGTTTTATTATTTTTAAATGGTTTCTACGTTGGATACACACTCATGGATTACCAATTGACCAAGTATTTTACCATGGGAAAACAGTTGTTCCAAGCACTTGGACTGGCTTTAAAACACACACAGCACTTTGCCATCAATGTCCATGCAATGAGGATCTTGTAAATTATACTTAAAGACAATCCAAATGCTTAAATGCATTGGAAATGAGGGATCTGGAATGGGTGTGTGCTGGACTGGTTAAACCCTTAACCCAAGCCAAGAGCAGGCACAGGAATGTGCTGGGATGGGAGCTGAGCAGCTGGAGAGGTGTGGAGTGGCACCAGGAACTGGCATTTGGCAGGTTTTTTCTGCACTTCTGTCCTCACCCCTTCAGCTGCTCCAACAGAGTAGCCTGGGGATGAAGGTGAGGATGAGTGGTGGTTTCCAGAGAAGCCTCTAGGCAGTGGTGACCTGGCCCAGTCCCCACCAGAAGTGTCCCTTGTCATCCTGCAGGCACAGCCAGACCTACCAGCTGTGAGCAGTGGAGCATTTCCTGCCTTCTCCATGTGCTCAGCTTTGGGCTACACCTTTGAACCTCCAGCAATGCTTGCACAAATCTTTCCAGTTTAATTTTATTTTCCTTTTGAACCAACAAAGCCATTCCTGCTGAAGGCTGAATACTCAAATTAAGGCAACTACACTGCCCACACTGGGCCTGTTCTGGATAAGCAGGCAGTGTCAGGACTGTAGGACTGTTTGCTTTCCAGCATGCATGGAAGCAAACAGACCCTCTCCAACTTGTGCATGCAGTGTAACTTCATCAGCACTGATGGTTTCTCAGTGGATGATGCTATTTCTGTCTATGCCACTTCTCCAAAAGTTCCCTGCTTGGTTTTAAGACAATCAAGCTGTGCAGAGCCAAGTGTGCAGATGCCCAAGGTTACCCCACTCTCAGTTTGATTCATACCAGTCTGCAAGACCACGACAGACAAGGGGTGGTTTCATTTTTGACAGCAAAAAAAAAAAAAGGGGAATCACTAAACCTCAATTAATTGTTGTAGCAAAGGCTCCCTCTGCCTTCAGCTCTGCAGTTCTCTCCTCGAGGAAATGCCAGGCAGAAGGGGAGGGGATGTTTTTCTCACCAAGAAATTCTTCATGAGGTTCCTTGGCTCACACTCACAGCCTGGCAGACCTGGATCCAAGCCAAGCTACAATTGCCTTGATTTTTGGGCAGCTGCAATGAATGACCAGATTTAAAAATGAGCAGAAGGAAACAACACTGAACAATATTCCTGGTTTTGATGGCTGGTCAAAGCCAGTCTAGCAGAAGATGCTCCAGAGAAAACTGTGGCTTTGCCCTGTCGTGTGGCAAGGTGTGGTGAATCAGTCCACAGCAAATTCCTTGTGCAGTGCCTTGGATTTGAAAATATTTAAAACAGAAAAGAAATCCTGGCTGGCTGGGGTTCATACTGCCTTTCTACCCTGGTCCTTCCTGCTCTTTCTACCCTGGTCCCTCCTGCTTCACAGGTGAGATCCCAAAACACCTCTCTGGGTGAGGAGATGGCAGCAATGTCTGTGACACCTCTGGGGCTTGCGACATCACATCACCACGAGAACATTTCCAGTAAATAAGGCAGGACTAAGGTGGTTTGCCAAAGTGGAAAATTTAATTTTATTGTTGACTACACTGAAACCTGGATGTTATAGATCTCGAGTTTTGCCTTTGTGTTCTTCCTCTGGAAGGTAATTGTATGTTGTGCATCACAGTCTACCTGCAAACACCACTAATAATAACAAACCTGATACCTGCAATTAAAGTCCTTCCTGGTACCATCCTGTATGGGATCACACAATGGGTAGGACAGAGGAATCATTCATCAGAGCGCTGGGAAAAGCTAATTTCTTTATATATGCTGGAGGGAAAAGGTAGAAAGGAAACTTGGCAGGGAGGAATATCTAGTACCTTGCTGCAAGTGATCTTAAAGATCACAAGTCTTTAATAATATAAAAACCCATTTCATATCGATTTCCTGGCAGTTGTGTATTCTTAAATAGGCCAAGCAAAATTATAATATTTGTTTTGCTTTGTGAGCAGAAAAGTTAAATCATTNAAAAAAAAAAAAGCAACAAACCCAGAAGAATTATTCCCCCAAGCCAGGAGGATGAAAATTTCTCAAGATCTTAAAAGCATCTTTAAATAAAAGGCATTGACAAAGACAGTAGTTCAAATAAGCTCAACCCTTTTTGCATATAAAAAGCTAGAAACTATTTGAAGAGACAAATTCTTCTGATTTGATGTCACCATTTTATGGTGAGGGGACAAAAATTCATCAGTCTACTCATGAGTCAGGTTTTCAATTAGTGTTTTGTTATCCTAAAAATAACGGAAAACTCCAGAAAGGCTGGACACTGTTCAGTGTGTGCATGAATGTGAGTGTGTTTATGTGAGTATTTAATAGGGGTAGGTCTTCAACTTTAAAATTCCAATTTGAGTAGAAATTTAACCAGACCTTTGGCTTTTTCATGCTGTGAAAATGGAACATGTTAACATTCTGCTGGTGAAACATGTGCATTCAAAGCAGAACATGGCCTTTAAAATCCTTTTGGAATCTTGTTTGATCATTTTCTCCCTGATAATGTTTGTGTAGCTCTTCTGTGGTTTTCTTCTTGTTGTTTCCTTGCTTCATGATTTTTATCTGTTCACTAAACAAATGGTTTCATCTATTTTATGAACCTGTGCCAGAAAATTTATTAATTAAGATAATTGGTCCAGAGAAAGAACAATCAGGAGATTTCCCCTCTAGAAAACTGAACTTTAGTTAAGTGAAAATATGGAAAGGAATGAGCTTCCTTCTGTTTCTTCTTCTGGCTGAAGTGGAGGTGAGCACCAAACCTTGTCCCCTCCAGCCTTGCTGCTGTGTCAGCCTTCCTTGGGAAATCCAACTGCTGCCCTGCAGGGTCCTCCTCTGGGAAGGGGGGTCTGCAGTGGGTGGATGGGGATGGTTAAACTGCAAGGGTAAATCAGATCCATTTCACCCTGTTCCATTTGATCACAGCAGCAATAAATGAATGGCTCCAAGTGTTTGCTTCACTTCTCATAAGGAAGGATAACAGCAGCTCATCCATCTCCAGCCACAGAGATCCATCCATCACTGGTGCCTTCTGCAGGATATGACCCACTGTATCCAAGTTTCAGGTGGTGAGGCCTTGGAGAGCTGCGATTTTTTAAAATAAAGGCAGATTCTTTCAGTTTTTTCTAATTTTTCCTACTTGAAATACTATTTCTGCATCTGAGACTGCCTGGCATTGATATCCACTAGGCACAGTCCAGCCTGAGATGAGAACTTGAGACAAACCCTACTTGTAGCTCCAACACTTAGCTTCTATCTCTAAAGTACTTCTGGAAGCACCTCTCACTGCAAGCTTCCCCTTCTCCTTCCTGTAGATGTTGCAGCTGTTTTCACCCTCTCTAAGAAGGGTCTGTCTCACATGCCGCACCATGTGAAGTATAATATCTCAGCCCTGTAGTATCAGGGGAAAAAAGAAGAGCTGCAGAGCTAAAATGTTTTCCTGTCTCTTGTTTTAGACCGTTCTGGTGTCACTGTTGTGTTATGTGCAAAGAGAATCGAAGAACAGACTGTGGGAAACTTTTCCTTGGTAGAGTTCCTCCAGCAGTGAACAAAATGCCAAAAGCAACAACCACGCTCTGAGCTTAATATTAAAGAGGAGGCTATTTTTAGAAATTTTACCCAGAAAGCACAAACTTTTAGCAGCACAGTGGTGCAGCAGTGAGCTGATTGTGTGCTTTGGAAAGCCCTTCTCACAGTGAGTGCAGACAAACGTGTCCTTGCTGAACCTCTGTGCTCAGCCAAAGCCTCTGCAGCTGGAGTCAGGCAGCAGTGAGCAGCTCCTTCCTGCTTACAAACCCTGCGTGGTGCTAAAGAAACTGTGGACTTTCTGAAGGAAACATATGGGGATGTTCTCCTGTCTGGTGATCATGCTAATTTTTGCAATTACATTGTTTTTTGACTCAGTGCTTGCCAGCATTCCCCCAGCAGCGGTGCCAGGCACTGGCACAGGGCTGCTCCAGGGGCTGTGACACAGAGGGTGACAAGATGCTGCTCTCAGCACAGCCCAGATGGAGCAACGTGAGCTTTTCCCAGCAAACCACAGCAGCAGTGCAGGGAAAACCCAGCAAACACAGCAGCTCCGTGCCTGCTCAGCTCTGGTTGTATCCTTCAGATACAAAAGGTATAAACCACCCTTTGGGGTTCTGAGCTGGGATGCAGACGGGACAGGAAATTTAGGATTTTGGGGAAGGCAATGGCAAGGAGGAGGCTCCAAAGCCAGGAGTGTGGTTCCTGCAGTGCCCATCAGCAAACTGATGAAAAGTAGAGAGAAGAGGAGAAAAACTAGAAACGTCCAGGGGTGTGTGTGACCACCCAGACCCACTTCCCCACACCTTGGCATTTGGGCAAGCAGGAGCCAATCCCTCTGCTCCTCTGCTGAAAACCAGACAGGCATTTAGCAGATGCTGAGTCTAACTCAGAGAGCTACTGACTATTTCAAAATTTGTCTTCAGATCTGTATTTATGGATCCAGCACCAACCTAGTGATCTTTCCTAGAAAGAAATAGATTGTAATAGAAAAAAAAAAAAGAAAAAAAGTTCTTTGCTGATAAATTAAACCAGATTTCAAAGTGATTTTGGCAAAAGATAGACGAGGATTTTTGTACGTTGCTGTTACGTTAGTTAGAGGGTGTGATTTTTTTTTTCTTTTTCACATTCCTATGTGTCAGAGCTGGGCTAACAAAAATTCAAATATAGACCATGTTTAAGAATGCAAGTTGTATTTTACCATTACTACTCAGGCTGGGAATATGGCACATATAAGAGCATTTCACTTCTATGAGTAGCAAGTAAAATAAAACATCCATTTCCTTTTCATGCACAGAAATAGTAATAGTGGCTGGAGAAAGGAGATGACAATTTATTTTGAACACCAGTGATTGCAGGATGGTTATAGCAGAGTTAGGGCTGGTCTATGGTTGTGCTGCAGCCAACAGGTTTTAGAGTGGTAATTTTGCCTGCCCGCTTGCCGAGAGATTGTCTGTAGGTTTTTTTGAAATGCATATGGATCAAAAAATGATCTTGGAACAGTTTGTGGGACAGATCCTCCAGCCTGTAATACCCTTCCACCAACCCAGTAGTGTTCCTGTCTGGAGCAGTTACAACAAACTCTGTTCTCCTGTTTGCTAACTGGGTCCAGTTCAGTGTTAAATTGTTCATCCTGACTGCCCATCAGGTTTCTCCTCTTTGTTTTCACAGGTTCTGATTCAGCAAGATATTAGCATATATATGAATTCAACTGTGTGACTATTTCCACTGAAATATAATAATAGCAGTTATAACAATGGTAATAATTATAATAATGATGATGATGGTGATGGTGATAGTAATAATAATAATAATAATCTTTCAGCCCTAAAGGTGAAGCTTATTCTGCATTGTCCCATCCAATCCTTGCCTGAATGCTGGTGTCTGAGGCATATAGCAAAAGGCTTTAATGGAGCCAAAAACTCAATCTGAACTGTTCACCACTTTTAATGAGTCAGGTGTTGAGTTTCTTGTTTAGCTCTGAGTCAGGCAAAGCTGTCCCTCAGCTCTTCAGAAGCTTTGTCAAATCTCCAGGCTCTTGCTCATAAGAATTTTCCTTTTCTTTCCTTCTCTCCATCTCGACACTCCAGCCCATGCTGACAGTCCCTTCCCAGATCACTCTGCTGCTGGGAAGCTCAGTAGCATTAATTCACCTTTTCAGACTGAGGGAGGAAAAGAGAGAGAAAAAGGAAAGGAGACAAGGCAGAGAGATACATCACATCAACTTTGGGAGCCCTGGAAGGTTTTGCCTCTGGTTTGTGATGTTTCTTTGTGTGCCCTGCTTTGGGCAGGGGCTCTGGTCTCCCTGCCCAGTCCGTCCCACCAGGCACGCTCACAGCAAGGAGCAGTGCAAATCCCAGATGGCATCCCGTCCCCAGAGGGACTTCCATGGCTTTTTGGGTTGTTGCTAAAGAAGTTGCAGCCTTAACCCCTGGCAAAGGGACTCGTTGCAAACAGAGAGAGGATTCGGAGCAATCCAACTCTAAACAGCAGGGCTGATAAAACAGCTGCTCCACACACAAACTCGAGCTCTAAAAGTGCATCAAATAGGTAAGAAAATACACTTCAGTGGCTTCATGCTGAAGGAAGGCAAGAGGGAATTAAAAATCACTAAAAAGCAAAACCCAATTCAACTTAGAAAGATATAAACTGACGGGGAAGTAAAGGGGACAGAAGAGACACCGAAGGGAGACTTTGAGTGTATCAGGAATCTGACCAGCAGGCAAGGTCCCCAGGCTGCCACAGAGATGTGGGTGACCTTGGCCAAGTGTCTTTGCTTTTGCTGGGCTGATATTTTATCTGAACTGTCTTAGGTATTCAGGCTGCAAACTCTTCCCAGCTGGGACTGTCACTGCAGATTCACACGGTGCCAAGCAGGAAAGGTCCTGAGTGTTTCTGCATTTCTGGGCATTTGGTAGAAAATAGCTGAAAAGGTCTGGGGTTAATGCATGAAGATCAGACATTACAGTGGATGTGAAAAGAGAGTACAGCCTGCACCAAATGTTTCTCTCCAGAAGTCCTATTTATTTATTTTTTACATCTGCAAGGAGCCCTAACCGTGGCTGAAAACCAGTCACTTCTGTGCAAAAATGAAATAGCTATTTTTGCAGCACACAGTAGTTTTGGACAGGATATGAAGAATATTACATCTGATTGAAAGTGTAACAGCAGCAGAGGTGGGCAGGATATAATTACCTAAATTACGGTTTGGCCAGGGCAGCAAAAATATCCAGTATGAAATGCCATGAGGTTGTCGATTCCTTTCAGTGTCCAGCACAAATACCTCACAGGGCATCCAGAGATGGCACCTCCCCCAACAGGGATCATTCTCCATCCAAGGACAAGTGTAATCAACTCAATTGCTTAGCAATACTTTCAGTTTTGCTTAATATCTTCCTTTTCCCAAGCTGTGTGAAGCCAAACCCTTTTGCTTGCAAAAGCTGCCCAAAACACTGTGGCTGCAGGGAGGGAGCCAGGACATCCCTAAGACCATGGAACACACGTGGGGTTTGAGTCCACTCTTGTTCCATGAGGTGGAAACAGGCTCCCTTGGGTGGATTAGACAAGAGAGGTAAATGGCAGTGATGTGCACAAATTAACTTTTAAAAGAGCCTCACGGGCAGTGCCTGGATTTGCCTCTGTGCTGGGACAGAGCAACTCATCAGCTATTTGGGGCTTAGTTAGGGGATCTTGCTTTAGTCAAAGAACCAGTCCTGAAGCCATGAACTGTAATAGGAGCAGGATGAGTGAAGGAAATCACCAAGGGGAGGAAGAAAAAAAAGAAGGAAGGTACCAGATCTCAGGTTTTCACACTCCTTTCATCATGCAGAGCCTGCAAGGGTAACCCACGGAAGGGCCAAAGCCTTTCTCATCTCTCCCTGGGTCACAGGGTGGTTGCTCCCTCTTTCCTCCCTCAGAGGATAGAAAGGCTCCTGCAATAAGAAATTATTCCCTGAGCTTTGTAGGCTGGTTTTCAGATGTGAGCCTTTAGACAGCTCGTTCTCACTGATTTCTACTTCTGGCAGTACTATTCATGCAACCAGAATCTCTTTAGTAAGGATTTGCAAGAGTAAGCTGACAAACCCTTTGGCAGTAGGGGGGGAGGGGGGGGAAGAGAGTTTTTTTGCTTTTTTTCCTCGCTAGAAGTAATTTGTGGCTCTATATTTGAAAGCTACTTTTTACTGAATATAAAATTACTGTATTCCCAAAATGGTCTCCAAAGTGCCACAAAGTTGTATTTAAAATGTATGTTAATCTTTAGATCACAAATGGCCTTCTCCTTTCCCACTTTTACAATTCCTTTTGCTGCTAAGAATTGTTTTCATTTACATCTCTATGAAAACAGAATCAATTCCCCCATACACACAGTTGCATATTCTTTGGAGTGAGTATATTGATTGAAAAACCCTCTACCAGTCTTATTAATCTCAAGGAGTATTGACTGAGTACAGTTGTACGTATCAGTTGTACACGTGGAAAGCTCGCAAAATAACAATATCAATAATGTTCTGCAACAGAAACAATCATTTTATAAATAATGAATGTGCCATATTGAATTTTACAGGTATTTGGGGCACTTTTTTTACTTTTAAAGGCCCCGTGTCCAGCTTTGTTGACACCAATATAAATAAAAAATAAATCTGTTGCTTTCAATGCAGTTCCATTCGAGCAAGAGCCAATATAAGGGAGTCTTAGAGCAGTCGTTTGTCAAATGAGAAAGTAGGACATGGCATAAGTACCATCTGTGGAGAGTGATTCATAAGACAAGAATGCAGCATAATCAGTTAAATAAATACTACCCTTGTGTTTTCCAGTCTGAGTGGACCTTACTCCAGCACAAATCACAGCACAAAGCCAAAGCAATTGCAGGGACACGTGGAATTTGTTATTCCAATGCCTTGAACTAGGAGGAATTAACTCCACTCTAAACTAGAGAAAAGCCAGAGACCTGCAATTATTCTTCTCCCCAATGAGCAGGATCTCAATTTCTGCCTGGAGGGACATGGCACGAGAGGCTGGAGCTGGTCTTAACTAATAACTGACCCAAAGAAAGGAGTTTTTGAGACAAGACATCTGACAGCCAGTGCTAATCCATGTTTTGGCTGTGCTGGGCCACCACATGTCCATGTGGGCACACAACCAGCACGGAGAGGCTGGAGGGGTTGGCTCCCTTTGCAGGGTGAGCCAGGCAGTCCCTGGGATTTGGGATGAGCAGTGGTGCTGTACAATGGATTCTGTGTAAACTCAGCTTAAAACCAGACCCAGCCCTCAGGGCATGGGCAGGTTTGGTGGATGAGTGGATCTGCTGGTGCTTTTAGGAAGCTGTAGCAGTGTCTGAGACCTTGGAGGTGAGGGGAGCTGCAGAATGAAGACACCTCTCAGGCTGGTTTCCCACCAGGATTTGACCACAGCGTGCATGTCCAGTCAAGGAGATGAGAAGAGGGCAAATATAAAAGCAGTGCTCAAATGTCATCTGGAAAATAAATAGCATGACTTGTGGGCAAAAGCATTTCATGTACATTCTCCTATTTTTCTCTCAAGATTGGGTTTTGCAGGGAATTTGTTTCGTGTGTGCTCTGCTTAAGAGGAGGAGCCTGTGCTTTTCAGAATTGTGACTCCATCAGAGTCATGATATCCTTCAAAGTTAGAGCAAAAATTGACATAAATACTTAAGCAATGAGTAGGACATTTAAAGTTACTTTAAAAGATACAAGATTGTCATGATGAAAAACACCACATATCTTTTTTTTCTTCACTATACAATTATTACTTGAATCATCAGAGGTCCTAAATATCACTTCTACATTAAGTGTTCAGTATCACCAAACCTGAGTGGAACAAAGCCCCTTCTCAAAAGAGGTCTGAAATGTCAAGTGATCAGAACAAGAAAAAAATTAGAAGGAAAAACACATCATGACTTGTCCCAGCAGGCAGCAAACCAAGGAACAGGCCTCAGGTTCTGTGCCTGAGAGCTGTAATTTTTCTTCCAGCCTCCACAGCCTCTCGGTTATCTTTTCTATTCAGATCTGTTCCTTCACCCTTTAGCTATTGTCACACTCACTGTTCTGGACTGCAGTGGACTTGATCCAGGAGGGAAATGCCCTTTAGTTATCAAGGATCAGATGGATATGTGGAGATTGCGTGCTTTGATTTAGTACCCTCAAGGTTTAAATTCTAATTTCAGCAGTGCTGGGGCTTGGGTGTGCCACTGTGGACCAACCCCCTCATTTTGATCCAGTTAATCACAGCTCCAGTGACTCAGGCCCATACGTGCAAGCAAGGCTGGGACCCAGGAGAATGTGTCTCCCTCTGTATTTCCAGAACTTTTTGTTCTTGCTTGTTCCAATAATAAAAAGGGAAAAGCCTTTCTTTGGTGGCATTTTGGCATTTCTGCCACTGTGACTCATCAGAGGTATGTAACAACAAGAGGAAACTTTTTCAAACTTATTGGCACTGGAAGGAGGCAAAAGTTTATTTTAATCCAGTTGCTCACATTTTCCCTTTTCTTTTACAATTCCATTTGTAGAAGGGAATGCAAATTACTGACACAATCTTAAACATGCAAAGAAGATGAGCATTTAAAAAACTTCATGGAATGTACAATTCTAAATCTCTACGAAAGTGCAAAACATTAAACTCAACCAAATTTTAGTATTTGGGCACTGTCTGAAGGACAAAGGATGCTGAAAACATTACAAATGCACTAGCTTAATTTTTCAGTTTGTGATGGATTAGCTTTAACATGCATTTTAATTTGTAGTTGGATTTTATCAGCTGTAGACAAAGTTTGATAATCTCTTCTTGTTTAATTAGCACAATCCTCTTAGGAAGGAGAAATGCACAGACAGTAGTAATTTATGTTCTCTGGCAGTTTCATACTAACAACCTGAAATATCTTCTGTCTTTAAAACATACCTACATGTGGTTCTTTCAAACATCTTTGTCCTACCTTCTCTTTCTGTAGTGCATGCAATTGTAAGGGGAAAATAAAGAGAGGGAGCTTACATTATAAAATAATTCCTCTGCATAAAGAGCCAAGAGAACGTGTAAATAGACTGCATAAATAACAGCTGGCTCCTTAGAAACCAAGAGGAACACTCAGAGAGGCTCCTCCATTACTCTGCTTGATAAGTGAATCCACTCATTAACATTGGGGCTTTACTCTGGGTGGGTTTAGGGGCTTTTCTCTGCATGGGTGGGGGCTGAATTTGACCCTTTGTCTCCATGTTTAACAAGCATTTGTTGTTCTGGAGAGCTGAATCCTTTATCTTGGTTGGAAGGGGGCTGGTATTTTCTCCTGGCATAAAGCAAAGAAATTTCTTGCCTCTGTTGAAGTTCCACCCCACAAACCCACCCCTTTCACAGTGATGCTGTTCCACTTTGACCTGCTGTGGGCAGGGGCTGCTCGTGGATGTCCATGGGACTGCCTTTGTCAGGAACAGAGATCTGTAACCTCTCCATCCCATTTGGAGCTCAGGCTGCATCACCAGGTTCACAAGGTCAGCACTGAGCTCCAGGAGCTCTTGTAGGGGAAGGGAATGCACTGAACCACCCCAACCCCAGAGGGGCTGGGGAGCAGCAGAGACCCTCTGAGCTCCCTCCTCCACGCCAGTGAAGCCTTGCTGGGGCAGAGGGCAGTGACCTGTGGCTGTTCAGCTCATCCACAAAGCCAACAGGGCTGTCCCTGCTGGCTCCAGGCAGGCTTTGCCCTTCCACTGGGAAGAGCTCTTTGAGTTCCACGGCGTGTAAGGCCAGCAGGAGCAAGGTTGAGCTTGCTCTGTATCACACACCTACATAGGTATAACCATAGAAACCTGACATAAATTTTTTAGTGCATATTTTACACTGCAAGGCTTTTTAGGTCAAATTTTAAAAGGACTGATTTTTTTTTTTTTTTTTTTTCATTCTTACCTTCCTTTGACTCTGTTTTTAAAAATCAAAATCTCCCCCTTTGATTCTGGCAAGCCCTAATGGTAAATTAATGTTGTTGTAATAAGTTGGGCTGTGCCTTTGGAAGGCATCAGAAGATTCTTTTATTGCAGCTACATCCAAGAAGTTCTATCCAGCTCCCAACCCTCTGTGAGGCCATTTCCCATCCTTCCCTGCCAGTTTCCAAGCTGGAACAGATGAGCATTGCTCTGTACCCACGGATGGCTGGAACAGCACTGTCAGAGGTATCATTTGCAGACTTGTGGTTTCAGTGTGCTCATTCTGACCTTTAGGGGAAGCAAGAGTGCCCTGACATTTAGGCTGGTTTATATCCCCTGCAATCCCTTTTCAATTAAAACTCATATCTACAGGGTTCCCTCTGAGCACCCCACAAACATTTATGATAAGTCCCTGATGAACCAGTGCTGGATGGGCTGGATTGTGCTTTCACCTGGCTTCCAGGCTGCTCTCAACATCAGAAATCCTTGATATGACCCTCTCTGGATGTATTATTTTGGTCATGAAAATCCCAGAGCTGCCTTTAGAAGCTGTGGTGTTTCAGATGGAGGCAGTGTGGGAATATTCCAGCCTTCAGTGATGCAGAGCAAGAGGGCTGCTTTCCATGCTGATGAGGCCCGTGGTGGTCCCTGTGGGGAGCTTGTCTCTTAATGATGTGTAAGAGTGGCTGCTGGATCAGGGAGAGGCTGGGAGCAGCCAGCCACAGACAGAACTCCATCCTCTGCCTTGCAGTGGCTGCCCTGTGTGGTTGTGAGCTGCTACATCAGAAATCCTGTGCAGAAATGCACTTAATGAATTAGCTGCTAAGCCCTGCTTCCCCTGAATTATCTGGTTCTCACCGATGTCTCTACCTTCTCATTTTGCCTTTGAAGTAGCTTCTTTGAAAACTCATATTCTGTGTGCTCAGGCTCAGTGGACTGGGATCACACTCCTTAAAGTCCTTACCTTACCTGATTATGCTTTTCAGACTAAATATATGCAGATATTGTTGCATTTTCCTGCTTAATCTCAGTCGGTAACTTCACTTTATAGTATCTTCAGGCAATTACTACCCAGCCCTTCCCACAGTAGATTTCTGACATAAAACCCAGCTTTGGCATGACAAGACCCAGATCAAAGAGTGCTCAACTGTTGTTTTTGCTTTTGCACTAACACTGCATTGGGCCAGAATATGAAGGAATATCTCACCCGTGTTTGAAGACCCCAAAACAGAGCATAATTCAGTTTTTGAAGCAGTGATTCATCACTGCTCATGGATGATTCTGTGGCCAAGGGAAGGGTCTCAACAGGAACCTCAGCTGAAGAAACTGAAGCATTAAGGGAGGTTGCTGTAAAATAGAAATGACAGCAAGTGTACCCATTTTAATCTGGGGTTGAACAGAGTTTATTTCCTTCTGGTGTCTACCAAACCAACAAGTTTGTCCCCCTTTTTTGTTCACCTCTATTCAGCTGCTTTCCTGGTTAGTGCAGAATGTTTGCAATATTGAATTGTTCAGACTCCCTGGGTTGTTTTTAGGATGTTTTCAGGCTGTTTTTTAAACAGGTTGTTGTTGTTGTTTTACGTGTTTTGCTGCTGGCCATAGTCAGCAACAGGAGTCAAGTGCATTATTCATAGAGGTGGTGTGAACCTGTGAACAAGCTAGATAGAAAACCCAAGATTTCTTCTACAGTAAATCACACCCTGCCTTTGCCTATCAGTAAATATTGCTACAATTATTATTAAAATGTTAATACCATCAGCAGTGTTTTGCAGTGCAGGCATTAGGAGGCACAGCTGAGCTTGTCTGACCTGATCAGCTGAGGCAACACATGCATACTAATGAATTCATTGCCTTATTTGTCTCCTAATATGTTTTAAAAGGTAAATTAATGTTCTTCTACCTGGTCTTTAATGAATATCTTACATCCTGCATTAGGAAGTCATTTACTTTCCTAAACTATTGCCAGCACCAGCCACAAAGAACAGAAATTTGCTGGTGCAGGAAGCCATAGTCTTCAGAGCTGCAGATTGCTTTGATAATGGGATTTTTTCCCTTTTCACACCTATGCTTGCAGCTAGGATAGTGTTTATATCCAGCTGATGAGCTGTATTTGAAAAGATTACTGGTATAATTAAGATTTCAAACAGAAGCAGTTGCACATTCCCCTTTTCTTTTCCTATAAACTCATATATAGGCGGCTGTGTCTTCTACGATTGTAAATAAAGAGAATTATTGATGCTCCCTTGACATTTAGGGGCTGTCTTAAATGCAGTGCTATCAGTTCCTCAATATAGCAATTTTTCAGAGAGAATTTTTATGTTACACAACTAAAATGGGTTATTTTCCTTTGCCTTGTGCACCCTGACATCTCCACAGGCACTGTAATCACCTTCCCTCAGGAGTCACAGTCGGCTGCAGCTCTCAGACACTGCTGGGACAGAGACTACTCAGTCTGTGTAGTTCATAATAAAGCCTTTCCTTTTTGGGGATGATAAAATATAAAGAAACACCACATGGGGAGAGCTTGAGGTTCATAGAATCGGCTTTGGCAGTGGCTATTAACAGATGAAGCCAGGAGCACTCCAGATGTGAGCTCCTGAAGTGCACCTCCTACAAGGAGCTGTTTTTTCCTGTCATTCCTAGGGCCTTGCCACAGTTGTGATCTTTGTGAGCTGGTTCAAGCCACTGGGGTTCGATTTAGGCTGTGGTTCCCCACGTCCTGTGCCACAAGAGCAGGAATTCAGGAGGGAGGGCTGCGAGCAGGGCACTCTCCTCATCAGCTGCTAAAGGCTGGAGCACTTTACATGCAGCCAGGCACCCCTGTCACATCACAGCCAGAGCCCAGATAAATATGGGATGCGGGTTTTTAGCTGAAAAGTCTCACCCTGTCTGTCTCTGCTTTCACATCCCCACTCAGAAAGTGAAGATAAAGATCCTCAGCTCCCTCCGGAGAGAGCAGTGAAAGGTGTTTGTTTATGTGTGTGACAACCAGAAGCACAGAATTACAAATGTCTCTTTTAATGTTGCTCTGGGGGAAGGGAGTGGTCTTGAGGAAGTGACAAGAGGGAAGTCTGGCTAATGAATGACAAAGTCCAGGTCCCTGTCAGTCACTGCTGATCTCTGACAAGTTTCATCACTCTTTGACTTCATGTTCCAGTAATGTGAGCAATGCAAGCACAGAGTGAGAGAAGGGCCATGGCTGGGAGAGTTTTCCATTTAACTGAGCAAGAGATGAAAAAATCAAGGAGAAAAAGAAGGTCCAGGTGGAGCAGGATGCTCACAGCACAGGGTGAGGGGCCAAGTTCACATCTCCAGGACTTTTCCCCATTGCTCTGTGTGTTGGACCAGGCTTTTCCCCAGAAACACATTGTGTGAATGAAGCAATGGCCCAAGACATGAGCCATGGGATGTCCTTGTCACTGGGCAGCTTTGGTGCAGCTGGACTTTTCATCACCGAAGCCCTTGCGTGCCAATGAGAGTTTTCACAGAGATAATAGCTGGCACAATAACCAGTCCTTGCTGGATAATTTCTTTGACTAATTTAGTCATTAAACATTTTCAAATTAAATATAACTTTTAAAAGAAAAAAAAAAGTGAAGAAGGGGTAAAAATATGGTTGGTTGCCTACTACTCATTTTACAGTGTAATATTTCTGACAGTATGTGTAAGTTTCTCCATGGACAAAAGATCTCGTGATTTATTGAGCCATTTATTAATTAGAAGATTACAGCATGACTGCTTCTCAGTAGCACAAAAAAAAATTAGAGTTAATTATAAATGCTGTAAAAGGGTAGAAGAAGATTCATAATCCAGCTCACATGTTCTTCTTGCTTGAAGTTATCCATGAAAACACTGAAAATATGTTCAATATTAAACCTGCTAAATCCTCTTCAGCAAAAATACCTTAAATTTAGGTAGACGCTGTTATGCCCATTCTTAGACAGGTCAGGTTCAGAGGCATAAAATATTATTTCAGCACTAAAATCTCTCTGCATCCTGACCTGAGCTGTGCTCCTCGTGGAGGCTTCTGTGTCTGGAGAGTTCTGTCCATTCCCTGTGACATTTCCTCCAAGCTTTTCATTCCTTTGCCCTTCAAGGATCAGCACTGTTAGAAACTGCAGCTCCTGACACCTGTCTGTCCAACATCTTCACTTTTGTGAAACAAGAAAATCTGATCCTTGTCTTTTGCTAAGAGTTTTGTTCCTATTTCCCACAGGATTTCTTTTTTTGTCAGTTTAATAGCCACGAGCTCTCTCTTTGCGCTTGATAATCCCTTTGATCTTCTTCACTCATTGCTCAGCACAGTGCCATAAGGATGTTACTACCTTTAATCTTTTTGCCATTGATCAGTAATATTCCTGTCTGCTGCTTCTCTGTGATTCCTTTGCTGAAATTGCCACTACGTCCCCTCTATGTTTCTGTGGAGGAAATGTCACAACATGGGGAGCTCTGCAGGAGAAGATGCTGGAATGAGTTAAAGAGCTTGAGGAGAAGGGTTAGGACACTAAGAGCAAATTTATTGGATGTTTTACATATTTGTACTCTAATATTTTTTTCTAGATAGGGAAAAAATTACATTTAATCACAGTTTCTGGTCTTTTGAGCTGTCTCTGCTTCCCTTCTCTTCAAGGCATGAAGAAGGAATTCTATAAACTCTATGAGCTCCCGTTTCTAGTGTCTCTCAGTGGTTTGTGGGTGGGATGACATCCTTTTACAAGGCAAATAGGAGATTTCCAACTCAACTCCAGATCTGAGAGTACCCAGTTTTCCTGCTGCTTCCTGAAGTAGGTCATTGCCAACAGCAGATTAGCTGATGATGTTGCTGGTGACAACAGGGGATGTAAAGTCAAACCTAACCATCTTTCCACAGCTATATTGCCTAACAGCAATAGTAATAACTAAATATATATATATATATATATATACTGTGAGGCCAGTGTGACTCAGAGCCTCACAAAAGGTAGGCACTGGATCAGGAAGGAATCTTTTGCATATGCTCATTATTCTGGGTATAATTACACTTCACTGCAAATGGGCTTCACCTGCCACATTTTGTATATAGGTTTTTAATTGTCTAAGTTGTGAGGCGGGGGAGGAAGGAGGCAGATTTGGTTGTGCCCATTAAATGTATGAAGAGCCTTTGCAAAACTGTAATTCAAATATGAGTCAGAATTTTGAGTGCACCGAGGAGCAAACCACAATTAGTGACTTTTATGAAACTAAGATTGTAATACATCAGTGAAACAAATAACTTGATATTAATCTGTTAATCAGACTCAGGCAGAGTTTGGGGTGTTAGATTTGGTTCACACTTTATAACAGAGCTGAGATCTGCTCTGATACAGGTATGGAGATGGAAAAGGGGTGTCTCCAAGATCCCTTTTTTAATAAGCCCTTCCAGATGGAAGGTGGCTGTGTTGGTTGGAGATCAGATGAGCTTTGCTGGATGTTTATTCCAGTAGTGCCATCTCTGCCTGCTGTGGTGCCATCTGACCTGCTTTATCTCTTTGTTCCCTAGTTAATTCAATAAGAACTTCCTGCTTGTTTCAATTCTAAGCAAGCAGGAGATACTGCTGCTCCACTTACATGACTGAAGGTCTTATATTTCCAGAGGGATTCTCTTCTTCACAGTCCTGTGTTCAGATTTGCTTTTTAACCAGGAGTGAAGACAAGTTCCTCTAGCAGGCTGCTGGTGCTGAAGCGTTGGGGATTATGATGTATGGCAGAGTGTCACCTGTACAGAGAGGAATTATCATCTCCACTCCCTCTGTATTTACACCTTGTATCTGTGAGTTATCACATATTTTCCTGGCCAAGGTCTTGATTGCCTGAGAAAAGAGTAATGGGCATAAGGGAAAATTCCTGTCTGGCTTCACCTTGGAATCTGGAGGGTGGCTATTTCCAAACCCCCACCCAGGCTGTGCCCAGAGAACTGCACAGAGGGCTTCATTCACCTCCTGATCCCATGTGGTGCCATTCTGCAAAGCTGTGGAGCCTCCTTACTTTCCCCAAATGTTCCTCAGCTTGGGAAAGTTGTGTGTTTGAAGGGAGTTGGGGAGCCCACCTGGGACCCAAAGACTGCAATCACAAATGTATGGGCTAAAGGCAGGCAGTCAGGGGGATGGGATGTCACCTGCAGCCCCCTGCAGTGCTGTGGGGACCCCCAGTGCTCCCAGCCCCAAATCCCACCCTGGCAGGTGTCCCCTCTGCAGGGCACAGTGCCATCAGCTGGTTGCAAAGCTGGAGGCTTCACTTTCAGCATAATTTGCTGTTTCTTTAATTATTTCTCGCAATTACACTGGTGATCCACTCAAGTGGTGCTGCTGTGCATTGTATCCAGATGTCTGCCAACACACTCCCAGGGCCAGATCCTAAAATATTCTCCTCTGGACTGAGGCCCTGTTTGTGCTCCTGTTGAACTCTACAGCCAAGCAGATTGCTGGCTTGGGAGCTAAATACTGCTCCTCTGAAAGACAGGGATCATGAAGGGCACAGACTCGAGCTGTGCAAGATGAGTAGGTCAGGCTTCTTCTCCACATGGAGACCTCTTGCATGGCCAAGAGGCAGAGAGAGGAGCAGGGCACACCAAGGGTAGGATCATCAGCTCTACAGACACTGCAGATGTGCAGCCCTACCCCTTCCTTCCCCTGTGCATGGCAGAGCCCCAAGGCTGCAGGTCCTCATCAAGCTTTGGTGTCACGTGGGAGCTGCAGATGAGGTCCTGGAGCTTCAGTGAAGTCAGGGCTGGATATTCATAACACCTAAACCTGTCACCAGGAGATACTGTCATCCAAGCTGCTGCTCCTCATCTGAATGAATTGCTAAGCATGCATAATAAGATGCATCTATTTAGTGACAAATATAAGTTGTTTATCAGGAACTTGGTGTCAGGATGGGTTTTGCTTTCTTCAGTGACATACGGGGCCAGCCTGGAAGATGGAGCTGTGTCCCATTACCTAAAAACTCCCCAGGGAAAATGGCCACACAACACATGCCAGAGTCAAGGGTTTATTTATTTGGGCAGTTCTGAGTCGTTCATATGCTGCTTTGTTAAGATTTGTGGACTGAAGTTTATTTCTCTGTTCTCCTGATCAATTGGCTCGTAGATCAGTTTGGGAACAGTGGGAAAGGAAAGGAGTAAATATAGGAAAATCCACAAAATGTGTGAGATGGGGAACCAACCCTGTTTGTTCTCACAGCCCTCTTTGCTTACCAAATTAAGCAACTAATGTGTTGTGAAGCTGAGTGTGCAGGAGCACACCAGGCTGCCCCAGCATGAGCGAGTTTTTGCACTGGACTCATGCCTCTATTTATTGTTGTCATTATTATTGACACTGGTGGTAATTTTGTCTGTCCAACACCTCCAGGCTGAGCATTTGGGGCTTAACAACACAGGATTCAAATCCGTGCTGCTTGTAAAAGGCATGATCTTTGTATGGTGTGTTATAATTACTGTATGGTGTGTTTATTAATAATAAAAGTCACGTTGGGAAGCTTTCTGGCTGAAGTGCTGTGAGAAATGAGATGCTTCCACCATCTCCCAGTGGGCCTCCCCATCCCAGACAGCAATACTCTAATTAACTTTTGTCAAGTGGCCCTTTGAAATGAGGAAAATGAAGTGATCTAGAGGTGCCTACAGAGCTGTAGCTGATACCTGAAAAATTGCTTTCTATTCTCCACCAGGAAAGAGGGGAAAAACCCACCTGGTAATTTTCTAAATGTGATCTGCCCTGGGACAGCAGATACACATGAACTTGGGGGAATGGAGCAAACCCCAAAACTGTCAGGATTCATAAATGAAAGGACAAAAGGGGAAGAAGAAAAAAAGGAAAATCTTCCCCAGACTGCATGGCTCAGTAAGGAACCTTTATGTGAAAGGTGGGAACAGCATTTCTCTTAAGATGGAAAATAATGATGAACTACTGATACTGAAATATTTAGTGTCCATTTGAGGAAGAGTTAAAAATCAGCAGTACAGCTTTCTCAGAGTCTGCATACATATGTAAAATCAAAAATTTAAGTCATAAATTCCTATCTCACTCATCTTCCCTCTCTCTCAAATTCATAGATTTTAATACCAGAAGAGACTATTATGAAAATTTTTACTGACTGCTGAAGGGATCTTATTTCCATACAAGGGTCCTGCTGAGCCTTTCTCATCCCTACAGTTTCCTCTCCACCCTTGGGGTTCACATTTCCCTGGGGTCCCACAGCTCTGGCAGCACCTCTGTGTTCCTACTGCCATCCCTGTGTACATAAAATTGCAAAACTGGCACCTTTGATTGCAAGCTTGTCAGGACAGGGGGGATGTCTTCTGTTCCACGAGCTGCCTAGAAAATGTTTAGCACAGCAGAGATAATAATCACACTTCTGAAATGTATTCTCTGGACATAAAATTACCTTGGTGCCTAGCTAAAGTCTTGGTTGCTTCTGTCAACACTTTAGATCTGGAAGACCCTACAAGGAGCAAGTAGTGTAGTTTTTAACCTGGAAATATGCAATATTTACCCAACACCAAACCCTCATCAGGAACAAGAAACTTGGCTTTTCTCTGCTGAGACTCAGCCCAGTAAAAATCCTCAGAACCTCCTCCCCTTTTGGGTCCAAACACATTCCAGCAGCTGTTGGTGCTTCCCTTCACTGCATTTCTACACATTTTTCTCCAATGCAGCATCTCTCCTGCATAAAAGAGGAAAGATTTTTAGGCCCCTTGGTTCAAACCCCAAATCTTCTATTTTCCAGGGAAGAGTGGGGTCTTTGTCAATCCTGTCTCCTGCACACAAATACATGTTTTGCATTGGTAGTCTTCCAGCTGTTTATACATGCCTGTGTATGTGTTCACTGCTTTAAAAAAATCAGCATTTCATTGTATCTGTGTGTATATATAATAGGAAATGGAGATTCATTTCAACCTCAATCTTGTTACTTCCACAAAATACACCCCTAATAGCATACATAAAACTGCACAATTTTACAGTGCTGAATTGTTTTGATTTCATTTTGAGCAAGGAATCTGGGTTACAATGGGGAAGTTCATGAGATCATAAATTCTCACTTCTAAAACTGTGCCAGACACTGAAACTACCAACTACAGCTTTCACACACATGAGTATTATAATTACGGAGTTTGCAAGGTAAATTTGAACACAAATGCTTGCTTTGCAAATGTAAAGACAGGGAAATGTTAATTATATGGTCTTTAAAGATAACCAATTAATTTTTTAAGGGATAGGCTTGGAAAGTCCCCCTTTGAAGGTTGCCTAACAATTTGAGCTGCTGTTGACATAACGTATTTTTTGCTGCATATTGTATTTTCTGGTGATTACATAATAGGCATAAATTTGATCCACAGTAAATGTAAAATGAAGATAGAATATGAAATTGTTGGCTGTTCAGGAGGCTTCACATGACATTTTATTGTTGGACAGTATTTCATGCAAAGCTTAGAACAAGACTTTTTGACTGCAGATGCTTCTTTTGTTTAATTTAAGTCTTTGAATAGTATTTTAAGAGTCGTTGTTGACTTTTCAACTTCTTTCCTTGTGGAATCATGCTATTAATTTATACAACCTGTAAACCTATGTCATTTCAAATTTGAAATTCACCATTCCAGTTTTTAAATGTAAAAATACTTTTTCTGTCAGTGCTCCATTGCAGGTTTTTGTTTAACCCAGTTATTTCACGGGGTGAATTTTTGCTCCTGATATAATTATCTGTAATTGAATGTGATTAGCTGTCCCTCAGTTTTGCACAGGAGTGGCTCAGATGTGGGAAGGTGACTGTCCCTGTTCTTACTTGGTAAAGAACAGCCCGTGGTCTTAACCACCCCTGGGATCAGACCCATGAGCTGGGAAAAGCTCTTGCCTTTGGAAATTGTGAGCTCCCTGCTCTTCTTTGTGCAAATTTCATGTATTTTTGGGAGTTGGACAGTTTCTTGCTAAAAACTAATGATTTTCTGATTTCTCCAAGCTTTCTTTGGGTGATCTCAAAGCAGTTTGGATGCCCTCAAGCATGCAGGAATTAACACAGCACACAACAAAGTGGGGCTTCCCATTCAAGGTCAGCCAAAAACCACCCGTCTCACACCATGAAGTCTGAGAGGAGCAACAAAGGCTGTGAAATTGCTTTTTCAGACCCAACTTCTTCCCCATGGACAGGGATGCAGCACCTCGTGTGGATAAGCTGCTGCTCTGCTCTGCTGGGTGTTGACTCTGTTATATCCCAGCACAATATCACCAGGTTTAGCAGAGAAAAATTAATTAAATAATTAATTCTGCATTATTAAAGCAGACTTCTGGCTTTGCTCTTTTCCTGCAGAAGAGAAGCTCTTCATGGGGAGAAGGCTCAGTGTTGCTAGCAGGATTTTCACACTGCTTGGTCTTGTGGGATGTGACCCAGCTGGAGTCACACAGCTCTGAGCTCCCCACCAGCCCTGCAGCATCCCTGGAGAAAGGAGGGTTTGATCCACTCAGGGTCCAAAATGCTTTCATCTTTTGCTTTGTGGGATGCTCACATGCTAATATTTTGGAGAGCTGGGTGCATTATCCCTGTGCTGCCTCCGTGCCTGCTGTATGGAAATTCATCTTCTCCAGAACTGTTTCTGTGTGAAGTTGTGGTTCAAGCCTATTACCATTATTTAAAGTCACTTTTGCAGCAGCATAATAGTAAAGCTTTTTATAAAATATATTATCGTTCTGAACTCTGTTGTTAGCAAGAGAAAGCAGGAATAACAGCATGCTGGGTTCAGCCATCAATACAGAGGGTGTATCATCAGTCAAATCCATAAAGCTTTTAAGCTGTCTTGTTTTAAATTAAGGTTTACAATGCATTACAATGGGATATTTAAAACTGTGTACACGTTTTATCAGGTCCTCGTGACTCTGTAAATACTCTCTGATTAGTAGGTCTAAACAGAGCAGACTTGATCCAAAGCTGACTTTTAGAATTAAATCCATTTATTTTGAAGGATGTTACCTGTATTTCATGGGGGGACTGAAGGCTATGCTTTCATTTATCGACAAAGGCAAAATTAAATTGGAACCAACTTTGATATTCACGAAAAAAAAAATCTAACAAAACTTGCTAAAACTGTTGAATCAGAAGATTGGCATTACATGGAGACTTTGGGCTGAATGTTACATTGTGGTAGTGAAGGGGAAATATGCAAAAAGGGGCAATATTTAGCAGTCTGGTACATATGTCATCCTTTAAAACTGCATTTCCATATCTCCCACAGTGTCAGGGCTGCCCGGTGCTAAATGCCCCCTGGGTACATCAGGCTGACATTAACGTGCTGTAAAGAGCTCACACTCATTTAGACAACCCAGAAAGGATGGAAAGGGGAACAGATGTGAAACGACTTGTCTGCAGTCAGAGCCCATCCAGCAGGAGAACTGTGATTACAACCAAGGCTCCTCATTTGCAGTCTGGTGCTCTGAATTCAACCAGGCAAAATCCACGTTCTGTTCCTGGTCATAGCTGCACATCCTGGCTGGCAGCTGTGTAGGAGAAGCCCTGCTTAATTTCAAGGGTAAATGAATCATCGTCAGTGGCAGAAGGTCCAACTTAAACCTCCTCCCACACTGCCAAGCAACTGCTCTGCATCTCAGTGCTTAACATGGGATGGGAGAGGTTTGATAAGTAAGGATAGTTTGGTTTCCAGACCAAGGCATCCCCAGCAAACCTGCCAAAGTGGCCTTCCACCTGAAAAATTTGGTGATCACACAAAAACAAAGAGTAGGGAAATAAGTTGGGATACAGGGGCTGTGGATGCAAACACAGGTGGTGGGAAAATATCATTTGGTGCTGGGAAATAGCTCTTTGCTTCCCTTTTCCCTTTAGAAATTTGTCACCCTATTGGCAAGAATCTTTGGGGTTGAGCAGAAAGTCACAGACAAACAGGAGTGGAGGAGTAAAGAAGAATACACAGAGAGATGGTGATAGAAGAAGGTCTCTGTGGGGAAAAGTCAAGTGTACACAGACCTGTGAGGTGAGCAAAGTCCTGATGGGAGTGGAGGAGATCAGGAGTTTCAGGTTGAATCATAATTGTATTTCCAAGTGTGACTGCTCTCTGAAATATTGGCTGGCAGTGTTAGGCTAGAAAGAATAAGCTTCTAACTTTCACATTCAGCCCACATTAAATTAATGGTATTTGAGTCATGCCCACAACTGATGCAAAGGTGGGAGAAATCAGAGCCAGAGATCAAAAGCTCAGATCAAACCTAAATATTCTCTTCACAGCCTTACTAAAGGTTGTGGTCAAGGCAAGAGTTGGCATTTAACTTTGACTATACAAGACTGACAACTAAATGAAGGGGAAATCAAAAGCCAGTGTAATTGTTGCCTGTTGTTATTGTCAAAATGACCGGCTAATTAAATATTTATTGTTTACTGGTTTCAAGCATACATTTGGCATGTTAGGATGCTGTGTAATCAGTAGATCATACATTTCCACGAAATAGTAGCCTCACAAAAGCCTGTTGTGAGGATTAGCTGGCTAATGGGCTTGACTCACCCCCCTGAGCAGCGAGGGTGCAATCTGCAATTGAGGTTCTGAGCTCGCAGCTGGGAGTGCTTCACGCTCCCATTCCATCTCCCAGCAGGAGAGCAGCTCTTCCCCTCCAGCCTGGGCTCTCTCCAGCCCTTCCAGCAGAAGCTGCCCAGCAGAAGCAGAGATTTAGCACAGCTGGCCCCATCCTCTGCTGCCTTTGCTGCCTTTCCCTCCTGTCTGGCCACGTCCAGCTCCTGTGCTTGACGGTTCATTGAGTGCCCCGAGGAGTGAGGTTGTGTCCACTTCCCTTCCTGAAGGGAAACTTCACAGCAAGTGGGGATTTCTGAGACTCCAGAAACCAGGATGCTTTTGGGCTACAAACCCTTGGCTGTTTCCACCAGCAGGAAAAAGAGAGATCCTACAGGATCCCACACTCCTGGCAAGCCTTAGATGAACAGTGGTCCTTTGGGGCACAGCAGTGAGGTGAGAGAGATGGGGATAATGCAAAGGCCTGTGAAGATGAACAAAATTTTAACGTGGACAATGAAGGGCAAGACAGGCAGCAAAGCTGGGGAGAGGTGTGGAGAACAAATCCTTTGAGGAGCAGCTGAGGGAGCTGAGCCTGTTCAGCTTGGAGAAAAGGAGGCTCAGGGGAGGCCTCATTGCTCTCTGCAATCTGAAAGGAGATTGTAGCAAATTAGGGCTCAGCATCTTCAAAGTAATAAGCCATAGGCAGAGAGCAAATGGGCTCAAGTTGCACCAGGGGAGGTTAAACTGGATATTAGCAAAAATTTCTTCACTGAAAGAGTGATCAAGCACTGGCACAGGCTGCCCAGGAAAGTGGTGGAGTCAACACCCTGGGGGAATTTAAGACTTGTGGATGTGGTACCTGGGGACATGGGTTTGGCAGTGCTGGGTTAATAGATGGAATTGATGATCTTAGAGGTCTTTTCCAACCTAAATGATCCTGTGATCCTTTGTGCTCCAAGCTGCAACTGCAGCTTCTCAGGGGTATTTTAGTGTGGGGGAGGAAGAACCTCTGCACCACACCGTGGCTGGAATGGCTGGCAACAGCTGGGAGTCAGACCTGAGAGATGCTCCTGTGAGGCCTCAGTGGGTGCTCTGCCAGCTGCTCTGGGGGTGGGAATCACACTCAGACTGCACAGCACAAAACACTCCATGCCTCCAAGGAGCCTTTTTTTCTGATTTCCAGCCCTGAGTAGCACAGTAGGGTCTCAGCAGATTGTCAGCCCCCCTCGTTCCTGCCTAGCAGTGAGGAGGGCAGGGGCAGCAGGGCACGGGGGGTGCCAGACCAGCCCTTCTCAGCTGCAAACATCGCAGGGGCACAGAGCCAAGCTGTGAGTGAGCAAGGCTTGGGAAAGCTCACAGGCCTGGAGACAGCCTCACTAGGAAGGAGGAGGAGAATCCAAGCAAGCCAAGCCACAAGGAAGGTGGGAAAGTCTGCAGAAATGAGAGTGGGCTCATTGCAGGGAGCTTCAATCAGAGCTATCCTCACTAACAACCCAGCCTTTTTAGTAAAAAAAAAAAAAAAAAGAAGAAGAAGCAAAAAAACACAAAAAGCAAAAGCTGGTATTTCCAATTCCTCAATTAAAATGTAATTTACACCCTGCGCTCTCCCTCAGATAAAAGCATGCTTTGTTCACCCAAGTGTGAAACAATATTTACAGAAACATTTTCTGACTTAAAGTGCTGCTCTGACGGAGGAGCCGTCTGTGCACACACAGACCAGCCCAAAGGCAGCTCCCATTCCAGGGCTCCAGGGCTGGGGACTGGGGGAACACTGGGGACAGGGCTCCAGGGACCATTAGAAGTGGGATTTCTCCAGGGCTCAATTTGTGGCCATGGAATCAGACCATCCTGCTATAAAATGCTGCCCATCAAAGCCTGTGCTAGCTGGGCTGGCTGGGACCTTCCCAAGGAACCACCCCTTCCTACAGCAGCTTCTGGGCCTCAGCAGAGGGTGTTTACACCTGCCAGAACCTGATTTTGGGGGTGTTTTTCAGAGTCCATAGGGAGCTTTGAGCACGAAATGAGGTTTTGCTGGGCTGGGAGGAAAGAATAGGGGTGGGAGCAGGGATGTTCTCGTAGTTAGAGCTGCCTGTGTGAGGTAGGAGTTGAAGTGCTGAAGGATTCTTTCCCCTCCAGCAGCTACTGAGAGATGAGAAAAGATGTGTGGAGAAAGGGTTGTACTTTGCTACCTCATTCCTGATCCTTTTGATTGGCTTTTGAATCACCTTCCAGGTCTGTCAATCCCAGACTGAAGAGTTTCTGGCCTAAATAGGATTGGAAAAGCTTTCTGGTGCTTACCTATTTGGTATGAGGACTTGGCATGAGGTCTTTCAATGCAAGGATTTAATTTCCAGTACAGAATCACACATTCCTTTCAGTAGCTTCATTAGAAAATTCTGGTTATTTCGGCCATCTTATTTTTCCAACTTACCTAAATGCATTCAAGGGCAATGAATATACAGTTTGTGTTCAGGAAAAAAATCTGCATGAAAGTTAATGGAAATCTGCTAACAAGCACCCCACTTCCATTAATTGATTCCCTAATCCAGTGAAGCATTAGTCATATAATTAATTTCAAGCATTCGATCTCTACAATCAAAATTGCTGGCTCTGATCCGAAGCCAATCAAACCACCAGCAGCCTTGCCATTGATTTCCATGGATGAGATCCAAAGGAACTATGCACATGTTAAAATTAAACACATCCTTAATTGACTTGCTGGGGGCCATATTTAGATCTCCTTAAATTACCTGTGCCAAGCAGGGCCCTACAAATGCTTGAAAGCGAGAACAAATATCTAGCTACCTCCCAAAAAATGGTGCCTAGCCCTAAGTGTACAAACTGACCCAGTGTGCTGCTGGGGTTTGGCTCTTCTCCCTAATCCACTTGCTAAATTAGAAAACTCCAGCCACTGTGACACAGGCTGAGACTGAGAAATATCTGGGACCAAAACCTCCCTTAGCACCTGACCTGGTCAGGGGGTCAAGCACCTTTCCTTAGCTGTGTGACAGCATGGCTGCATTCTGCAAAACCAACCTCAAAAGAGTGGCACTGCAGTCCATGGGGGCCTGGGGGGGATTTTTGCAGGGCAGAGACTGCTGGAACAATACTTCTCTTCTAAATTTACCATCAGAACCCAGAGCACAGCCCTGGACTGATCCCATCTCATCTCATTTTGGATCAGTTCACTTGTACTTTCTGTAAGACCTTTGTTAAGAGCACATGTGTCCACCTTAGTCTGGATCTAGGGGACAGCAGGGCTTCTCCAGGGAATCAGGAATTGCTTCAGGGAATTCAGTCCTGACCCAGAATATCTCCCTCTCCTCAAGAGACCAGTGTTGCAACAGCTGCCTGAAAAAATTACTCCAGACTGGAAAAACTCTCCAGTTAGGCAGTTAAATTGACAAAACCTCCAGTTGTGAAGAAATCTAATAATTTGTGGGTTGGGGCCTTTCTTTGCTTTTTCCCCCTACTATTTTTTAAATTATTATTATTATCGCTAGAATAGATTAGCTCTATGCACTCCTATCTTATTTGCAAGCCAAAGAATTATAGATAGTAATTGGATAATCTCTCAATTATCCCCAGTGACTTAATTATCATCATTAACTGTATTTATTTCACTAATGTGGTGGATTTCTTTTGGGGGGTTTCATTCTCCAGGCCTATTAGTTTGACTGATAATGGGGTATACTGAAAATAGCAAGGCAGAATTACACAATTTTGTGCAAATGATGGGTCACACCTTCCAAAACACAAGAAAAGAGCAAAACCCTTTCTATTTCAGGGATATGTCTAAACCCAGAACTTTCAGCTCAGAAGTTGATTATGTAAATTATGGAATTTCATCTACATTGCACTGAGTTTCTGAATATACAGTGAGATTTGTTTTGTTGTGCTACAACAAGAAATGGCTAGTGCAAATTGAAAGTCAATGCAGACAGCAAACACAATGCCTTAAGGAGAGAGTGCCACGATCTGAAATTTCAGCAGGTAATGCAACTTCTTTGTCCGACTGGTGCACTTGTGTTTGAGCATAATTAAAAAGCCCTGGAAGTGAAACTAATTCCTGCAGCTTTCTACCAGGAGATGGATTGCCTGACTAATGAGAAGGATCTCATCCACACAGCCTCCAACACGATGTCCAGTGCAGGGGGGCTCTGAGCCCCATCTTGCTGCTGCTGAATCCCACAGGGGGCTTGGGCTGGGTATCCAACTGCTAATCCTAATAATTAGGAACACACACGAAAGCTGGTCCAGCACCAACAAGCAATAGGTGACAATTCTTGTTCCTTTCCGTGCCAATTTTCTACGTGGCTTTGTTTGTCTTTTGAAGAGCCTGAAGCAGAAAAATAGAACTGTTGGAAATTGCTTTACATTAGTTGATTATCTCTGGCTAAGTTGAGAGCATTTGGCCTTGCTTATTTGGAATAATTTAACATGAGAACCCCACGGAGGGTGGTAATTTACAGGGTATGGTCTCAATAGTGGGATGTGAACATCGAGAGGCAAAGGGCGGGGCAACTGCCAAACATATTTAGATAAATCTTTGAACTGCTGCTTATTATTCCAGGCCTTATCTTGTTTCAGTAGACCAAATGCTGTTAAAATCACTAACGTGCTCATATTAGAAGCAAAATCATTTGATGTTCTTTGTCTTTCAGAGCCATAAAGCCTAAATTTTCAACGTAACCCATTCAAATGGGCTGTATACACACAAAAATTTGAATAGATTATGTGAGGAGCCCTGTTGGAAGTAGAGGATTGCTTTTTTTTTTTTTTCCCTCCCAAATTCTCCAGGTTATTGCCTCATTCCCCTTTGGGCTAAACAATGCCATCAGCCATCCCAGTGCCACCTCCCACCTTTGGTAGTCAGAGCTGTGCCACTGCCTGTGCTGGGGACCAGCCAGCAAGGGCACAGCTCAGTACCACCACCTGCTACTGATCCAGCTTTTGATTACCTGAAGGATTATCTTGAATTGTGATTGTTATTTTTTTTAATTACAATGGGTGAATTGCAATGCTGTTTCAGTAACCAGATTTCCATTTTATACACAAATATTGGCTTTCAGTCTGGTGCAGCAGAGGCTCACACCTCTGCCAATAGCTTCCTCCTATGTAAGTAATTGGTTTTCTCAAGGTTATTTATTTAGATGATTATTTGATAGCAGACTGCAATTTTATTGTCTTCAATAGACGAAAAGCTAATTTTTCTCTCTATTAATTTGTCCTCTGAACTTTATTCCTTCACTCAACCTAGAGCCAGAAGACCAAGCCCAGTCATAGATCAAATGCCAATATCTGCTGTAAATCCATGTAAACCAATGGATTAAACAAGCAGAGAATCTGGGCCCATATATATTAGAGAAAGAGAGAAATAAATCTCACCTGCACTGAGAGACTGCATTAGCTCATTGTGCTTGTAAGACTTTGAAAAACCTAATATAGATTCCTGTAGTGGATGAGCATGGGAAGCTCCATCATTTCCTACAACCACTACAACATCGAGCTGCTTTGTGCTTTTATTTTTGTACCTTGTTAGGACGAGGCAGGGAGTTAGCTCAGGTGGGAAAACTAACCAGTTAAACTGGATTTCATCTCACTGCAAAAGGAGCTCAGGTGAAGACAGCCCCACGTCAGCGTGGAGTGGCAATGTTAAAATTTAATGTGCTTTAGCCAGGACACTTTTAAATCTCATCTCTGCTTAACCCAGAGCCTCTCACAAGTGTCCCCTGAGTGGCTACAGCACAGATTTAGCCAAGATTTGCTTTATTTTCACAGAGTGTAGGAAGGGAGGTAGAATTTAGGCTGGGGGCACGGGGATGGTGCCCACCCATGCAGGATCTCATCCCTCTGGCTCATTCCAGTGTTTCCAGAACAAAGTTTTCCCCAAAGGCAGAGCTGGAGATCTCTGTGCTGATTCTCTTGACGCCTGGTTTCTCTCTCAGACCTGGAGCAATTTGATAAGGTGAGAAGCTCAGCTCTCAGCTAAGACACCCTGAGCTTTCCTCATTGCAGAGAAAAGCCTGAAGGCATGAAAAGGGGATATCTGGAACGGCTCAAAAACTGGATAGCAAAATAAACCTCTTGCCTCAAATATTAACACTTCAGGCCTTTTCTCACGATCCTGAGGAACGAGGGCAGTGTCAAAATTTTGGGGATACCTGAGCACTTGTGCTTAACCATGCTGCTCATCTTTAGGGAAGGAGCTGCTAAATCCCATGAGGTTTAGTAGCCTTAGTGGGAAATGAGAGGTACAAATGAGCAGGAACAAGGGTAGCATATCCTATCCATTTCTTTGCTGTTGCTGTTACATGGGCTTACAGCACAGAAGGATTGTATTTAAATCCCCAAAAAGGTTTTTAATTTAAAAAAAAAAAAAAATTCAGGTTTTGTAAAGTTCACCTTTCAGTGTAATCTTCCAGTGATTTAGAAATGTAATTATAAAGCAAATTGACAGTGCCCTTTAAAATACGTCATGTAGGGAAATTAATTTTGATATTTCTTTCCTCTCTTTTTTCTTCTATTTTTTCCTTCACTGTTGTATTTTGGACTAGAGAAAAGCCATCTGAAGGTCCAGTGAATCTTCAGGAATGGGGAATAGAGGGGCAGTGACACACAATCCCATCACATTCCTCTTTCTTGCACCTCACTTTAACATTTTCCTGTGCCACAAGCCAGACGCTCTTTCCCCTCAGGCCTTTGAGCCAGCATTGAACTGTGAGTTCCATGGAGTGGGACTAACCTGCTTAATTTCTCCAGAACCCTGGGCAGTGTCTAGGTGACAGCACATAGGCAGTTTGGGATGGGAGGAGGAGCAGGGTGGAGGGGGAAGCTCAGCCCTCCCACGCACATCTCCCTGTGTGTGGCAGGGACCCCTTCAGCCTCTCCTGCTTTCCCAAGCACAGCCTGAGCTAAGTTCCTGCAATGCAACTTGCACAACTACAGGCTAATATAATTTGTCACAATTAGGGCTTGATTGGATGTTTTCATTCATGTTGATCCAGGCCAAACTGTTACAAATGACCTCTTAGGCTGAGAGCACGAAACAGATTTGCCAAACTGAGGGTGGGACTGGAAGGAGGACACGGGGAGCAGCCATTCCCCCTGGCCATCACCTCAGTTGTACCTGTGCCATCCGGACCTGGAAGCACTTGAAAGCAGGGAAACTACCCAGGGAACACTGTTTAGGAACATTCCTAACTTAGGAGGAGTATTTTAATCTCTCTATTTTCATCTCTGTGAAAATGTAAGACGTGCGCTTCATGCCTGGCATCCATTTGGATGGAAAGATGGGAAGGGAGGGCAAATGGGAATTTTTCCAGCAGCCCCTCCAGGTCAGGGGCAGCAGCCTGTGTGTGTAGGGCAGAGGGGGGACCTGCTGAAAGGTGAGGCAGTCACTGGCAGCCTGTGGGAGCTGCCCAGTTTGGAGCTCAGGTGGAAAAAGGGCCTCCAGGCTAAGCCTCTCCCAGGAAATCATTCCACTTTGCAGGGAATGCTGCTATAAATATGAAAAAATGTTCCCCAGCCCATGGATGGGATTTTTCCCCTCCACCCTGCTGAGTGCCCTGACCCACATTACCCCTTCAAAGCTCCCACAGCAGAAGACAGAGCCCAGCCCTTTGTTTCCAGCTGGGGGAAGAGCTGCCAATCCCAAACACACGTGTCCAGCTGCAAGCAGCATCCGAGGCCTTCAAAACCCATAGAGGACAGCTGGAGGCAGGGTGAGGAGCTTCTGAATATAAAGAGAAGTTTGAGGCTCTAAGCTTGGCTTGTTTTTCGGTGTCCAGGGCACAAAGCATCCGCTTCACCTTGGCACTGCTTTGCTCCTGAAATAAGCGCTGATAATGATGGGATGACCGCTCTGCTCTCCTCCTCTTGGTGGTAATGATGCTCATTATGCATTCAATAGGCTATTTTTCAATATGAATTCATTTAGAAAAGGATAATTAGTCCACAGCTTGCTTTACGTTTTATTTAATTTTCTTTACTTGTGTTTAGGGGGAAAAAAAAAAAAAGAAAGAAAAAAAAGTATGTAGGAATTGTGTTATTTTTGCAGCAAAGAAAATGGAGCTCTTTGATTATCCTCACTCACAAGAGATATCACGAAAATGGTGCCCTGGTTTTTTGCTGAATAATTTCTTGCCATTGAGCATCCAAAAGAGCATTTTAATCTCAATGTACGCTCTGCTATTGTATCAAATTAAGAAGAGCAGGCACGGGAGGCTGCTCAGTGAAGAATCCTCTTTTCCATTAATTTGGATGTGTTAAGTGCACTTTCAGAAGCCAAAAATATTCTTGTAAAAACATGATTGCACAATGGGATTTCTTTCTAGGGCTTCAGTCAACTACCAGCATTCATCATTGCTAAAATTGAAGCGGGAGTGAGAGAGTAACATCTCCAATTAACAGTGGCACATGGCTGAGCTGTTTGTTTTGGTTGGGTCTGTTAGCGAGATCCTGTGGGGAAGGCTTCCTACAGACCTACCAGAACAGAGGATTCGGGGCTCTGAATCCTTCCTTGCACTTCCAAATCCCTTTTGCTTTTCTCACAACAGCCCAAAACAAAGCAGTCCCTGCTCAGAAGGCATTCAGGCACAAGCTGACTTTTCAGCCTGTGAAATGGCAATCGTTGTGCTCCAGGATGATATAATTATATTAATTTCTATATTGGCAGCTGCAGTGCAATGCATTGATAACCTAAGGAGAAGTGGTTCCCAATGGTTTCCAGAAGGTGAGGAATAAACTTAGTACTGGTCCCCTTACTGCTTCAAGCAGGGAAGGGGGTTGTGCTGTCCCTGGAGACTTCTCTGCTCCCTGCATGGCTGCAGCTCCATTCCCAAGCCAGAGATCCCCTGGATCAGACCCCTCACCCAGCTGAGTAAAGGTCTGCTTAAGGGGAGCTCCCTCACCCCATTTTTGTGTGAAGCACTGCACATGCAGGCAGCAGGAAACTGAGGTCAGAAGGTTTTCTCTTTCTGTCAAAGGGAAATGGAAACCATATGTTTGGGGGGAAATACCTGGAACTGCACTGGTGCATGGCAGCACTTCCTGGTGGTGGACCCGTTTATTGAGAGCTCGAGTACAATTTTCCTAAATAGTTCCTGGAGTCCCTGGCCAAGCCCTGTTCCAGGCATTTCCTACAGGTGCTGTCTCCTGTACAGCTAGAGTCAATAAGGCATGAAAGAAATGAGATCTGAAACAGTGTAATGTATGAAATATGAATTGCACAGCAGCCTTGGATTACAGCAAGTCCAACTGCAATGCCTGGTGCTCCCCTTTACTTTTATTTCTATTAATATTCCTCAAGCAACAGCAAAGATCGATTTGAAGTCGAGAGCACAGAGAGTCATGGGAGTTTCATTAGCATGCAAATCTGAGTGAATTCATTAGCCCTGCAACTGATGCTGATGCTCCTGGAAACTAGTAAAAGAGTAAAGTCTGCAGAAGTAAATCAGGCCGTGCTAATGAGCCTGTTAATAAAGCTTTTGTAAGCTTTTTCCAGAGCCAAAGTGACAAAGCACATTGTCAACGTTAAACCTCTGGTATTGAGCCTTAGATGAGGGACTCATATTTATTTTATTTTATTTTATTTTATTTTATTTGGTGCTGGGGAAGAAAGCAGAAGACTGTAGAGTAGGTAGAGAATGAGACAAAGGCAGTTACAGAATTTTCTCATCAGAGATAAAAGTATTGTGTGGCTGCAGAAAAGAGATGGAGTGACAATTGTAACCGTGCAAATAAGATCCATTTGACTGAAATTATATTTTAAAGGAAAACAGGAGACCAAATTTGTTATAATGGGCCTTTCACCTTCTGGCTGTATGTTCTCATTTTCCCTTCACTTTATTAGGCATAATTTCAGGCTTGTGTTTTCTTCTGAACTTGCAGGAATGCTTAGGGCACTGGTGCAGTGCCTGGCTCCCTGGGACCACCCCGGCCCCTGCACCTCCTCACTGTGTGGGGTGGTTCAGGGGGAAACTGGACACCCCAGGGACTCCAAGCCCTTTGTTATAGGGGCCAGGAAGACCTGACCCAGGGCAGCCTCTGCTCCTGGCCCCTCACCTGTGGGATTCACAGAATTCACAGAATGTCCAGGTTGGAAGGGACCTTCAAGTTCATCGAGTCCAACCCATGCCCTAACACCTCAACCAGATCATGGCACTCCGTGCCACATCCAGTCTTGTCTTAAACACATCCAGGGATGGTGACTCCACCACCTCCCCAGGCAGGCCATTCCATATGCTGGTCTGTGGTAAATCTGGTGGGCTCTGACAGAGCCAGTCCCCCAGATCAGGAGCTCTGTGGGGCAGGGAAGGGCCCTGCTGGGAGCAGCCCAGCCCAGCTGGGTCTGTGGCTGCTGGTGCAGAAGGAAAAGGGAGATGAGAACACACCTGGTGGGAGCAGCAAGAGATCTCTGGAGGCTGCTCTGATTTTTGCTGTTAGAGACAAAGCTGAGGAGGGGAGCACATTGTATTTAACAGACTGAAACATGCATTTCAGTCCACCTTATAGTGGAACCTTCCTCTGCACACATATCAGCATTTTCCAGCCCTGTGGTTACAGGTAGGAGGGTGGGAACCTCAGGGACTGGGTGATGTTTAATCTGAAGATCAAAGCCTTCTTTCAGCACTGCAGCATTTCTCCCTTTAGCTTCCATTTTGACACCATTTCAGGTGTTGCAGAGTAAGAGATCTCTCCCTGGTATTGGACCAAAGCTTTAAATTTTCCAGGTGGAAAATAAATTGCAGGGCCCAATCCACAACCTCAGCTGTGACCTGCCCCACCGAGCTGGGACAGGGCTCATCCCCCTCGACCTTGTGTGTGCTTTGTGTGGCAGCAGCAGCCACAGCAAGCAAAAAGGCTGTGGGTTCACCAGGCTTCGAGGCAGAGATAAGGAGGAGGCCAGGTAGAAATCTATTTGGTTTCTTTTTGCAGCAACCTCTTTGTGTAAAAGAGCTCGATGCAGGGGGAACCTGATTACTGCTTTCTCATCAAGTGGGAAAAGAAGTGCTTTATACACAGGCTGATGGAAAACTACTGGAATGCTTTTCAGTTCCCCTCTCTAACCCTTAGTGCTTTCTGGTGCCTTTAACGGAACAAAAATTGGGGTTGGAAAAAGGGGGGGAAATATATCAAAATATATTTGGAGATAATGGCAAGTAATACAATAGGCAATGCAGCCGGGCAATAAAAGAGAGGCAAGCGGAAGGTATCAAAAATACCATCAGAGAGTGGAAGGAAAGAAAGAAGATAGAGAAAAAAGGTAAAAGCAAGGTAATGAAGAAAAAAAAGCCACTTGTACAATGGAGTGGCAAAGGACAAGGAGGAGATGAGAGAAGGAAGGGAGCGAACAGTGCAAGGGAAATGAAGAAGAGGCCCTGGGTGAGTGATGGAGTGCAGTCATGGGCAGGCATGAGCAGGGAGGAGAAATGAAGTGGAAATGAAGCAAAGAGAAGTATGGAACAGCCATGGTGGTGCTGACCTCTTTCCCCTACAGATGCAGTGATGGCAAATGTCTGCATTAATAACATCAATTCCTGGTTTTGTGAGGGGAGAGGGAGCCACAGCACCTGCTGGCAGGGGCTCATTCACTGCTGTGGATTGAGAGATGTTGGGCTTTTTCCATAGTCTCCTTGGGCTAAAAAGGGAGGAAAAGCAGCAAGAGGTAGATGATGTCAAGGTTTGGGCCAAGACCCATCTGTCTGACAACACACTTGTACCCTGTATATTTTTCTCCAGTGCTGGTAACCCAAGAGCTCTGGAGAGATGAACTGAATTTGCTATAATATCTGAAATCTTTCTGCCCTGTTCTCACACACAGGTTCACCCAAGGAGTCCATCCTGCCTGTAATCCCACAAGGCTCAGCTCCATTTCTCATCACCTGCTGCACACTGGGCACTCAACAGGCCACACTTGAGGTGCAATTGCACTGGCAGCACCTTCCACACCAACTGCACCATCTGCTTTGATTCCTCTCTCTTTTGTATTATATCACAGTTTCGGGTTGGATTTTTTTTTTTCTGCAGCTGCAAAGGCTTTGGGAACATTCCTATAATAACTCCCATACAGCTTGGTTTAGCAGATATTTGGGCTCTTTCATTCTTAGCTGCTGAATTACATTTGGTTATCAACATGCATTCTATCTGCTGTCAATTAGCTGTTATCTAACACCGTGAAATGACTTAACCCCTTCAGCCTGCTCCAAGATCTGTCCCCTACCAGCACACGGCACAGTTTGTATCAGCTTGCAAAGATCCAGGCAATTTTGTCACTTTCTTTTTTTACTGGTGCTCATTACAGCTAAAGGTCAGTTGTGTTTCCATTGTAAGCCATGGGATAATGGCATGATCCAGCAAACTCTTTCTTGTGTAAAGTTAACAGGACGATTTGCATAAAAATCCTTACTAGGGGAGTAATTTGCAGGATTGCACCTTTAAAACCTTCGCCTCAGGAGCGAGGCAAAAGCTGGAACCTGGAACAGCAATCTTCCAGGGCCATATTTTATCAGAGGAAACGATCAAAATTTAATGAGGAGAAAAAGGTACTTAATGGCTGTAGATAGTGTAATTTCAGCCATAAAAATGGGATCATCTTGTGAGGCATCTTGCTGTGGCCTCTCCCATCAATGGCACGGCTGGCAGCAGCCTCGGCCCTTACAGCATGAAACCCTACAAGGCATCGGGCAAAAAGTCCCAACCCACTGCAAAATGCACGTGATGGAGGAGTGACTGGGGCTTTTCCTCCCTGAAATCTGTGCTTGGCTGCAAAATTGTAGCATGGAACTGTTTGTAATCCAGCCCAGTGAAATCTGAGGCAGGATGGCCTTGTAATCCATGGCTGGTGCCGTTGGCATCTCAGGAGGGTTTTCCTCTGCTCTCCCAGCAAACATTTCAAGGGTTTCACCAGCTCAGTTGTTTATCACACTGGAGACTCCCTGAGGCTCAGTGCTAGCCTTGAAAATCTATTTACATTTTTAAATATATGCCAAAGTGTAAGCCCTGGGACAATTCAGAGAAGTTAGGTACGCACAGCAACCAAAATAGAATCGAAAAAACTCCTCTAGCAAGCCTTGAGTGAGTATTTCTGCATATTTCCTTGAACAGCCCAAATGTCAAATGCTAGCCTACATATCCCAGGTCACAGCTAAGAAAAGCAATGGATGGATTTGGCCATTGGTGAGCAAATATTAGTCCTGGACAAAGGCACTGCTTTATTTTCCAAGTGTACCAAAATTAGAGAACCCCCTAGTGCTGAATCATTTTCTTCTGCCTTACTGTGAAAATTCCCGGTGTTCAATAGCCCTCCACAAGTTCTCATTTGATCCCTGTAGTGCAGTGCTCCTGTGGCTGTATGTCAGCTGCAGTGGTGGTAAACATGTACACACTACTCATTGAAGGGCTTTTAAAAGGCTTCTCACTGTGCCCAGAAATTACACCTGTGCTTTCTTTCTTACCCATGCTGTTGTCTTTGTTTCTCAGGCTATATTAAGCCCTATTTTTTTCCCCCTCATTGAAAGAGTGGTAATGTAGAAACACCTTTAATCCTGCTTTCTCTCTAGCAAGCGAGTTGTGCAGAGGGACAGAGACAGTTAATCTAAACACAGAGGAAAAAATATGGGGATGGCAGCAGATGTCTGCCCCTCCTGAAGACACTTGACTTTTCAGGAGCTCTGTGGTGTTAGCTGAAATCCCTGGCAGCTGCAGTGCCTGGTTTCCCGGAGACGGGGACCTGTGATATTCTGACTGTATTTTCTCTACCCAGAAATGATGAAGGGAGACAGAGGATGTGGAGGCCTGAGGAGCTGCATCAGAGGAGGGGGGGAAGGTGGATGAAAGGGTGCCATGAGGCACTGGCCTCCAAAAAACTTGTGCATTGTAGGAGAATCTTTCAATATTCAAGATGATTTGATAGAAACAAGCCAAGAGAAGGTGAGGTAAGAAATGTAAAATACCATATCTAAAAGGCTGTTTGATCAGTTTGCACTACACTGCTAAAAAGGGGAATTCAAGCAGAGGTCCTGCTAATGTCAGTGGTCAGATTCTACATTGATCTCATTTGTACATTTAGGGGAAACTGTCACTCAAGAAAAAGACAAAGAAATCAAAGAAACAAAAAAAGGAATCAACTTCAACTGCTTGAACATCTCTGATAGCACAAGGGTACTTTGGATGGTGTGAAGTCAATCAGTGAAGCTCTCTGATGAGGAACATGACTAAGAAAATGACTCTAAGACTTTTGAAGTGAAGTGGTTATATAGGACATGTTTGGTACCTCCTCTCTGGCAGTGACAAGTGCTAACAGTGACCTGCACTGAATTTTTGTGATCCAGCCCACCCTAGTGACTCTCCTGGAAGAGTCCCTGCATGTTTGTGGCAGTGGTGCTGCTGTCAGGTCCCCACCCCAACCCCAGCAGGCTGCAGTCCTCTACAGCTCTTTATGTGGTTTTTTTCTATAGGACCAGACCTGACTTTTTTTCCCAGCCCATGCCCAATTTGCAATGTCAACACTGTGGTTTGCTGTTAAATATCTGCTGATGCAACTCTGCCGAGAACTTAGCCTTCAAGTCTTATCCAATTCATTTAAAAATAATAAAGCTCTTGCTCTGCATTTCCCAAAAGTGAGAACCAAGCCTTGGAGGCATTTGCATTAATTATGTTTCAATCTTAAGAAATGCCTTCTGACTTCCCCTTCGATTCATTCCAGTTCTTGAACCTCTGACTGATCACACTGGGAGTGATGAGCAGCACTCCTCTCAAGCTCAGATCCTGCCTCTCCATCCTGCAAGTGGAATTATCTCTGTCTGTCTGCACCCATAAAGCCAAGAGCACTTGTGCTTCCAACTTCCGCAGAGCGCCAGGCAGTTCTGTGTGCTAAGGCTCCTATTAACGCCTGCAATTAGCACTGACAAAAGTGCTGTTCCCCCCTCTCCTCCCCCAAACCACGCTGCCTTGATTGGTTTTTAAGAAAATCCCAGGGCACTGTAATACCTCCCTGGTAGTCATGTTTCAGCAGAACAGCAAAGTTAGTGAGGCGTGACAGTGCTCTTTTTTTTAAACCTATACTGAACATCCTTAATCAAGCTTTGCTTTTTTAAAAATAATGGGCCTAATTCTCTTTTGCCTTACAGTATATTCATGCTTCTGTGATTCCATCAGGACGTATCCTCAGCTCCTGTAAACTAGCAGAGCTCTTCCAACTTCATTTAAACCCCAGGAAGGCTGGTAATAGCTGAAGATTTCAACTGCTGATTTCCAAGCTATTCCTGATTTATGCCAGTTCTAAAGGATAGTGGGTTCAAGCTTTTTTTTTTTTCTTTGCCATTAAGTACACACTCTTTACCTCATTTATGTCAAATTATACACAAAGCACATCCAAGCAACTGCTTTTTCCTGATCCTTTCCTCTGAACCCTCTCCATTCCTGCTGACCCTTTTATAAAGCTTGCACATTCAGAAAACACCCACCAAACTCCTTAAAGACCCTCAGGAGGATCAGGCCAGACCATCAGGGCAAGTTGCCCCGTACCACTACACATACATTGCATTTCTTGTGCTCTCTAAATCAGATGTGTTCTTTCCATATGCAGACACACAATGACATTCTGCCATGGCCAGACTGTGCTGTCTCCGAAGGTCTCCCAGGAGGAAAGCTTATGGATGCTTCAGCACATCCCTGTCACAACCCAGCAGTGACAACAAACCCTCAGCCACTGCACTGAGCAGGTCCTGCAAGCTGATTTAGTTCTTCTCTGTCTCTCTGTCTCTCTCTCCTTCCATCCCATGTTCCACAGTCATCTGTCTGAGCAGCACCCGCAGCTCTGGGAAGAGCAGCAGGCAGGGAAGGAAAGTGAAGAGGAGAGACACAGCATGTTTCCTCTCAGTAGTGTCAAATTTGCCTTTGGTGAGGTCCTGGCCAATTTGAAATGCAAGGAAGATGTGAACCAAGACAGAAATGTGTTGAAGGGCTGCTGGGTTTGAGTCTGTTCCCATGATCAGAGAGCACACGTTTACAGGGGCAGTGCTGTGCTTGTCTGGTATTAGACTGATGCTTAAATTAGGTACAGGCTCAGTGATAACTCTGATTGCACCTGGGACCTCTGAGTGCAGCACAGGGCAAATAAATAATGATATCTGTAACAGTAGATAGAGATGCTGTCACTAACTTTGATACAGCAGTGTGAAACACTGGGTGAAACATCACACAGGCTGACAGATTAGAGATTTCATAGGCTTCAGGTACAAGAATAAAGAAAATAAAACTTGAAATGAACTTTCTGTGATAAAAGTAGCCATGGAAGAGGCTTTTACACCTGTAAAAGCTACCATGTGCTTCCCACTACTGTCTGGACCCAATATTCAATGTGGAAATATGAACTGTAGCAATTGAGCTGTAGTTCTGCTATAAAATTTTTATAAACTTGGGGCTTTATGGATCTGGAACACTACAGAATAGAGAGCATGAAAGCTGTTTCAGAGGGAAATGCCTAATTGTTGGTTTTGCACTGACTCACTGCATTCAGAGAAAACTTGGGATCTATATTGTACTACACTGACCACACATACCTGCAAAAATATTCAGACTTGTTAATTCAGTCCTGAACTGTAAGTTATTCCATCGTTTCTCATCTCCCTTCCCAAGGAGCAAGGACAGAAGGAGGGGAGATACAAGGCAGGTACCAGAAAACAAACCACAGGAGTGTTTGCAAAATCTTTCTATTACACAGTATAAAATCTGAGACACCTGTCAATACATTTTTGGGACGCCCCCACAGTGATTTCTCATGGAGGGAACCTCTTCAGTACTCTGGGCACTCTCGCAGAAAAGGCAGGTGCCCACAAAATGCTTCACTGCTCCCAGTTGTGCTTTGACATCCCCATGGCTCTGAGCCTCCAGGACTGGGACATGTCTCCCACATGGAACCAAAATGCACTCAGCTTTCCAAAATGCTTCATTTCTCTTTTGTGTTTGGAGCTTGGCTGCACAAGTCAGAAGAATTTGGTGTCATCTGTTTTGGAGGACAAGCCCTGGCAGCCTGAATGTTTCCCTTCCTGTAGGATTATTGTCATCATTTATCATCCTGTGTATGTCTCAGGGTATGAATCCTTGCTCCTCAGCCCACCAGTGACATCAGCAGAGGGAACATCACACCTTCATGCAATTGTTTCCTCTCAGCTGCTGCTCATCTTTTAATAGGGATCTGGATGAGCAAATCAGGACAATTTTGTGGTGTTCTGCCAGTTGTGACTCACTGGTTTTTCCAGCACTTAAGACACCAATGTTTGTGCCCTGCAGAGAGAAGCCTTTCCAAGCATTACTCCAGCCCAGAGAGAGCTGCTGAGTCCCTGCTGACACTCTGAGCAAGGCTGCCCACACCTCCATGCCCACCACAGGGGCCATACAAGGGAAGGCACTGGGTAAGGCTCAAATCAACATTTATTAATAGTGCTAATTATTAAAAATGAATGCAGTGTCCTTTTGCCATCATCTCTCCAAACCTTTGGTTCCCTCGTGATGTGAGGGAGTGGGATTCAACGTTACTCTTGATTTTTATGTGTTTTCTAACCTATAAGAGCAGGACTAACCATCATAAACACTTTTTTTTTGCTTCAGCCTGATTCAGAGACCACATCCTGAGATGTAAATCAGAACTCTGATGCACTGGAATAAAACTGGTTTATGTTAGAGGGGAAAAACAGGCTCAGTTTGGTGTAAATTATCCTCTTGCTTGGTGAAGGAGCACATCAGCACTCCTTCCCAGGAAGGCAGGGGTCCTGCAGGATATTAGCTGTTTTCTGTTGTGGATAAGATATATTTGATATCTGCTGCATGTTCAGAGGCCTCTTTCACAATGATGTTTCATGAAAGCAAGTGTAGGACAGTGCCCTCCCTCTCCCCACAGTACATTAGGGTTGACCTCATGGAAATAAAACAGTTCTTGAAAAACACTTGGTGAATCTACATAATTAAAAATCTTTCCTGCTGGGGGTTAATGGTTTGGGGAGATTAACTTGATAATGTAATGTAAAATGTTGAAATCAAAATGTGTATCCGGAAACACTGGTGCAGCTCTGCAATGGGAGGCAATTTTAAGTAAACAACCAGAGAAAGTATTTTGCAATTAAATTAAAGATGTTTCCAAACTACTGTACTTTGCTATAAAAAAGCATCATCTTGAAAAGTCAAGTTTCATTTATTTTAATTAGTGCTGTCATGAAGTATTCCATTCAGCAAACACTGACTAACAAGCCCTTTTCCAGACACCGATTTGAAATCTAATAATAATAAAAACAATCACAGACACTTCACATGGTGTATCCTGGCCCAGCTCTCAGGTAGTGAAGATCAGCCTCACTCCAGTAAAATCAGTGTGGCATCCTGATTTACAGCAGGGGAAAACAGAGGCTTTACCCTCCCTGATACACCCTTTGGGAGGTGATGTGAGGTCTACAGACATCAGTTGCTTTCAGAAAGACTCAGGTTCAAAGCTGTGTGTGCTGGGATCAATCCCTGGTCCCTTTTGCTCTCCTCACACTCAAGTTATTTAACTGGAGAGGCGTCAGTATCAAATTGATGGAAAGCCAAAGTGATCTTGATCCTCCTTTGAGACTTATTGTTGAATTGCATTATATATAAGCAGGGAAGCTTTTTTATTATTAATGGGATAGAAAATCAGAACCATCAAGGAAAATGATATAATTCCTATTAAGATGGATGAGTTGAATTGAAGTCTGTGTATCCCTAACAAGATTGGTCTCTGTGACTCCTGCAGAAGTGTATTGCCTTCCAAGGGAAAACCTCACCCTGGTGGGGAAATGCTGGGGGAAATGCCATGAACTCCTCCTGGGCAGCTGCCCAGCCTGGCAGGCAGCTGTGCAGACAGTGCCCACACGTGTCCAGCCACGAGGCTGCCTGGGGGTCTGCTCCAGGGTGGTAAATCTGGGGCTGCCACCCCTGGAGCTGACCTTCCTTAGGGTCTCTTGTTCAAATCCTTTTCTCTGTCATCCAATTTGTTTTCACATCTGCCAAGTATTGCAGCTCCTCCTGCATGTCCAATGAGGGGATTATTTCACAGGCCTAAATCTCACTCCTAAAAAAAGAAAGTTACACTGATAAATACTTGTTGTCTACACTGGGAGGCTGGTGAGGAATAAATGGAAGTGAGTGCGAAGGGCACTGTCACTTCTGCAGAATTGCCTCTTATTTCACATGGCTCCCATCACATCCAGAGGGCTCAAAGCAGTCTTTGTGCAGCACAAAGTGCCCTCCCAGGAGTGAGTGAGGAGCAGCTGTTTTGGACTGCTCCCTTACTTAGGTAAACCCCATATATAAAATCTAAATATCCCCCTGTGATTTCATCCTGTTGCCCATAGCTAAAATCCCCTGCTCCACCTTAATTCATCCCTTCTCTCTGCTAACGCCCTTCAAATACTTACAGACTCTTGCCTTTTCCTTGCCATTTAGCCAGTGCTTTAATCTCACCTCTTTATTCATTCATCACAAATCAATCTCTCCTGCCCCTAATCAGGGCAGTGCAGCAGCTCTGCCGGGAGCTCCCTCCCATCCCTGTGCCTCTAATGAGCAGGACCAAGTGCTGGAGCCTGGCAGGTGGTGCAGCCTCCTGCTCTGAGGGATGCTCAGCACCCAGCCCCAGGGAGCCTTGTTTTCCATGTGCTGCCCCCACCTGCCCCCCTGACTCCTCCTGATGCAAAATCAAAGCCTGTTTTCCTCCTGCTGGCAGCCCTACATATCTTATCCCCATTAGTGTCATTTGGGGAAGAATGGCTTTGTACAGGTAATAATAATTTTCATTGCCCCATTCAGAATCTCCTCTTCTACCTGTGGGTAACTGATTGAGTGCTGAGAACACTCCCTCTTTCCTTCTTACCTTATAATAAGCACCAGCACATCTCTGCCAGTGTTGAACTCAGCAAGTGTGCTCTCTGCACCTTTGAGTGGATCCTAATCCAAACATTATATGGCTGAAAGCATTTGAGTGCTTAAAGGATTCACAGCTTTCCACTCTGTTCCCCAAGGGTATTACACACAAACCAGCCTGGCAGCAGGTCCCTCCCCAAACCTCTGCAGCAGCAGCAAGGCTCTGAATGGTCTCCATCTATGCAGACTCTTGTATCTGATTTCCTCTCCACTGCTAATCTGCCATCTTCATCAACATTGCTACTCTTAGGTTGCCTTTCACTGCATTTTTCCCAATCTGTGAAATCTTCATTTGAAGAATATCTTTGTCCTTCTTGGTCTTGCAGTCAGTATAGGTTATGGTGATCTGATCCCTGCCTGGTGGGTCTTTGTGCACCCAGGAGCAAGCTGAGTGCTGGATTTGGAGCCAAGAGGGGAATTGCCCCCCAGACCAGGGATTTTGTTCTGCTTTATTTTCTTGCCTAGTCCTTATGGAAACCGAGCAATCTCTTTCTGCTGTTGAACGTATCTAGTCAAGGGATCCTTCCTGCTCAGCCTGGGTACTTCACAGTTATGGGGTTTTGCCTCTCACTGAAAGTCTGCATGTGTTAGATGGTGAGGGAAAACTCACAGCTGCAGGTACAGGGTAGATGTTACACAGACTCCTCTGGGTCAAACTCTGAGCTCACATCATCTGGAGTGGTGGCAAGCTGCACTGGATGATTGCTCTGATCATTCCTATTCTGGTGTATCTACCCTTCCTCAGTTTGATTTGCTCATGTTTCACCACCACGAGGCTGATTTAGATATTTTCTGTTCTGTTTCTGGTTCCCATGACACTCCTTTTCTCTTCCTTTATTATTATCCCCGTATGGGGGGGGACCTTGCCCTTGACCATCTCCTGTGAGTGACCACATCTCATCTCAATGCAGCTTCCAGTTATTGACCAACACAAAACTGTTCTGTTCTCCATCTCCTCTTCATCTCTTGGGGAGTTCTGGCACCTTGCTTAGCGTGTGCTCCTGCTCTTTTAGCAGTAAATCTGTGTCTCCTGGTGTCTCCCTAGCAAGCTGCCCTGCTTTCCCACCTCCTCCCAGTTTTCAAGGCAGTGCCACCAAGCCAGCTCCCTCCCCAATTCACCTCACATTCAGTGTGGTTTAACAGGGTGCAATTCCCCAGTTTCTCACACAAATTTGGAAAACATTCTGGATCAGATATTCATACCCTACACTTAAAATGTACCATTTCTCTGTACTTTAGTAACTGCTGCTCTCAATGCCCAAATAGCATGAGATGACTATTTTTTCCCTCAGCATGATGGACTGAACTATCCATGGCAGTGTCAGAGATCAGAGGGAGGAGGAGAAGGCTGAAACCAGCAGAGCTGTGCCAGGGCCATAGGGAGGAAGCTCAGTGATAAAAAAATTGGTGAGATGACAGCAAGATGAGCTGCAATCTGAGCCCTCCTCATACCTTGTGTTTTTAAACATTCACTCAAAACATTTCAGGGCTTGAGATTATTTTCTCCTTTCTGGAGAATTATGTTGTCCTTCCTTTAGCTGACAGCCATTGAGGAGAAAGAAAAACTTTGGTCAGCCTCAAACACCTTGCTGAGCTTTCCGTGGGTTGAGGCACAGTGATGTTTTATTGCAGCTGACATCAATCAAGACAAATAGACAAAAGTGAGATTTTTTTGATTTTGGATCCATGAAATGAAGGGAATAAGTGAAGAGAATTTGGACTCACAGTTCAAAGGAAGGGGTAAGTAAGTCCCAGGAAAGGGTTTATCTTATCAACACCTCAAGCTCTGGGAGGAATGGGCTGTTTCACAAGGAACTCTGCAAGCTGCTCTTGCAGGATGAGTGCTTGGTACCATCCCCATTCCTGGGATTTCATGGCATGGCCAAGGTCATGGGAAACTGGTGTTACAGGGAGGAAAAAAAAGAAAAAGAAACCATGACCTTGTCCATCATAAAAGATTGAGCATTTATAAGTCTGGTCCCAAAACCTCCCCGAGCTGGCATTGGTGGGAACAGGACAAGAACTGGCCCCGTGGGACCAATGGGAGTTACAATGGCCTGAAGCAAACATCTACACTCACATGATAAAAGGTGACAAATTCCTGCAATGAAATGTGAAGCTGTTTGAAATTCACAGTTTGTCACAGCCTACTGTGAATTCCAGAACAGTCCTTTTTTCAAGGAAACTTCTGTGATGGCACATTAGGAAAAAACAGGCCACTTCCTAATAAAAATGGCCAACAAGCGGGCCTGTTCCTGAGCCTTTGATAATATGAGCCCATGTTCCATGGCTTTGGCATTAAAAATACTGACAAGGGCACTCTGTCCACAGTTTGTACAGAAAATAGACATGTTGTCATATCTGGGAATGAAGGGAAATAGGAGACACCTGGAGAAAGGCATTTCTAGCCTCCTTTAGGAGGACACTGCCTAAACATCCACTGAACTCCTCTCCTGTGATGAAATGCTGAGAGAATTGGGGTTGTTCAGCCTGAAGAAGAGGAGGCTTCAGGCTGACATAATTGTGGCCTTCCAGTATCTGAAGGGGCCCACAGAAGAACTGGAAAAGGACTTTTACAAGGGCTTGAAGTGCCAAGACAAGGGGGAATGGCTTCACACTGAAAGGGAGTAGGTTTGGCTTGGATATTAGGAAAGAATTGTTCCCTGTGAGGGTGGTAAGGCCATGGCACAGGGTGCCCAGGGAAGCTGTGCCTGCCCCTGGATCCCTGGCAGTGTCCAAGGCCAGGCTGGATGGAGCTTGGAGCACCCTGGGAGAGTGGAAGGTGCCCCTACCCATGGCAGGGAGATGAGCTTTTAGGTCCCCTTCCAACCCCAATCATTCTATGGCTCTGTGATTCTAATACTGAGCATGTGTTTAGATGTGGAAGAATTTCTCCACATACCCACGTACTGGAAGATAAGTCCTGAGGACTACACCCAGGTCACAGCAGGATTCATTGCTCTGATTTCATATCAAGCCTGTTTGTTTGCACCAATGAATTATATCACTTTTCCTTTTCACTCCTGCAGCATTAAGAGCAGGAAAATCAAGCCACCCACAAATCCCCACACCTTGAATATCCAAACAAACCCACGTCCCAGGCAGCACTCAGCTTTGGGTATGGGGATTTGTTTGAAAGGAAGGGGAAAGCCACGTCTCATTTTGTTTTCTTCCTGTCGTAAATTTCTCCCTGTCTCTGAACAGCTTTGCCTCAGCACTTTGAACTTTGCGGAACTCTTAAAAATCATGGGAAACCACCAAAAGCGCCGCTCCCTTTTCCGCAGCCCAGGGCGGTCGCGGCTCTGAGCGAGGGGACGGAGCGCCGGGCACTGGGGGCATCGCTCGGGGTGCCCGGGGTGCTTCTGTGACTTAACAGTGACATCCAGCGGTCACTCGGGCCCCTCTGGCACCGGCCTGCCCGGGAAACCTCGAAAAGTCCCTTTTCTTCTTTAAAAGCCGGGAAATGTGTGCATCAGCCCTCGCTGAGCCAGGAGCCAGCTCTTTCCTCCTGCTCGGGATGTTCTAACTCAGCTGCTCAGCTACATTATCCCGTGCCTTCAGCTTTTGGGTTAAACCAAAGAGTATCAAATAATCTTAAAATCACCCTGGTTTGCTTCACTTTTGTAACCCCCATGTGTTTGCAGCATCATGAATATTATTCATAATTAAGCTGCTATGAATGTAAAAATCAAAAGCCTATGAAACATCAGACCACAGAAACTTTTCCTTCTACTAGTTATCACACTAAACACAAAAATAAACAGTTTTCATCTCAAGTTTAACATTACGGGCATATTTTTACATGATAATTTGGTTTTCAAAAAAAGTCTAACTGTGAAGTTTAATGATACCAAATGAAGCAGCTTGTCAGTTCATATTTATATTCAATTCTGAGCTTTCACAGTTCCCAGTGTGTTTCTTTAGTATTTTGTTGAAGATATTCTGACAGTCTTTCTCAAAACTGTCTCTAGGAAAAGCAGCATGAAAACCTGCAAAGAAACAAAAATCTTCCTACGCTCCTGGCTTGGGGTTTGGTTGGTTGAGGAGGAGACCTTCATTTCCTACATGCTCGTGAGGCTGATGCTCAAAGGCTCGAATGTTTGGGTAGCTGCTTTTCCTACAAGCCATGAGCGATTGCACCAAAGTCCTGGAGGAGTCACTAGAGGTTAAAAATGCAGAAATCTGAGGCATGGAAAGCTGCAGCCACCAGAGCATTGCTGGATGTACACATGAAGGTCAGGTAGCTGTTTTGGGGCTCCCCTCTCCCCTTTTTGTCCCCTTCTCCTGGTTGCACACCCAGGTTGGTGCTCGTTTCCGGGTGCTGCTCTCAGTGCCAAGATGGATGCAGCCTGCCAAGGCTTTGACCCCCTGGGTTACAGGACCTGCCCTACCTCAGGTGGAAACACCTGAGCCATTATTTATCATCTGTTGCCACACAGTGATAAATAAGGGTCACTTCTTTGCTGACAGGGGTTGGCAGGGGAAGATCTCGCTCCTGCCCTCATCCTAGGTGGGAACATGTCATGGAGCCTGGCCTGGCTGCTTTATTTAAAGCAAGATTTCCTCTGTGGTTCCCACAAAAGCCTTATGCACTCCGAATGAGCCTCCTGTTGCTCCCCAAACCCCTTCTCCCCCTCAGCAGGATAGAAAGAAAGGATGTGCCCACAAGCACAGGCACATCCCAAGACACAGCTGTGCAAGATGCTCACTGAGGGTGGGGAGGGAAAACCTGGGGATGAACCTGCCTCTCCTGAGCAGAACCTCCTACTGCTTTGCACTCAGAACTCAATGCAAAACTCTCATCCTGTTGGAGAGCTCAAAACCTCCTCAGTCTGCCCCACTCTCAGAGAAGGTGACTTCATGTCACAGGCAGTGCAAGAAACAGCCCCACGTCAGGAGCCAGAAGATATATTTCTTTTTAACACAAGGTATGGTGGGTCTAAAATGTCTGCAACTGCCATCACACAAAGAAATATATCTGCTGCCTTTAGGGTTTTGATGTGAGGTGTTCCTTTCCGTCTCTCCTTAGCTGACAGCTGCATTTCATGGTCTTATGTCCAATCCAGAAACAAAAACAACCTTTTCATCTCAACAACCAAGAGCGGATGACCTCCCTTGAAGCACCTCCTGATTCATGAGCGTTCATTTGTCCTGGCTTGCCTCTTCCTTCTCTGTTCCCCTGCAGGAGCCAGGACACAGGGGGACTGGAGCTTGGGTCCATCCCTTTCTGTGACCTTGGGGGAGTCACTTTGCTCCCTCCTGTGCTTTGCTGTGCAGTGCTGGGGTGGGGAATGCAGAGGTGAAGGAGGTGAAATGTCTGGTGCTGTGGAGGGGGGGGTCCCAGCAGTGACTGGCACTGTGCATGGGGGTCCCAGCAGTGGTCCCTGTCCCCTCCTGTGGCCAGCACTGCCCATCTCTGGGCTGCAGGAGCAGAAGCAGCACCTCCAGCAGTTCCGACCGCAGGAAGCTCGTGCTAATTCCTGCTCAGCTTTTAATGATCCCAAACCCCGCTCCTGACTCAGGCAACAGCTAAATTTATCCCAAGGTTAGGGTGACTCTGCTCTACTGAAATCTATTTAAAGTCAAAGCAAGCACTTCAGAATAACAAGTTGTTATACAACTCCAGAGACCAGGCAGCTTCCCGTCTTCTTTTTTTAATGCAAAAGATAACACATTTCTGTATTTTGTACGTGCTAATTGTTGGGAACACTGTCAGATGGTTCAGCAAATTGGAAATGACAACATCAACCTGTTCAATCCATTAAAATCTCTCCAGGATTGTAAGGGACACTGTCAGCCAAGTGATGCTGGCACCCCTGTGGTAAAGCCATCTTGATTCTTATTAATGACTGGCTTTACAAATGAGCAGATTTCCTTGGCGTGCCTCGATCCATCACATCCTCCAGGAGGGACACAGGCACAATGTAAGGAAACCCAGAGGTAAAAGAGAAGACTCTCACCCCAATGAAGACTTAATGAAGAGAACAGATGAGTAAAATTTAAATAGGTCCCAGGCCACACGGCCAAGATAAAAGGCTGGGAATAGCTTTCTCCTTGTCCAAGGACCACTGCAGGAGTTTAGAGGAAATACAATGCAGACTCTGGACCAGGTTTTTATAGGGAAAAAAGTGGTACCTTTTGGAAAAACTCTCGAGTCCCATCTTCAAGAGAAGCTAAGGAAAACAACCACCCCAAATCCCCAAGCCAAGCCAGCTGTAATTCAGCTCTGGGTAGTCATTCAGGGGAGTCAGTGTTTAATATCTTGACCTGGACCTCAGCTCCTTTGTGCAGAAACACAAGCCAGCTCCAGTCCAAAAAGCTGTAGAGATAAGTTAGTGCTGTGCTATGCCCAAGCCAATATATTGTAGTATTTATTTCCACTAGTATTTATTACCTTGGCTGTGGTATTTCCCACAAGCAGAAAGCAGCTGTGTCTAACTTCCACACCAGAATTTTCAACTAGCCAGGACTGACTGAAGGCAGAAAAAACTTGCATCTGTTTTCATCCATCCTGATAGACACATCTGAAATCACTTAGCTTTCAAAAATGTTGTCATAAAGCTGTTAATTCATTGTAGCTGTGAGATCTTCAGCCCATCCAAAAGCTGAATGTGAAGATCCTGTATCTCACCCAGCTCATCATGAGCAGGGCCCACTCCTCTATAGTGCTGTCATGAAAAAAAGCAATATCTCATTGTCCTAATGTTGATGGTTCCCCAATACAAAAATAATACTAATTTTTTCACTTCCCTATTATTTCTTCACTCTCCTTGTCTCTGTGATGTTACAGTGGGTACAAAAGCCTATTGGGATGGATCACAGATAGAGACAACATTCATTTAAAACTGTGATGGAATACTGGCGATGACACAGGGGAGAAACACAGGGCTGTTATTTAAGAGCAAAATTTTATTTAAGAGCAAAATTCCCAGTGTTTTGTGGTTTAGGACTGTGGAATGTGTCCCAGGAAGGGTACATTTTCTCCTTTGATATCCCCAGCTGCTCTACATTAGTGTCTCATGAGCCAAGCTGTTGCAGACTGTTGTATTTTTTTTTTCTTCCATTTATGCCCTCTTGTTTGCTCTCCTGGGCTGCTCTGAGGCAGGCTGACATTGCCAGGGAGATTTACTGCATGTACTTTGTATACACTTTAATTAGGTCTCTATTCATGCCTCTCACCTGACTCTTACATAAGAAATCACTCATAAAGTGCTCACACAGGATGCAGATCAATACCTGTCCTAACTGCACGGTGACTTTCAGGCTGAAATTAAGTGCCTGCACTTCCTCAGGCTGTGTCCAGCTCTGCTTTATGGGCTTGGAGACACATGGGTTTGCTCATGGGGATTTTTGCAGCCAGGCTCAGCATCCTTTGGCCCCAGCTGCCCCAAGCACAGGGGGCTCAGCACATCTGGGATGGGACATTCCCTAACTCCTCTCATTTTGACACACAGCAGCTGCAGCCAAGCAGGTGTGCAGAAATTAAGGCTTTAAACAAGGAATTGTTTCTTTTTGTCACTTCAATTTCACTTTAATACAGTTCCTGACAGCTTTAAGCTTCAAACACAGCTGGTAAGAGTAGCTAAAATGTAGTAGTATTATAATATTGTCACTTCAATGTTTGCCTGTGTTTCTAACAGAAATCTAAAGTATTAGGTATTTAACTTTCATGCTCCATCAATGCGAGGCAAAAAAAATACAGCTGCCTACATTGAGGCCTAGGACTCTGGAAAGGGCCCTTTTGGAGAGGGGATTGACTCTCAGCCATCAGGTTAAACGACTTTTCCTCACCCTGGCTGAGAGGGGTCTCCCATTCACTGGGCAGATCATCTCCAGAGTAGGAAGGATGGATTATTATCCTGTTTCAGGGTGAATTTTCAGCTTCTGGCAAAACTGTGTGCTTGTGCAGCCCAGCCCACCTCTGCCAGCAAGGCTGAGCTGTGAGTTTGCCTCTGAGTGAGTTTACACCCTAAGGCCTGCTCTGCAGAATCTGTGAGGAGAGGGTCTTCCTAAACTTAACCTCCCAAGTTTCATGGAGAAGAGCCCAGTGAAGTCTTCATTTCCAGGCAGAGGGAGATGAGAACCTGCAGGAACAGGATGCCACCAAGTGAGCAAGACATACAGGAATCTACAGAGAAAATCAGCATCTGAGGTGTAATCCCCTCCAGAAAAACAATGTCTTCCCTGTGAAGTTTATATGGAAAAATTTTAATAAAACCTGAAAAGACACATGGCCTATCTAAACACAGACTTACAAAAATACAGGAATATACTTGACAGCTGCAGGGTTTTTTTCCCTTTTTCATTTAACAAATGCATAGTACAGCTCAATTTACTATTTTTTGTTTGTTTTTTTAAAAGAAGATACCTGGGTGCACGCATTCAGACATGCTCAGGAGACATCATTAGTCATTTCCTGAGTTTTCCATCATACTCTTAATTTCATTTTCATGTGTCCTTTTCCTCTCAGCTGTGACATTCAGTTCCAGAGCTGTTTCTCCTGTTTCCTGGCCCCTTGAGAGCCACTTGCACTTCAAGATTCTTCTTTCTCTCTTTCTTCATCAAAGGAAACAATTTTGACAAATGGGGACTGCCGTGAGGGAGGTGACTAAATGGAGGTGGGAAGCCTAACTTTTCACTCCCATTTGGGCTTCCTTTTCTTGAACTAAAAACCAAAACTCTCTTTTGGCTTCAATGAATGGTCCCCACAGGCTGTTCTCCTCTTCTCAGAGACACCCATCAAGAAATCCTTTCCACCTGGCAGCATTATTAAGATTTAATCTGAAATAGTCACACTGTAATCTACAAGATTACTTCCATGTGATACAAACAGCAGCACTGTTTTAAAGAGTAGAAATGAAAGATTACATTTCCTTCATCTGGACACTCAAAATCTACATGTGAAGTCTCAACATCAGGAGTCAATTCTGAAAACTTCAAATCCAGAGACCTTTGGGGGGATTCCCATTCTTGCAGTTCAGAGGAAAGACATCCCTTAGCACATGAGCACATCCAGTAGATAATCTCAAAATGGAAATTAATTTGTAAGCAGTGCAATGGTTCCATTAATAAGATTAATGTCAGGTACAGCTCTGTAGATTATTGAAAAGACAAAGTGGCCTGATCCATGCAGTTAGAATGAGATACCTGCATTAATTAGGATGCTCACCTGACAGTAATGGTTACATCAAACAGATCAAGGAGCTCAATCTCCTCTCATCTCATATTTCTTTCTGGTTTGTGCTGTCAATAGCTTTATCAGTTGTCTTCTGTCATGCACATTCAGGAAGAATATTGTTGTTCTGACATGCAGCGTAAAATCCCTTTTTTCTCCATCTTGCTTCTGATGTAAGTGATAATCAGCATCAGGTTTTCTGTGTTGGCTTATTTGAATTAGGGAAAAATCCAGAGGTCTGGTGGGTGTGAAATAGGGCAGCACTGGCTCCCCTTGTTTGAGTACTGGACACTTTCCCCCTTCAGACAGAAGCAGAATCCACCATCTCAGTTTTCATCGTGGCGTTTGCAGATTGCCCTCCATTAAGTAAATGGAAGCCAAACAACAACCCAGGCAGGAGATAACATACTTCCACAATCCAGAAATCCTCCTAAATGTCTAAAACAAACCCAAGTAACACACTGCTCAAGCAGAGGATGCAGCTCAGGCCCATGGTGTGCTGATGCTTTGCCCTGCAGTGGGGCACCTCCCTGGGCTCTCACCACACCCCTGTGTGCCCTGGTGTGGGGCCAGGGCCGTGCCAGCCCTTGGCTGCTGCTGATGCAGAGCCCAACACACGAGTATGGATGAGTCCCCTGGCACCTGGTCAGTGTCCCCTTGCTCCTGTACCCCCAGGACAACTCCCTGGTTTTAGCCACACGTGAGCCTTCCCTCGCTCTGTTGTGCAGCGCTGCTGGGAGGGTTTCTGTCAGGCAGCGAGTCAGGCCCTGGAGTGCCACATCACCCTAACAACCATCCTTGGGGAAGGAAATCACTCTGTTCTGCTCTGTTGTACTCATTCCCAATTACGAGCCAAGTATCTCAGTCATGAATGTCAAAACAGATAGTATCTGTTAAATAACACAAGACAGGAGCAGTTAAGCCATAAGCTGTCATGCACCCAGAAGTGATTGACAGGGAAGCTGTCTCCTGATGGTACCTGGGAATTAAGAGAATGCTTAAGGTGAAGTTATGTCTGCTAAGTAGAGCCCCTGTTGTTCCACATTAGATGTAATTCTGGCAGTGTTGCTGTTACAACACGCTGTTTTCTTTTTTTTTTTTTTTTTTTAACAAAGATTACCATGCTTTTGTATCTTTCTAAAAACATGTTGGGCCCTCTAACCCACTGTGATTAATTTTCAAAAACCAAAGCTACAATTTAGACTAAAGAAACGCTCCATTTTTAATCTCTGCATCCCATGAGCCACATTGTGCTCAAAACCACTGCTCCCCTTTGAGGGACAGGTACCCTGGGTTCCCTTGAATGGTGAGACCTAGAAACAGTGAGATTTTCCTTTGATTTCTGTCTGTACAGAATTTTGGCCGTCGCTAGTGAGGCCCAGCTGTGAGATTAATGTGTCATTCTTGTTATGTCAGAATTACTGGCGTGCTGTTCTGTCATTTTGCTGAGCTGCAGGAGCTGCTGGGCAGATCTGGATTCTCTCCAGTGGGGATGAAAGGAAGTTTCGGGCGAGCTACAATTGGAGAATCTGCGCTTGAGATTTCGCCGCTCTAGCTCTCAGAGTTACCTGCTTTGTTTTGACAGATGCTAAAATCATTTCTGCCTCCTCCATTATTGTGAAGGTGTTTGCTGAGAGTTTCAGATGGGAAGGGATGGCCAGGTCAGCCAAAACCAGTTTAGCTACATGGCCACCCCAAGCCCTGACCTGTCCTAAGCCACTGCTGGGCCCATCTTCTTCCCTGCACTCACCAAACCATCGAGCAGGAGGTGGCTGAGGGCTGGCACAGGTCTGTGCTCAGAGCAAAGGGCTCAATCCACACCCTGGGTGTGAGTTACAGATTCACAGAATATCCTGAGCTGGAAGGGACCCATAAGGATCAAAGTCCTATTCCTGGCCCTGTGCAAGACACCCCAACAATCCCCTCTGTGCCTGAGAGCATTGTCCAAACACTCCTGGAGCTCTGTCAGGTTTGGTGCTGTGACCACTGCCCTGGAGAGCCTGTTCCAGTGCACAGCCACTCTCTGGGGAGGAACCTTTTCCTAATATCCAGCCTAAACTTCTCCATGATGCCATAAGCAGGTGCCACAGAAGTGGGTGGGTGCAACAGCACGAGAGCGCAAGGATGGGATAGGGGAATGTGAATTTCCACTGTTATAATGACTTCTAGAATTAGAGTAGAAGAAATAACTAAAAATACCCCAAACCATGGTAGCTCTAAGTTAAGTCTTCCTTCCACTCTTGAATTTCCACAATCAGCTCTGCTGAGAAGTGTCCCACTTCCAGCCCACGTACCCGCCAATTGTATTGCCCCACAGAAATTCAGATTTTTTCTTTTTTTGAGTGGAGGGGAAGTTGTAAAGATCTTTGGATGTTTTTCTGCCAAATTGTAAAAAAAATGGAATCTTACAAAATAATCAGGAGGGCTGTCAGTACAGTTTTATAAACCTGAACTGTAATTTTGTGTGTTTTATGCCCAATCACTTGCAGCATGCTGGAGACAAACACCTGAACCCCCTGTATATCCAATGCACAACTGGCCAACAAGGCTGGGATATCAGCTCTGATCCCAGACACATTCAATTTTGTAGAAGGGCTGCTCCAACCCATCTTTATGAAAGCTAAATCCCACTCTGGATATTTCCAGAGCAGCAACCACTTGGGATTAATTGGCCCCATTCAGACTGAAAGCAAAATTTGGCCTTTTTGCTGAGAGTGCTTTCCCTTGGGCATACAAGTACCCCAGAGACTGCCCCAGGAAAAGGGGGTGCTGGAAGGAGGAAGAGCTTCTTTATCCTGCTCTTCCACCACATTTCCATGGTACTTGGACATCCTGAGCAGTTTCAGGATCTTCCCACCAGTTTTGGGAGCTCCAGGGATGCCCTGTACAAGCTCCAGTGTCCAATGCTCCCTCACACTCCTCTCTTTCTCCAAGACATATTTGAACTCTGCCCATGGTGTTTGTCCAACACCGAGGTATTTGGATAGCATTTGAGTTCACTGTGTTTGAAATGTTCTGACTCTGCATAAATTTGTCAGGACTGAAGATTATATTAACCAGGAACTCCCAGAGGGAAATCTCCCAGCCATGCACACTCAAATGGACTTGCTAAGTGCTCAGGCCAGGAACCCTTTCAGTCCAAGTTCATGATTCAGTGAACCAGCCCTGAAATGCAATTTCAACCCTGAAAGTGAGATATGCTCTCACTTCACTCCCATATCTACAGTAGAGCTTTTCTTATTTTTTATCCCTTTTTTTAACTTTTTCTGCCCTGGTGTTTATGCCCTGATTGGGCTTGTTCTCCATTGCAAAGAGTTCTGTACTTGACAAAAGAACATCAGGGGCAGCCTGGAAGATGTCTGAGGAGGTCTTGAACATTACCAGAAAGCCTGAGGAGGAATGATTTAACTGGCAGATAAATCATTGTAACAAGTGACCTGACATTTCCTTCACGTTTGACCATGATTGCACAATGAAAATTCACAAAATCCTCTTCCAATTGAAAATATTTTCTCCTATTTGTGTAGCTGGTTAATCCTTAAAAACACCAAGGTTTTCCATGCCATCACAGAGGAGCTCAGCTGTGGCTGTGTGCTCATTATTCCCAGCTGGCTGGAGTTATTATTCAGCTTTTCTCATTCCCAGCTATTGTTCCCATTCACCTTAAGCCAGTTATACTAAAAACATCTTGGAGAATGGCAGTGGCACCATTTTCTGGGCAGTTGAGGACTTGAAAGCATGAAAGCCAAAGAGGCAGCCGGAGTCAATCTGTAAAAGTAAGCTCAAAATCAATAAGATGATACATTTCAGGTGAGAGGATGCTGAATAGTTATTTTAAAATGCCTTGGGATTAGACAAAATGCACTTCCCATCCCATTCATCTCTAATAAGTTGTTGGCAATTTCTGCATGATTGAATTTCATTTCATATCTAGGTTGCATGGTAAGGTTCACCTGCACCTGTATATTTTCAGTCCACAGATTATTTTGAAATGTTTGAGGTTGGTTTTGGTTTTGTTATTTTTGTGGTTTTTGTTTTTTTAATAAAATAGTATCACCCAGAGGGCAACTGGAGCAAATAGTTCTCTGGGATGTGCCTCCTGTTGAAGAGCTTTGCTTGTAAATAAAATGCTTTTTTTGGGGATGACAGATGAAATACACTTTGTGAGAGGGAAGCCAGGGGAGTTTGCTGTGGGATGTGAGAGTTTGCAGTCCTGACAGCTTCCCTGAGGGTGCAGGAGCAAACCCCAGTGAGTGCTTGCACTGGGTACTCCAGGAATGTGTGGGCACCTGCACAAAACAGCACTGTCTGAGGGTGTGGGGGGAATAATAAAAGCTCACTCCCACATTAATTTAGTTAGCTCCATGATTAATGAAGAAAAGGTTAGCAAGCTCAGTAAAGAGAAATTCAGGGGCTTCTTTATTTAATTTCCCTCCAGTTCTTTTGGGCAGTATGTGCACAATGGAGGTAAACTGGCTGAATTTAAGGGATTTTTTTCTTGTACTTTTGCAAAACATTAACAGAGCCTGGTGTGTTCAGGATTTCCTCTGAGAACTAAGTGCTGCAGTGTGAGCAGGAAGGGCTCTCATGGTGGTCCAGGCTCAGAGGGCTCAGTGTTGGAGCATCACAAGGATGTGAAAGGTTTCATCTCCTCCAGAAAGGACAGGGACCAGGCATGGGGTCCCTGCAGCTTCCATGCCTGGTCCTGCCCACCCAGCTGCTCTTCCCCGACCTCAGGAGCAGGGCACAGCTCCATATTGGCAATCCAAACACCCTCACGTTTTCCAGACTCTCTGGGATGCAAACCTGATTTCCTTGTTTACCATCAGCTTCCAAGTTTCCCACAACAAAAGTCAGCCCATGCTGGGGAAACCCCAACCACCTGGGTGTCTGTTAGTCCCACGCTTTTCCAGGGTCACCCTCTGCTGCAAACAAATCTGTCACTCTCTGGGGTTACTGATCATTTCAGTGCATGATTAGTATAATGATGGGAAAAAAAAAAAACAACATAGCATAAAGATATACATTTTGCCTCCAGTAATTCCTCCATCTGTTGATAGGCCTAGCAGGGTGTGATGCTCAGCCTCTACAGATTTCCAATTAAAGGTTTGCCAAGACACTTAACTGAGTTAAAGGCAAATCAAATACAGCAGCTTCAGAAAATTACAACCACTCCATTGTTTGACTTTCACAGTCTCTATTTCAAGCTGCCTGATTCTTAAGCAAAGCAAGATTCAGCTTAGTATTTTAATAGGATGAGATTGAGAGCAATAATTACGGGTGAGACAACTGGACTTTGTGGTCAGAGGGACCACAGAGTAACCTGTGGATGCTCAACATCCATTCACATGAGCTTGGTGTGTCCACATGCTTTTTAACCAGCACTTGGGTCACAGTCATGGAAATCATGTACAAACCTTTTTAAAATCTTCCAATTGATATGAATAAATAGTAATAATACAGTAATTATAATAACAATTTTATACATTAATGGTTTTAAGGAGGGGTATAAGTTGTCCAAGAGTGATAATTTCCTGCATAATTAATGACTTTAGAAATGGCATCTGGATGAATTAGCTCTCACAAACATGCAGGTAGGTGAGCAATTTCCTAAGTACAATATTGATTTGAAAGATTAACAACGTTTTTAGAACCTGTGCACTGCCAAGCATTTCTGCCAGATGTCCAAATACCATTTCTAAAGTCATTAATTATGCAGGAAATTATCACTCTTGGACAACTTATACCCCTCCTTAAAACCATTAATGTATAAAATCTGTATATCTGGAATGAAGACTTAAATAAGTATTTGAGTTGAAATAAAACTCCTATTTCCTACTCTCTAATCTTGTTTGAAGCTCTGGGAGTCCTGCCGTTCTCAACATCAGCTGGTAGTCAACAAGCAAATAAAGCCTATGTTGGATTAGTGGATTTTGTTCCCCTCTTAGGACCTGAACATTTTTTCTTTTCTTTAATGTTCAGACTGAAACACTTACTGCATAATAACAACAACCTGAGTCAGATGCAAGATGCAGAACTGTGAAAATATGTTCATTGCTTGCCTTGCAGCCTGACAGTTTGGGAAAGAGAGAGTCTGGCTCACGTTCAAGCTTTGAGGATTGTGTCATCATTTTGAATAGAGCCCAGTATGCACCTGAAACAGGAAAGTCAAAGAGCCAGGGGGCTTTATAATATTAAAAGCACTACTGGAAGCATATGAAATGGTCAAAGAAAAAATCAATCAGATGGCAGCTGTAATTAGTCTGTGGCAGCTCCTTGCAAGAAGGCCCATGCTGGACACCTGGTGTGCACAGTATGAGCTGGTGCCAGACCTTATCCCTCTCCTTGTGGTGCCTCACTCTACAGCCCACCAGAGAGGATGGCAGGAACCAGACTCCCTGTTCTAGAGCAACAGAATTGGTGAAATCAGGCCTGTACACCAAGCCCTCACTTTAATCTTCTCTCTGTTGAATGCCAGACCCCCAACTTGGACCAGCACGTCCAAAGATGTAGTGCTGGTTTTACTCAGACAGCTGACTGGAGAAAACACTTCCTTTCTGGGCTGTGTGGGTGGTTCCAGCCAAGCTCATCTTGATGGCAATATGCAATTCTGAGAGAAATGTCCCTTCTTTCATTTATATAGAAATAATTATAGCTGTATACAACCATATAATGGAGACATGCAGAGATCAGCATAAATTAATGCAAACTGTGTGTTTATTCTGATACAGGAGAAAAGTTCATCTAAGCTCCACTTCCCCTGTATTCTTGATTCTAACTGTGCCCAAAAGCACGTGTCCTGGACAGGGTGCATGTGGGCAGGAACTGATGATATTTTCCAGCTGTAAAGTCCCAATCCCCAGCAGATTGTCCTCACATTTGGTGACGGAGCCAGACAACACAGGCTCCCAACCAAAAGCCTGGCGTGCCCAGAATCTTCTCCCACAGGATTCTTTCTGTGGGTCTTGCTACTGGTTGAACATTCTGTGGATTTTCCATGTAATTTCTTGATGAGTAAAGACCTCCAGTGACTTTTCCTGCTGGTTGTGAAAAGCCAAAATTCAGCTGTTCGTGCTAACGTGGCATCACAACTTCTTTTCAAACTGTCATCCTAGCAAGCCTTGACACTGGCTTCAGTGGGATCAGTGAAATAAAAATAGAATGAGCTCTCAACAGGTAAGTCTGTGGGAATGCATTCCCTTGTCTGGCTGTGGCAATGACCTTTTAGCCCTGCAGCCTTCCATTCAGGCAGAAGCACCTCTTTTTTCACACCACACAAGAATCTCACATTCTACTTGACTCTTCTGTGAGAGCTGAACCTCAGTTTATTGTCAAGGAGCTGGTGTGTGACCCTGCATCCTGCACAGACACCTCAGCAGCACCACTTTCAGCATTATACAACTGGCAGGTGCCACACTGCCCCTGTGACGTGTCACTGGCCCCAGGAATGCTGACCCAGGGGCCACCACCAGACCTGCAGGGACAGGAATGGCACCACTCGTGGTTCTGTACTGTGGAGCCAAAGTGTTACTGCCAAAGGAGAAAGGATTTCCTTCAGCTGTGTTTGGATAGAGAAATGAAACCTGAACCCTGCCTGTTCTCTGCCCAGGCTCTGCTCCTTGTGGCTGGTCAGAGGTTCAGATCTCCAGTGTGGCTTCCACCCAGTTGTACATTTTGTGCTGCTTAGCTACTCCAGTTTTCCCTGCTAGATATCGAGATCATTTATGACAGAAGACAGGAAAAACTGGCACAATAATCTACCTATTTTTAATTTCTCTCAAGACAACTAACCCTATTCCATATGCACAGCCTGCTGACATCTCCTGCCTTTCCCTCTTCATTAAACCATCTTGAAGAGCAGATCTCACTCCAAAAAACCTGTGAAGCAGCTCCTTCCCTGGGTAACACTTCTTTGTTCTGGCTCAGCTTCTAGAAGTTATTTTGATATCCTGCATGCGTTAATTCTCTGCTTGAAGGAAAAGACTCTCAGAAATGAGAGGTTTAGGCTCACATATTTTACCTTACACACACAGTACCCAAAGAGTGTGGCTGGCTCAGCTCTTCCTGCTGGTGCACTGTAACAACTTGTTGAGCCATGGTAAATAAATTGTACTTCCAACCTCTCAGTCTGATGCTTCAACTGCCTTTGAAGATGTCACCTTCCTTCTTTACACAGCCTTGCAGCTTGATCATTTAATTAATGCAGAATTTAACTTTTCCTGAGGACTTTCAGCTCTCCACATGAGCACTGGGTATTTCAAAAGGCCCAGTAAAACAGCGTTGCAAAGAGAAGATGCCCTATCAATCAAGGCTGGACCCTTTCCCACATTTTAGAGATTATGAAATGCACAGATCTCTCTAATCTCTCCATAACAGAGATTTTCTGCATCTTTTCTTCTTCTTTCACCACAAAGAGGGGTTGAGTTTGGTATCACACAGCAGTCTATTCACCTACGCCAATGTCTACATGGAGAAAATGATCCAAAGGAGGAAAACATAGGAATTCCTGCTGAGCAGGAATATGGGCAGTAGAAGAGCCTACAAGGATAACAAGGAACAGATTCACTCCTAATCCTTCCCACGAGCAGGATGGGATACAGAATATTTCCCAAATCTTTTCTACAGGGCTGTTTCGAGAGTCCCTGCCTTGGGACCACCAAAGGAACAAAGCCAGGAACATAGGTGAGAGAGTTCCCAACCTTCTTCAGGGGTGCATGTGTTCCACAGGGAGCTTTGTGTTTGATCCCTGGTTTAATTGAAGATGCATCAGCTGAGGTACTGGAAATACCCTCCAGTTTTCTTCCTGTGTGCTGTCACCTGGGGATTGAATGGCTTGAATGGGTTTGAATGTCAGCCAAACCTCTGCAACTGCAGCTGGGTCACCTGTGCAGTGGGACTGCAGTGCTGCTGGTGGCCAGGAAATGGCTGTTCATTCACCTGCCTCTTACATGCTCTACAGGGCTGTTTTATTTCATCTCAGCTCTTCCAGCTGTGCAAATTTTTGCCCATAATGTCCCTTCCCCTCCTCGCTGTTGATGGGTCAGCAGCACTTGCCCGTGGTACTGCTGGCAGGTCACTGAGTTCACAAAGTGCTTCAGTCAGCAGCTTCTGGCTCCAGCAGAAACCTCCTCTGCTCCCCACTGAGCAGCACTGCCCCAAAGCTCCATCCAGCCTTTGAACACCAGAGAGATCAGGATCCTGAGGCTGGATGTTAGCCCAAGTTCCCTCAATAACAGCCCAGCGTGAGCCCAGATGAGCTGTCAAGCTGGCTGATGATGCTGTTTTAAATTCATGATAATATATTTTTCTAATTTAATCTCTAAAATGGAAATGCACATTTCAGCTCATGATTTCCAACTTATCTCCTATTTCCTTTCAGCTTTTCAATGTTGCTGAAATGCCTTGTGCTACAGGCAAAACACACTGATTATGATGGGGCTTTTCTTTCAGCAGCTGCCACTGAGCAATGTCACACACGGAGAAAATGGGAAGTTGACTCTGCCCAGTTGTGTCAAACATTTGAAAAGAAGAGAGGAAAAAGAACTCGTGGTAAAATGCAGGTGGTAACTGTGGCTGTTGTATCCTGCTTTAAGGAAGAGTACAGGATGGGTTTTTAAGGAATTTAGACGTGGTAAAGATCTATGAGGTGAGTAATCTGATAAAAATCAGCCCATTAAAAATGCATTATTTGTTAGGCACAGCTCTGGCTTTACAGCATCAAGACAAATGCATCTGTGTATCTTTGAAAAGGAAGGGAAGCTAGGAAACTATTCAGTTCTATCAGGGGACTAAAAAGGTGTGGTCAAAACCTTGTTCGTATCAATGTAGCAAATGTACCCCTTCCACAACAGGGACAATTTTTTTTTCTGGTGCAAGGGGTGAGTGACACACTGGAATTTCAATTCTGAAATTAGAATACACATACCCCTTGCACATTGTAGCCTTGGGAAAACACCAGTGATTCACATCACTCACACCCAGAGAGACAACTGCAATTAGTGTGAGAGCTGGGGGGCTTCCTAATGATCTAAGGCACATCGTGCAGCACTGTGGGATGCAAGGGTTTCTGTTCAAGGGTGTCCTCTGTCTACAGACACAGAAAAAACCCTGCTTGGCTCCAAACTGGGAAAAACACAGCAAGACATGCAGTTACTTGTTGCCTTCAAATAACAGCTGTCCTGAAGCAGCACAATTCTGCCTTTTTGCTGTCGAGAGACTTTGCACTCTGTGAGGGCAACCTCGATTAGAAGCTGCTTGTTGTGACAGCCTGGGGAGAAGTCTTTGTCAGATCAAAAACTCCCTCTTTGCCTTTGGAGAAGAAGGTTCTTCCTCTCTTTTTCAAGGTAACCTCCTCTGAACCAGCACTCGGTGCTCTCACCTCTGTTTTGGATAAAACTGTTCCCCCTCAGTGAGAAGCTGAGCCCAGCAGGTGAACAGCCAGGTACGAGGGACTCATCAAAACCAGCAGCTGTGTGTGACTTTCCTCCTGCAACAACAATTCTGCAGCTGATAAGGGACATTGATTTTCAGTAGATTTCAGTAGATTCAGCCCATTTGGGAGTCGGGAGCTAGAATTTCTTGGTCTAATTATATGGCCAGAACTTTGACATTTCTTTGCTCTGAAAGAAGGGGCAGGGAATAGCTAGTAAGAAAAAGCTGCTGGAGACAGCAAAGCTGGGAAGAAACTCTTAACCTGGATTCTCCCTGGGCATGGTGTTTGAGCTGGGTCACCACACAGCCCTGATGGCACCAAACCATGGGTGGGGGCTGCTGGCTCTGCTCGTGGCAGAGAGGGAGGGAGCCAGGCTGGCACATCTGCAAACAGAGCCTGTATAAGAGGCATCCTGGCAAGCCCTGCCCCGCTGAGCCAGTGGCTTTCCAGCTCTCTCCTGGCCTCCACACAGGCACCTACTGCCTGGCAAAGCTGGGACACAGCTGCTTTTTGCAGTCATGTCTCAATCACTTGGCTGCTGCTCTCCCAGAGCCAAGGCAGCCCCTGCCTCTCCTGTCCTTTGAGCCCATAAATGCTGCTGGCTCGAAGGCAGGAGCACCAAGAGGCCGTTCCCAGCCCCGCACAGCTGCAGGCTTTGCCTACGCAACACATTTTGGAGGAGTGAGAGCCAGTGTGTGCTCCCAAACTGTCATATCACACAATCCTTCCTTTCCCCTGTAGCCCTTTTCCCAACAGCTTGGATGTTTCAGCTGGGGGATAGGGAGAAAGCTTTTCCCAAAGTGAAAATGGGAGGACAGATCCCACGGGACAGACATCTGCCACCGCTGCCTGCAGTGCTGAGCTCATCAGAGCCGAGCTGTGCTCGTCGCGCCGGGGCTCGGTGGGAATGAAACCCAGGGGACCCCATCTCCTCTGCTTTGCTTTAACCGCTGTGGGAGCTGAAGTTCAAATCTGTGCCACGCACTTTGAAAATGTGAGGGATTAATTTAGTCCCTCGAAATATTCCTGCCTCCCAAAGTACACAGAGCGAGCGCGGCTCTCATTTGGCGCTCGCTCTCGGGGAAGAGGCTGCCATCCTCACTGCAGGGAGGCAGGGATTGTTTTCATTCAGAGCAAGCAAGAGAAGTGCATCTGATGTAGAGCAGACAAAAGATGCGATGAAGATGTAGTGCTGGGGAGGGAGGGGGATGGAGAAGCACTTGTGGTGTGGCTTTCAATTAGATGCCCTATTTTGTTCGCAGGGGTGGGAAGGCGTTTTCATCTGTTCCATAGGCAGGCAGTGATTGCTCAGGACCAGTGCCCTCTGCGAGGATGCTTGTATCTCCATCTGAAAGCAAAAGAGTGAGGGACTATCAAACAAATGTTAAATCATGAAAGCAGCCACACAAGCCTATTAAAGTCTAAGGGAGCACTGTCGCCTCTGCTTTCCCGACCGTCAGCTGCACTTTCAACTTCATTTCACAATTCGGGAGATGTTCATCACTCAGCTGCTCCCCCAGACTCCTCTTGCATTAGCAACACCCAGATCCAAGGCTTGTTTGCCATTAACACGTAGATACCAGAGATTTCCAGTGGATTTGGCCTAGAAGGAGGGATTTAAGAGTTGGCTGTAACAAACTTGGTGGAAATTCTAACAGCACGTACCCTCATAGACTTCATGTGTTTTATGAGCTGTTCAACACAGTTCTTGAAGTCTGCAAATAAGTTCCTGGCATGCTTCTATTCACAGCTTCTTCAATGCAGTATTTCTTTGGATTAAATTGGGCAGCATGGTTGAACATGGCTTTGTCACCCACATGGCTTTGGCAGTGCAGCTTCTTCCGATTGCAGAGGTCTAGCAAGGCAATTTGCCCCCAGCAGATGCCAGGGGAAAGCTGGGAGATGAGGAGCTGTTAAAAGCAGCTATTTGAGCATGGTTCTGGGCTCCAGCCCAGCAGGGGAGCAGGTCAGGCAGCTGCTGGACGGAGCCGGATGAGCTGCTGGGGTGAGAGACATTGGAAAGTGGCAATTCAGCACAGCCAAGCTCCAGTCTCTGCACCCAGCACCACACCAGGGTCAGGGCAGTGCTGTCTGCCAGTTCCTGTCTGAGATTCCTTTCTTTTTCTAGAGAAAAAGGTGTGTCTTGTAGGAAGTCACTTCAGCTCTACCTTTAGGCCTTCTTTGGTGGTGAGAATTGTCCAGTGGTGTGTGCAAGAAAATAGAAATTCCAAGAGGCTCACAACCTCAAATGATGAGAAGCAGCTGTAAATGTACAAAAGTTCCAGGATTTGCAAGTGTTGTCCGAAGTGGTGCTGCAGGTGTCCTGACACGTTATACAGTTTTTGTGCTTTCTCATAAGATAAATTGTAGCACTAACTCACCCTGTGAATTTAACTTGTCCGAAGTTTCTCTTTGCTTGAGGTTTCTGGCTGTAAAAGGTTATACATTAGGAAATGTAATCGTAAGGATAATTCATGACATTCATGATTGAGAGGTGGGGAACCTCTACCTGTGAGGGTGTAAGGAACAAATGGTCTAATGAGGAAGGTTTCTGGCACTGCTGATCCTGCCCTGCTGCACAGGGGTGGAGCATCATCTTCCTAAATTATCTTTCTACCTTGTTTCCTCTCAGTGGCCAAACACACACCAGCCTGAGAGGGCATTTCCCAGGAACAGGTAACGTGTATTTAAAGAACACCAGGACATCCTGAGTATTCAAAGGGAATATGTCCCAGGAACTGTTAATTTTGCTCTCACCCAGTTCTTGGATTTGACATACTGCACATCACTGGAGCATGTTCTTTCCCTGCAGAGGAAGAGGGAGCAGGAGTAGGCAGCGATCCCTTGAAGGCCACACTCCTCTGGCAGAGCCCACAGCTTCTCATTCCTCACATTTATATTGGCTCCACTACAACACCACACTGAGCATGGAATTCACCCTGCCTAGCTTTAAATGCCTACAATGATTTTTCTCTTCCCAAACTTGCTCAGATGAATTATACCTTGGAAGAAAAGCCTTCTCCCTGTTTACTGTGGAGGGAATAGAGCCAAGGGCTGCACAGCACAGCACTGTAGGACACACTAAGGCAGGGAGGATGGGTTCCTGCTGCCCAGTTCTGCCTGGGAACTGTAATCTATGGAATAAAATCAGGTTTCCATAAGACATAGCATCGTGGCAAAAGCATCTAACTTAAAGGATGCACAAATCACTTTGGAGCAGCAGAATCTATAAAAACTCATTACCAGTGTCCTGTTGTCTGGAAATTGAGCTCTGGCATGAGTTTTCTGATGCCTAATGAGAGCTAAAGGAACACTTCAAAAGCTTAGCCAGCAAGCTGGTATAAAAACTGCAGAAGCTAAATATATCTAAGAGTGTCCCCCTCAGCCAGATTTGACTGAAGTCAGCCCCTGGGTTCAAAATGCTCACAAGCACACAAAGCACTGCAGTGCTGGTTTGATTTCCACTAAAACCAAATGGAAATGAGGTTCTGATTCTGCTGAAGTCAATCACATCTCTGTGCCCAGGAGTTTCCTCAGAGCAAACCTGAAATTATTTCCACAACAAGAGGATGTTGCCAACTGAGCTCTTTGGAACTGTAAACACTTCCCCATCATGCTTTATTTTCCCATTATCTTGAGTGCTCATAAACCTATTGTCTTAATTTTAATAAGATTACATACAGTTTGGTATAAATGTCTTCTATCCATCACTATATTAGAGAAAAGAGAAACAATAATAACTTAATTATCTCTTATGCAGAAACTAATTATAATTCTCTGGATTCATAATCAATACTTTAAAGCTGTTCTATCTCAGAGAACAGTTTGTCAATATTTTATATACCGTTAATAATTCATGGGTTTATTACACAATCAAACAGGAATCCAACTGCAGAAGGTCTCAGCACAAGAGGAAACAGCAGAGGGAAAGATGAAATGGTAGAATGCAGAACCTTCAGGGTACGAGGTGAGGGGGAGGTGGGCAGCTGCTCACACCACACCACCAGCTTGTTCCACCTCTGATCTGCAGGGGTAAGGCTGTGTTTGTGTAACACAAGGGTTGGCTAGAGGAAAGAAACTGACCAAAAATCCCCACTGAAAGAACCATTCAGAAGGGAAAACAGCATTTTTCAAGTGTGATTTCAGAAATTAATATTTCCAATGGGAGTGTGCATTTGGGAGTGTAGGAGAGAAGGGATGACAAGTGAGGCAACCAGCACTGTCCTGGCTCAGCTATAGCAACAGCTCTGTCCTAAAAAATGCAGAGACATAAATTACAGTCTCCTTTCTTAATATCCTCCTGTCTTGAGCCAAACACTTGTCCAACCCTTGTTCTCTGTTCCTGCAGTGCTGGAAATGTTGACTCCACTGTCCAAATGCCTGAGCCCAAATCACCCAGGATGATGCAGTCTCTCAGAAACCCCTGCAGGGATCACCTCAGGAGGTACAAAACCTGCTTAAAACCAGAGATATGTGCAAGCACAATCTCTGTGATGTGAGAAAAACAAAGTGAAATATTAATTAGGATGATCTAACTGGCATTTGAAGGAGCTTATCATCACCCTTTGAAGAGGAGAGAACCCAAAAAATGTAGGAAAAAAGAGCTCCTCAGGTCAGCCTGAACATTTGCTGTCCCATGTGTGGGAAAACACTCTCGCTGAAAATAAGATGTTACAGTCATGAAGACTTGGAACCAAAATGGGGAATGTGTTGGCTGTGATCCTGAGCAATTAGGGCCAGCTGCCTGTGCTGGTGGGCTCATGTGCTGTGGGAGAATGCAGAGCCTGCTGCAGAGATGCAGGAATCTGCAGAGAGGTGATCAAAGGGGGCTTCTGCCTCCAGAAGTCCAAGCTGGTGCAGCAGTGGAATCAAACCTTCCCTACCAAAGGGCAGCCCAGCAGTGAAGCAGCAAATGCCCTTGCTGAGAGCAACTGTCACCCTCAAAGTGCTGCTGCAGCATCCCAGCACACAAAACCATCCTCCCCATCAGTTTGTTCTATTTAATGAGTGCAGCACTGGGTTTGCATGGCAAGGTTCTGTAGCAGGGGGTGCTGCAGGGGTCACTTCTGGGGGAAGCTGCCAGAAGCTCCCCCCGTGTCCCAGAGAGCCAGGGCTGGCCAAGGCAGACTTGCCATGGGCCAAGGCCAAGGGATGGTTGGTAGCAACTCTGGGATAACAGATCTAAGCAGGAGAAAGAGCTATTGTATAACAGCAGCTGAAGAAAGGAATGAGAATTTGTTAGAGAAACAAACAATGTCAAGAAATTCCATTTCTCTGCAGACACTGGGATCAGTAAAGAAGGAGGAGGAAGAAAAGGTGCTCCAGCCACCAGAGCAGAGATTCCCCTGCAGCCCCTGGTGCAGCCCATGGTGAGGCAGCTGTGCCCCTGAGATCCACCTGCAGACCCTGGAGAGCCCCACACCAGAGCAGGTGAGTGCCTGAAGGAGGCTGTGACTCACCACAGTGGGACTGCTCTCTATTTTTTCTCTCTTAGAATCTGCACTGCTCCTCATGAGGAGAAGTTTTGGTAGGTCTGTAGTACAGGCTGGAACAGGGTAGTCCTCACTGCACACTGACATTTTTGTTTTGATTACATTTTTCTTCTCATATCATTATCAACTTTTATAAGTGTCTATAAAATAGGTGCAAGATAGTAAAAGTCTTCAGAGTAAGTAAATGGACATTGTGCTAAATGAGTTCTGCCTTTGATGCTATTATCTCTAAATCAGCATAGATTATTCAGGCTAGGGGCTTTTAGAATCATAAGTGGCTGAGATCATTTCTCAGTTCATCATCCTATTACCCATAATGAGAAAATACTTCTAAATATGAAGATTACTCTTCCAAAAGATCCCTTGTGAACAATTCCCCAGGCACTGACAATATTTATTAACTATTTTCTTTCTGCATGGAAGGGACTGAGAGCAACTCGAAATCCTCATGGATTATCCTGAAGCATTCAGCAACTCTGAATTTGCTGTCACTCTCCCGGGACCCCTTTGGCTCTGCACTCCCATCTCTAACAGAACTTGTTTAGCTCCCACCTCTGCAGCTTCTTCTCTGCAGTTATGTAAATCCAGCTGCTGGGGCTGAACCTGGAGTGTGATAAAGCCTTTTAAAACTTCATTTCATTATTTTTGAGTGGCTCTGTTTATGCTGGTATTAAGTTTCCATTTCATCAAGCATAAGTTTTGCTGTCTCTCCAGCCAATGGTTTCTACTTGCAAGCTTGAAAAAATGACAACTCCCTTCCCTGCCCAAATTGGGAACACCCTCAGTGTAACTGTGATGAAGCTTCCCTGTCATTCCTTCATTTTTCCACACCTTTACTGACTCATTTCCTTGTTGTATGGGTAGAATTACTGGGTTTATTTATTGGGCTGCACATTTCTAAGAACCTATTTAATGCACAGTTTCATGGAATATAAACTTCATATTCCAGCTCTGGAGTAACAGATTCTCTTTACCTTGCACTGACTAACACACAGATCTCTAAAACAATACCGTTCTTTTCTGCTGGGCAAGGTGAGATTTCAGCATACCACACCTACGAGCTAATCCCATCTGGGAGGGCTGCTGCTCTTGCTGAGTTTGGTCCAGTTGTATTTCCATGGAAGAAGCTCAGATCTGTGATTAAGGAGCTGATTAGGTGTCAAAAGCCTCCAAACAGTCGTGAATATCCCTTGCAACACCATTTAACATCAGTTTCTGCTAACTGCATTATAGAATTCCCCTCTAATGTCCATTTACTCAGGCAGTAAAAATCAAACCAGCTACAAAAGGTCAAGGCCTGGCTGAGCTACGAGTGACTGGGCATCTCAAATCTAATTATTTATTACAATTTGTGTGGTAGTGAGGTATTGTCAGAGATCTGCATCTGCAAATAGCACATGATGTTTGCAAATGTTTTATTTCAGAATTGTTTGAACGATTTTATGGGCAAACACCAGCCCAGGTGTTAACAAGCAGCTCTTTGATGGCAGTTTATGACAGACTTTTCTTGTAACATCACGAAACTTGAAAGAGTCTCCTGTTAGCACCATGTCATATCAGAAGCCTGAGGTTTACTTGCTGAAATCATGTAGTGATATTAAACACAAGTAGCAAGAATTCACAAAAAAAGGAAGACTGAAAGCTAGTGTGAAGAGTGAATTATTTTACAATTGCTTCCTACATGATCTTTACAGTTTCATCCACAGCATTTCCTGCCAGCTGCTGGCAGAGGCAGCACAGTGGGTTAGAAGGACCCTCATCCAAACCAGTTTGACAGCCACATTTATCAAAACCAGATCCTGGTTATTTGTCCAGTCTTTCACTCTTTCATCATGAGATAATTTTCCAGTAGTCTCTGCATGCAGCTCCATAACTTCAGCTAAAATACAACACTGCAAAATGTCAACATTTAGGAAAATGTCCCTGGAACTATCAGTGTTTCCTGGATCTGTTCCCCCACGGTTTTGCACACAAATGTGCATGTGGTGATGAGGGGTTTATGCATTATGAAATGCAGTTTTTAAATCAGATGTGGGAGTTTTAACATAGCTGTTTTACTTCATTGATGTCTTGTCATACAAAGTCTTTGAAATTCTGTTTCATTCTGGGAAAATTTTTTTTGTGAAATTTATTTTCTTTGCTTAGGCAGGGATGGATTAATAAACAGGGCCACACATTTTGGCTTCTCTGACAGAGTCACCTTCTCTCTGTAAGTGCTGTACATTGCATTGGATGCCAGAGCTCAGGTTTTGTTTCCTCCTTGTGTAAAAAAGCACCCTCCAAAATTGTAAAAGTCCATTTTTTTACACTTTACTGGCATTTTAGATGACAGTTGTTCCAGAGCTCCCAGGTAGAACCAGACAGAATATAGTCCTGTTACACCCCTGCAAAGAATCCTCACATTAACCTGAGTTCACTTTTTTCTGTGCCATGTTCTTGCTGCTGTCTGAATTTTGGGTTATATATAAATCAGCCAATTTCAGCTGCAATTAAGAGCCAGTGCTATATCACTTTTCCTGTGTCTTGAAACCCCCAATAAAGTACATTAATTATTCTTAAAATAACAACAATAATAAAATTAATAGCCTATATATTTTCCCAAACAAATGGTTTTTTATCATTTCAGAATGTCTTGGTTAATGACCATTATCCATTCATTTAAAATAAAGTCTTTCAGGAAAGATGTCTTCATCCTAAATAATATTTAAAATTGCTTTTTCTATTTTTCATTAAGATTCACCCCAAGAAAAGCAAAGACTGCTTTTCAGTGTAGACAGGCTCCCAACATGTGCTGCCAAAATCTGTGCTTGTCACTTTTTTGGTGGAAATAGCTATTTTAGAACTGTTTATATATTATCAAAATTAGGTTCCAAAATGAGCTGCGGTATCTATTAAAAAAAGGGGATAACATTATTTTAGAGAAACTAATTGGAAACTTGTTTTTAGCTAAAGTAGTTATTATTTCCATTATGACAAGCTGGAAGCAGATGAAATTCACCTTTATCTTTTGCAGCCTGGTGTCTCACACTATTTATTCAAACTGAAATTAAAACCTGACAAAATCCCAGCGAGACATTTTGCACCAGTTAGAGATTATTCTTCTGGAAAAGAACTTTTGCTCAACAATTTCATTATGTTGTTACAAACATATTCATTATAAAAGGGGGATACATCAATTAAAATATATCTGGCCTTGCATATCTCCCCCTAGCCTTAATAAAAAAAATATCTTAAGACTGTACTTTTCTAAGGAAACTAAATTTTTAAGAAGAAATGATCACCTTTAGATAGAGTGAAGGAGGGGTGGTGCAGCACAAGGAAAATTCATGGGAAAAGAGATGCTCAGCCAGCTTTGGGAACCAACTGGGCCCTCCCAGTGCTGTTTAAGGGCAGAGTCCAGCCAGCACATGTCAGAGAAGGGCAGAAAATAAGGCAGAAATCTCTGTCTGCATCAGGCTGCCTTTACCCTGCCCTGCCAACCTGCAGCTCTGTGCCCAGGGAAACAAAGGATGTCCTGCTTGGACTTGCTCGGGAGAAAAGGGACAAAGCTGATCCTGCACATGGCACAATTAAAAATAACACAAATTAAGCAGCTGGATGTCAACTTTGCCAAGGGCTGCACACACAGGTGTTGTCCTTGGGTGGCTTTGAAGCTCTGAGCCCTGTGTCCCTGTGAGGAGTGTCCCACACAAAGCCACTGCATCCAGGGAGGGCACGGCCCAGCAGTGGAGTTGGGAAGGCACCCCCTGCACATGGAAGCAGTGGGGTGAAAAATTGTTTTCTACTCTACTGACTAAAGGATATTATGAGGGATGAGGTCACAGGGGTTCAGGCTACTTTTCATATTTAGAAGAAATTTTCTCCAGAAGTGTAAAATGATAATTGCATGAGGAAAGGGTGGTTAATAATTTTCCCTATTAATTCGAACACACAAAAGTTAATTGCGGTTTGGCAGTCTGAGATATACAAATTAGGAGAGTTTAATTCTGCTAATCCTCAGTTTAAGTTGCAGGGTATTGAATATAAATATGATTGTCTCACAAAGGGATGAATCCTGCCTCCACCAAAGCCAGCAGGAGCTTTCCCATTGGCTTCAGAAGGAGCTGGGTTCAGTCCCACGTGTCTGGGTTAGCTGTGTATGCATGAGAGAACTGGCTCAGGGAGAGGGAGACTAACGTGATTCTCTCAGAATATGGGCCAAACATTCCTTGGAGATCCTGAGAAACTTTGGAAAACTTCCCCAGCCCTGATATTCAATTCCATCAGCTATTTTTGGTTACTCACATGCACTGTGGATGAAGTGGAGTTCTCTGTGGTTTTCCATGTCCCATTTCATTGTCTGACTGATCAAAGAGCCAATGCCAAAAATCCCTAAATTCAAGGGCTGTATCACAGCCTGTGCCATTTCACATTCAACAGCCTGCAACCCTGCTTGACCAAACTCTCCTCCTTCCCTGAATGCTGTTGCCACCACTTGTTTTATACATCCCCTTTGAGAAACATCAGACTTTAGCCCCTTCCTCCTGTGAGTAAACTCAGGGAGGTCAGAAGAAAGCCAAGCAAACTTACTGCCAGATGCTGGATATTCTGGGTGAAAAAGTTGCTGTTGGCTTCAGTGGATGTAGGATGAGGGATGATGCAGTTCAGGCCTCTGCCCCTGAGCAAGTGTGTGTTTTGGGGACAATTCTTGTCTTTGAACATCTCTAAAATGACAATAAAGCTATTTATCCATCTTTGCAAAGTATTTACAGACCTGTATAGCTGAGAAGTGTAATTTAAGATTGATTAAGTGAGAAGGATTTAATTTCTTATGGTGAGATATATCTGGGCCAAGCACCCTGCCATCATTTGATTTGAATTCTTGTGTACAAAGGACGTGACATAAATAATACCATGATCAGTCCAATCAGAAATGTATATTGCTTGAAAATACCCATTTGGCTTGAAATATTGCAAGAAAATCAATCCAGGATCTCTACAGACTTTAAAAAGAACACAAGTTACCACATACACCCAATGTGAGCCAAACCCCCTCATTCTGAGTTCAGTTATTGCTGACCTTTCAGCCACTACTCATCAATTTAAGGGCAAAAGCTGAACCCAGAGTGGTTTTAAAACCTGTTTGCTATTTCCAAACACTTCTCCTGCCTACCTGGTGATGATTATTATATGCTGTTCTAATTAAACAGCTTAATTTACACCTCACATCATGAGAGGCTATGAGCACCAGAGCAGATTTCTCTCTCTGTATTGCTCCCCCCAGTCACTGTGAGGCTGCAGCAATATTTTCCCCCTGGACCTTCAAAAATGCAGAAACAGAGATACTCTGTGATTCTGAGTGAAATAATTTTGATGTCACAAGAAATGTCATTAAAACCCCTGCAGTCTTCTAATAAGCTCCTTCTTGGGAGGATGGATTTTCAGCCTCTTTGCATCAGCACTCGGCAGAGTAACTACAGGGAAGCTTTGTGCCCCTGCCCCTGGTACAAAATCCGTTTCTCAAGGGTTTATAATTACAACATGCCTATAAAAATTTACTTTAGTCTGAAGCTCAGGATATAGTTTCTCAGATGCGGAGGAAATATTGCTGGCTGAACTTGGTTTAAATGAATTTTGAGTTTCAAGAATACAAAAATAATAAGGTTTGTGGGTTTTATATGCTTTTTCTGTGGTTCTATAATTCAGAAAGAAACCACTTTGTAGAATAAAGTGTCATGTTTGTTTATAAAGCAGAGCAGGAGGAAAAAAATAACAGAGATAAAACTTTTTATAGTGGCTAGTGAAAATTCTCAGAAATTCATTTTCTCAAACAATTTCCCTATAGTGTCCTCAGACCAAAGCCTTGCCTTGAATAGATATGACAGTGAGTTTTGCAGGAACTCAGTGGGCTGTGGAGAGCTCTTTTAAGCAGCTGGAGAAATAAAGGATGGTGGTTCCTATATCAGAAGAAGATTAGTCCACTTTGTGGCCACATCCTGGACAGCAGAGGAGTCATGGCTGGGCAAAGGTGCAAAAGGCACTGCTGAGGCAGCCTGGCCCTGTGGCTGGGCACAGGACAGAGATGTGCTCAATCAAACCTGGCTTGTGCTTAGCTAATTCCAACAGGCATTTTCCTCATTTCCACATTACAGCACTGAGGAGGAAAGCAGAATGTGCCCTTATAAAGATTACTAATAAAAACATCAATAACTGGGCTGCACACAGCTGAGAGTTCCCATTTATACTGGCATTGCCAAATGTCTTGCAATATTTAGCCTTTGGCTTTTATCAATAAAGAATGGAATGGTGCTGCTAAACTGAAATATTGGCGACATGAGCAAAGCCCAGCAAACAGAGACAGAACAAAAAAAGGATAGAAAAAGCCTATAAATCTTAGTGTAATATTTTTAATTTTGTTTGGAATTCACAATCAAGTCAGTTTTATCCAATTAAGTGTTATTCAGTCTGTCTTTGTCAGCACTTCCCCATTAGACAAAATGTTCTACTTCTCAATATTCCACTTCTGTGTCAAATTGACAGGGCCATTTTTCACATGGCAAGCTGAGATTAAGGTGATATTAAACCACTTTGCATACAACAACCAAAAGCATGCTGCAATGAAAAAAAAAACAACTTGCTGTTTTCTTCTGCTAGTGTCATTAATGATGCCCTTCCTACCTAATCTGGTGGGTTCCTGAATATCTACAGCTTTCCTTGCCCCAGGGAATACTGACATGATATTGCAGGTTTGGAAATTGTGTTTGAGCCCCTAATCATAACACTCTTTTTCCCATTAGCAGCTTTCAGCATAAAGCAGCAAGATACAGCCAGTCTTATGTAGCCACAGGGCTCACTACCAGGCAGTGCAGGGGCACACCAAAAATATTGCAAAATATACACATTTGCCACAGGTGAGCTTTTTCCTTACATTTCAAGGGAAGAAAAGGAAGTGGTTTTAACTAGTTCAGTTAATTATAAATGTTAAGCCTAGCAGCAGGGCTTCTTTAAAGCCAATCTATATGGGGAGAATTACCTCTCGGTGTGTTATTTCCACCTTGCAATGGATCAAGTATATCAGTCCCACAAAATGATTGAATAAATGATTTAAAAAAAAAAAAAAAAGCCTTATCAAGGAACACAGCTATAAATGTATCTGTCCTTCCTTCAACTTCAGGCTTTTAGTTATTATTGATTCAGATTCCATATGTAAAGGAATATATTGAGTATGTGCGTGGGTATAAGAGGAAGTATGTATATCTTCCATGCCTGGCTGGAATCCAAATGTGTTCCTAAATCCTAAAGAAATTCTGCCCTTTTTTTTTTTGACATGCTGGCAGTGTAGGAGCGTGTAACTGTGGGGGAAAGGGTGGGCTCTAAGGAGCAGACAGTGCTGTGCTGACAGATGCAGGGATAACTTGGTCAGGATGGTTTATTCCAACAGAAAGGTTGTCCAGAGTTCAAAAGCTCCATTTCTGTTGCAGCTCTGGAAATCCCAGAGCAGACATTGGACATAAGACAGATCTTTGGGTAATCCAGTCTCAGCTTTCTGCTGTTGCACCATGTTTGGGTTCCTATCAGTACCCTACCAGTTCAGTCATGGCTCTAGAAACAGGTGCTCTCTGTTGATAAAAGGTATTGGAGATCAGATTTTTCTGTAAATTTGGACTGAAACCATCAGGATTTGACTATGCAACCACAGTTCCTGCAACAACACAGGAAAAAAAAAAGATGTAGGAGCATCATCACAAAACTAATCACTTGCTATAGTCCCATGGCATGAAACAATCAATACACCATGAAATTTCACTGTTTGTCTACCATCTCTTTTCAATATTTTCCTTTTAAATGTCATAGAAAGCTAAGCAGTCTGACTTTTCTGAGTGAGCCTTTAAAAATGCATTTTTCTTCCCTAATAGGAAATTTCTCATGACCACTCCTGTGCTTCCTTTGGCAAAACAAAAGCAATATTCACTCATAATAAAGCAGTGCTATGCAATGGTCCATTGCAAGAGAATTCGGGAAGAAAAACAAAAAAACAACCTGTAAGAAGGGTAGCCAGACAACAGATACACTTCCCAAATTAGGAAAAATGAGATTCTGACTGGCCTTTTTCCCAGGGCAGACCTAAGCCAGTAGCTTTTCCCATTCTTTTACAATATTACTCCACTGCTTTTATTCACCTTTTACACCCTGCAGTTTCTGAGTCAGTACTGCATAAAGTCAGGGAGGTTCCTCAGTTCAGCTCTGTTCTGCTGTACAAAACTTTCAGACAGTGATGTTTTTTCCTTTCTCATATTCAGGTCACTTCATAATGAAACGTTAACTTGGAACCCATAAATCCAGTTACTTTCAAATAAGTTTCAGATGGGCATCAGGACTTTAAGGGACATATTAAAAAAGAAATGGATTTTTTCTGGGTTTGTCCAGTAGCATCCAGGACTCATAAAACTACATTAAATATCAGCTTCACTTTTCACAATATTGCAGTGATGAAGAACTAGCTCAAAATTGATTTATTGATCTCTAAAAAGACAGATATATAAGGTTATTAAGTTAATATGTCAATATGTGCAAAATCTATTACTTGGGCTTGTTAACATTCCTGTGTTGGTTAACAGTGGATATAAAAAGGACAAGGCAGACCCCTCCCCTCTGAAACAACTGCTCACAGACAAAGATTCAGCATGATGCCTTTTCTGGAAGGCATCTAATTCTAGGATGGAGTCAGAAGAAGCATCAGTTGATGTTTATTTTCTTCCAAAATTAAGTCCTGTATTTAGTTCACGTTCCAAAATTTGTATTCCATTTTTCCAGCCTCAGTGTCTACAGCTGTATCAGGACCTTACTCAGATTTACACTTACACGTGTCTGAATTGCTTGGCTGACTCTTTTTCCTATGAAGTTACATGCAAGGAGAAGTGCATGTTCAGTGTTTGAAAATCAGCCATGAGCCAAAGTATGGATTTAAGGAGATAGAGATACAGATTAGATATAGATTAGATATAGATATGGATATTCTGAGGAAAGTGTTTCACTTCACAGATGCAAACAGAATCCTTTTTCAGTCAGAGAAAGCGAGGTTCTTGTGGTCCTGCATTTTGAATCCATTAGAGTTTTCAATGATTTATGGACACACAAAGTTTCTGTCGCAGTGGGTTTGCTTTTGTCACGTCACCTCATTTTTTCTAATGAGTCGCTAATGAGAGGTCAATTACTTATGGAAATTAGAAAAACATTCATTGAGGAACTGTACCGAGGCAAAGTGTGCTACCCCATAATGTTTTGATATAAATCATTACAGCAGTAATGAATATTTTACTCTTTTTCATGTTACAGCTTATTTCCCCAACCTATAAAATGGCCTTAATATGATTTTGAAATGAACATGAGTAACTGTCCTAAAAATATAATCATATTGTATTTATGATAATGGCAGAATATCTTCTTGGTTTTGCTATTAATGGTTTGCTCAGGCATCAACATCTTGCTGTGAAACCTTCAGCTGATCAGAACAGCAGTGTCAGGAACACCAGGTTTGCTGTGCTGAGTCAGAGCCCTGATCTGACACCTACCCTGGCTCCATTTCCAGGCACTACATGGTGGGGAAAGGACATCGTGTACAGCACCTGGCTGGCTGGATTGAGTCCAAACTGGTGCTTGTAAATTGTCCTCCTAACCCCAGGTACCCAGCACTGCAGGAAAACATCCAGAGCCTGCAGAGCTTCATCCTGACCCCACTGCTGGTGAGCTCTGCCTGCCTTTTTAGTCAAAGACTGTCGAGAATTGGTGGCAGGTAAGAAGTTAAAACGTTCTCTTCACAATTCACCTTCCTCCTGGGCACCCATTTTGTGTTTTCTAAAGGTCTCGAATGAATGGTATAGAAGCAGAAGAAAAGAGGCAGAAAGAATTTCAGGGGCCAAGATGGATAGTGGGTTAGTTGCAGTACCATGCAATTAAATTTAGAGGCCAGGGATATAATTCACTGCTGAAATTCAGCTTTGCACCATCGTAAGTTATTATTTCAGAGCAGAAGCTGAAATGGCCAGAGAGGGGAAAGTGTACAAGCAGAAGTATAATTGGACTTCAGTATTTCATACAGACACCCTGAGATTTCCACTGCTAAGCACTGTTTCAGAGTCTGACCAGGGTAACTCTGCAGTGTAAGATCTTCTATATTCAGGCCATTAGATTATCCTGTTTCCCCTACAGGCACTGTAAATCAAAAGCAAAAGACATCCTGTTATGTTCTAGAGGACAGTTTTGTTGACCTTTCTTTTCAAACACAATCTGAACACACATGTTTTTTATGTGAGTCTCATTTACTTCAGCTTTACTGTCTTGAATACAGATTTAAATTGGGGGGAGTGAAGGAAAGTAAAAAAAGCAGACCTTGAAACCAAGCAGTTATCCACAGAGAGGAAATGTGGCAGCTGGTTCAATAAAAAAATGAATGCATCATCACGTGGATGTGATTTTCTCAGTTTCTGAAGAATTACAAGGTCTTTATCCCTTTGAACCAGGCTCAGTCTGGATTTAGGTGAACCCCCTGCAGTTATTTGACTCAGAACCCATCATTTTGGTGCAAAGAAATCCATCGTGCATATTAAGGGGTTGGTCCAAAGTACAGTGCTGCCACTTCCTCTTGATATCACATTGGGTGGCAGTCATTTGATGTCTCTAATTGCCCCTCCCTCCCTTCCTTCCTCCTCGGAAGGATAAACATTTGAACAACAAGGTATCCAACAACTAATCAAAAGCAATATAGTTCTGCACAGATCAGCTCCATGATGGGATAAAGAAGTGAGCATGAATCTAAGCACCTTCTCTTCATATCATAGCCTTCGTGTTGTTTTCAGGAGCATTTTTGTCAGGCAGTGATGAAAGGCTGAGAACAAAGTGAACAAAATTTCCTTTTACTGCTTAAAAATTCTCAGCTGCTTTGCTATATCAAAACGCTGTCTCTTTAAACAAATCGCATGGTTAAAAATGCCAAGTTATAATTCAGCAACTAACTCTGAAAATGACAATTTAATCAATCAGAACCAACCTTCCTGAAAAAGAGGGGTGGAAAAGAAAAAAAAAAAAAAAAAAATCTTAAGGCTTTCATGCAATGCGAGTGGTTGAAACTATAAAAATGTTCAATCACTGTAGAACAAGCCTGCAGCATCAATGTTTATTAAAGTCAGGGGAGCCATTTATTGACCTGGGAAACAGCAAAGCACCAGCAGCACTGCTGGATTGCATTTTTATAGTTAACAAACGGCGGGTGATATTTTCCTTTTCGCTTTTAATTGTGATTCCATCAAATCCAAAAAGTTAAAAGCCCCCTGATTTTTAAGGGGAAGCAAGGAGAATGATGTTCCACACCATTCTGCAGTCATTCTCTTTGCTCTGACTCCTAACATGGGGATATATGAAATAATTTCAAATATTTAGGCTTCTCCACAGACCAGCATGTGTTCCCTCCACCACTTCAGCTGATGGCAGAATATAGGGAGCTACCATTATGAGGCTGGTTCTTTCTGTAATCAAAAAGGAATTACTCTATTTATTCATTCAAAGGTCACCCTGCCACTGAACCAGCCAAAAGCACTCAGAACGAATTGTCCTCTCCCAAACTGACACCAGACATTTTCTCAAAGACACATCATAGTTGTTCTGGAGATTTTGTAACTCTGTTTTGCCACAAGCACATTTTTAAAGCACGCCTTTCCATGCTGCATAAATTGTGAACTACCAAAGGCTATTGAAAGGGAAGAGTCAGCAACATGAACTGTGCTCACAGATCCGTGTTACCCAAATTACAGGAGTCTGGCTCCCGCTTCATTCTTTTCATATCATCCCACCCACAGGAAAACCTGCGGTCAGCTGAGGAACGAGGGGCAAGGATTTAAAACCCTCTCTCTGTGTCAGCTGCCACCTAAACCGGTGTCAATGCCAGAAAAGCGGACTTCAAAAGCGAAGAGGGTGAGTCAGGGCAGTGCGAAGGAGAGCTGGAGCTCCCCCGTATCCTCCGCGGATGAGGTACAAAACGGAATGAGCAGCGCGGGTTGTACATGAGCACATCAAAGATGATGAATATTGTAACAAATCCCCCGGCACCCAGCACCTCAGCAGCTGTCAATACACCGCCTGCATTAGCGGCTCAGAGCGGGCTGGGGGCAGGAGAGATGGAAAAGGACCCCTTCACTTGAAAACGGCACCGATGCCAGGCGGAGGATTTCACGCTCTCTCTCTCCGGGGAGCACAGGGTACAAAACTGCTTTTCCGATCACACACCCAGTCGCACGCAGCGCTTCACACCTTGCTTTCAGGTTTGCAAACAGACCTCCGGCAGCTCCTCTTCTCATTTTCTTTTCCTCGTTCATAGAGAAAAACACATAATACCCTTACTTAAAGCACAGTGGAGGAGTCTGACAAAAGTTAATGACTCACCTGCCATACTATAAGAATTTTGATATTTGCAAGGGGGGAAAAGGCTTCAGGTATTCTGAGAGCTGTAAAAAGCTGCTTTGGGATTCAAAGACAACTCATAAGAAATCAAATCAACTGATAGGTTGCTGTAAGGTTTGAGATACCCGTTTTACACTAAAATCACACTACTATGAGAATATGAATAAATAAAAGGTTATGGGGAAAGTAAGCCACGAGTTCCCTTAAATTAGATCCCGTTGGCGTGAAATTACTTCACAGCTGCTACATGTGTTGCTCCAAGAGAGATTACTCCTTAAATAATGTTAATGACAACTTTGATTTGACTTCTGTAATTACTAGAGGGAGAAGGGACCACATTTCCTAGGAAGAAAAATCTTTTATCTGTTTGTTTAATGTACAGTCTTTGATGAGATGGAGCTCCTTTCCTCCGAGTCATTTCCCTGAGTATTTTTGTTTTGAAAAAGAAATGAATTTCCAGGCTGAAAATGGAGCTTCTGTGCAGCAGTCAGAGCTGTAGGACAGGCATCTAATTGTCATTTACAGTGACCCTCAATTCTTCTCTAGACACAGAGAGATTCTTTTTCCTCCTAACTCTCCTCACCCTCACTCCACTTCACAAGCAGGCGTATTTACGGGGTTGGATTCTTCTCTGAGTTGCCTCCACCACCACCAGTAAATCATAAAAATTTCTCCTACAATCAGTGGAGTGTCTTCACATTTACCAGACAGTATAATCTGGTCCACAAGGCAGCTGATTGTTATCTATAACCTCCCCATCCAATTCAAGTGATGGGAGATGTAACCCAAAAATTTCCTTTAGAGTTTTTTACTGCCAAAATAGATCACATTCTGTGGCAGCCTTTTTACAATCTCCACTTCTCTAAATAAACATCACAGAACCAATACTGCTTTTACTGCAAAATGCTTCTCCCTGCCTGTATCGAGGTGGGGTTTTAGCTGATGTGTGAACAGACAGTGGCAGCAACTCTGTGCAAGCCTGGGGTGCAGCACCAAGACTCGGGGTGCAGTAGGGAACAGGGGGCACCAGGAATAATCTCCATGGTTAGAAAAGGTGAAACCCCCTTGCACTCTCCCCATCCCAGCTGGACACTGCATGGTGATGTAAATTATTAGATGCAGCAACCAAAGAGCTGGGGGCAGGATGCTCCTTCTCAACAGCGGTGCAGAGGAGCTGTTCAGTGCAGTGCCCAAACCCCAAACAGGCTGTGAGCAGAGTCTGCTGAGGAATTGTTGAGCTGGGATGTTCTTCAGGATGGAGGGACAGAAACAGCTCTTGCAAAGGCCACCAAGCAAAGCTGGGCACTGCCACAGCTCAGTGGCTGCAAAAGTGCTGAGGAGAGCACAGTATTTAGAAGAAATCATTCAAACTACATTACTGGACTGTAAATGAACTGAAACTGCTCAGAAAAACCCTGCCATTGAAGGTCACGCAATTAAACACAGGGCTCTGATTTGCAATGATCAACAAAAAGTAAATGCATTATTAAAATGCACAGCAAATAGAACATAACACCAAAAATGGACAGATTTTGGCTGTACTGTGCCATTATATTAATTAACAGCTTTCTCCTACTGGTTTGTTCACTGAGATTCAAACATATTCATTCTTTGATGAACATTTGTATTCAGAAAATGGCAAATTTCTTCCCAGCCTTCTTTTGTTGGGAAGGGATGATAGCTGTTAATGAGAAAGGGAACAGAGAAGGAGCTAAACAGCATAACTCCCACACTCACATTGTGACTTTCTCATTGAGGCCTTGAACTTCAGAGCAGCTTCAACTCATTTACAGAGACCAGGAATGAAGGTGCCTTCCCTATATGAAAATTAAATATTTTCATGCAGTGTTATGACTTTGCCTTGAAGCATTTGTGGCTCCATGTTTCATTGGCATTTGTGGTCATTTTAGTCCATTGAACTTAAATGTGTAATAAGGATGCCTGGATGTGGATAATTCTCCCTCCTTTCTCACCGCAATCAGGTTTTGTCCTTCATTATACCTTTCTGTGGAGTCTATTAGAGTATAAATCTTTACAGAGTTCTTCAAGCTTTGACCTACATCTTGCATATTACAGGAACTTTTCTCCCTAAATTGTCTTTTGGAGCACACCAGTTCATTAAAGTTTTGAACACTGAACCCTCACTCTTACTGCTTTATCACCCAGTTTATGTGCCAAATGTCAAAACAGCCCTCAGAAATCTGATTTATGAGGATATATAGAGAAATTGCGGTACATGCTTGTGATTGGGAGTCAGCTGGCAATTCCCTACCAGGATTTCCTCCTCAGCTCCCAGTTTTCAGCACAGCAGTCCAACAACAGTGCTGCCAACATTGAATTCAGAAATCACTATTCAGGACTAACAAAGCTTTGAGACTTTTTGTAACATCTTTGAATGTGTGCTTTCCAGTTTTAATCACATTTAATAATTTTGTGATGTTCTTTTTTTATTTTTGCAAGTAAAAGTCAGTACTGATTGTAAAAATATAAAATCTTAACAAATCAAACAGTCTCCAAATGCCAGTGTGAGATCTATTTTATACTCTTTTTGAAATATCAGAAAATTATGGACAAAGCTGTAAACCAGCAGCGGGTAAGGCATGTCAGGTTCCCCTACTGATTTACCATTTCATACCGAGGCGGATTTATGTTCCGCTCACACCCCCGATCTCCCTCACCCCGCACAGCCATAAAGTTGTTATTTTTATCCCTGGTTTTGCCTCACTGGCGGCTCCGGCGGGCGCAGGCAGGGTGCTGGGCGCGGGCAGGCTGCTCTGCCCGGGGCCGCCCCCGGCCGGAGGGTGGAGCCGCGCCGCCGCCTCGCCCCGCTCCTCCCGCGGCGTGCGCGGCCTCGGCGCTACGCGAGCGCGGGGATCCGCCGCGGCCTGCGGGCCGCTATGGCCGGGGAGGTGAAAACCAAGCTGTCCAAGAACCTGCTGCGCATGAAGGTGAGGCGGAAGGAGGGGAGGGGGTGCCTGAGGCCGGCAGCGGGGCTGGAAGCGGCGGCCCGGGGGCGAGCGGGGCCCCGCGGTGTGAGGCGCGGCCGGGGTGGGTGTCCCCGGCCACACGCGGCCGTCCCGGAGCCGTGGTGAGGGGCAGTGCCGTGCCGATCGCCGGCCACGCGGCGCCAGCCCTGGCTCTCCCCACGTACGCAGTGAATGCAGATGTGTTTATCATGGGCAGCTCCCCGGCCCTCTCGGGCTTGCTGGGCTGCTGCCCCGGCAAGGCATCGCTGCTGCCGACACCGAGCTGCTCGAACGCTGCGAGCGGGCTCGGGGGTTACAAACTGCAGGTTTTCGGTGCAGGAGAGCAACTTGATGATTCCAGCAGAAATCTGGCCTCAAGAGCCAACTCCGGCGCACCTTTTGGAGTGCTTTCGTTTCACCTCGCTCCTCTGCAGATGGGTTGCTTATTGTGAATTTAAATAAAAAGATTTCCCACCACCAGCACATTGAAATGAAAATACCAATGCTGCTTGCTTTACTTGGGGGTGGGGCTTTTAGTATTGAGGAGAAAAAAATAATTTCGTTTTTGGTGTGTCCATTTTTACTCCTGTTTACATTGCTGGCTAAGGAAATGCCAGCCTGAATTGGGATTAATACCCAGTATTAACCACTTTTCCCAAGTCATAAATGCCAGGAAGCTTAGTAACATCCCGATGTGCCTGATACCATTGGAGTTGTGACTCTCGTGTCACCAGTGTGAAATTAGTCTCTGCTCACTGGCTAATGGATTCTGCTTCACACCGTGCACTACAACTCCTAATTCAGTGTAATACATTCCCCTCTGATTGATGATCCTTTATTGCTGGAAAACAACCAGGAAAAGTTGAGTTCCCCCTTTTTTTTTTTCCCCTTATGTTAATATTCATTTTTTTTAACTGAATATGATGGGACCTTCGTGGCTTCTTGCTTTGTGGTATTTTATTCAGCCATTTTTTTCCCCCACATGTTTATATGGGGCTATATTTCACATTCTGGCTGAAAAGTGTTAGCTGACTTTGGTTCAATTTTTCACGTAAAGTGCATTCTGCTACAGCTGGATGATGGAATATTTACCCTAATTATCAGATGCTGCTAAATTTAAAACTTATACACAGAAGGAACAAAATACATCTTGCCTTGCTCTCGAAAGGGAGTAGATGTTGAACTGAATCAGCCAGCAATGTATGACACAGCCAAACTCCCATAACTTGGATGGCAGCATCATTATTTTTCCTTATTTTTATATTATATACTTTTAAAATGAAAATTCTATTTCTGTTGTTTGGCAGTTTACCAGCCCCCTGGAGACTTCAAAAGCAGGTTTTTAGATTGTTTTTCTGCAGAAGGCTGTGGAGAACCAGCCATATGAATATGCTGCCATGACATTTGCAGGTTCACAGTCCAGGCAGTAATAACCAGCTTTAAAGAGATCAGTAGGTTTTGAAAAGGTCATACACAGATCTTGCATTTAGCACTTTGTTTCTGCAGATCTTCTTGTTTACAAATGTTTTAATTAAGCCTTTAGCAGCTGCCTCTGCAGGTAGTGATCCAATGTATAACCAGAAGTCAGCACGTGGGTGAAGTGGAACCCAGAGGTGACGTGTGGTTGGTGGTGTTGGAAGGACCATTTGCAGTAAATACTGGGCCACATGGAGACAGACTTTCAGATCTTGCACCATTTATTTGATCCAGGTCCCATAGCTTGGGGAAACTCACCCAAACAACCCCTCAATTACTGACTTAGATAGTCATGTCTACCACAATGGGTATATTTTTGATTCATCAGTGTGTGTTTACATTTGAGATAAGCCTGATCACATAATTTTTATCTAGGTTTTTCCTGTAGTAATCTTTAGGAACATAATCTTTAAAATAGAGTGTGAAATGATTATTTAATTGGTTTTTTGTAGCAGAATTTCTTGTGCTGAGATTTCTGACTGGCTAACCAATTTCCTTGAGCAATATGTTTTTCCACATGATAGATTCACTTATTTTCCTCAAGAAGATACTGTAATTTTAATCGGGAAGCTTTGACATATTTTGAATCGACTCAGAAAACAGAAGTCAATTTTTCCTTCATTAAAAATCTTGTACAGTGGATGCAAATAGAAGTGGAAAATGAGACACTTACTCTTTGCCTTGTACTTCTGAGTTTGGTTTGGTTGGGCATTTTGTAAAGACTGAAAAGATATGTGGGTTGTATGTAATACATACATGACACATCTGCATCTCCTATATATTTTTACAGGACTGTGTGTGAAGGGTACTTTTAGACTTGCCTCTGTATGGGAGTCAGGTTGGTATAAATGTAGACCTTGGACAGATACAGTTATTCAGACACCTTCTGTAGATCCTCAGGAAGGTCTCAACTTTTAGGGGGATGGGACTATATGGATTATTACCATAAAATTTTGAAGAGTTCTGGTTTTTTTCCAGCATGTTTCGTTGACATTGCTTAGACGTAATTGTCACTCAGTTGAGGCACCTGACTTGAGACAAATGGAAATTAAAGTGCTGTTTCACAGGCCTCAGGTCTGTGGTTCTGTGCTCTCAGCAGTTTTTAATAGGCTGTGACAGATGTCTTCTTCTATTCCCAGCTGCTGAGAGGTTACTGCTCCTACCTGGCTGTTGCCATCCTCTGACAGAGGTTATCACCGAGGAAGCAAGTGACAGGAGTGTCCTTGTTTTAGGAAAAAATAGCAGTCTTGCCCTAAACTTCATTACTGGTCTCAGCTATTTTGGCAGACTATTCCTGCAGTGAGTTAAAAAGTGCTTGAATACTGAGCTGGGTCAGTACTTCGGTGGGTCAGTGAGAATTGAAGAGATGGGAACATCTTCCTCTAGCACAGCTGGATACAGAGGACTTTTCTTCATAGTCTGCTTTCAAAGTCTTACTTTTTTCCACTTCCAAACGCAGGTTTGTGCCTTCAGAGCTACAAACACCATCCAGTTCACTAAACCTGAGAAAAGAAGAGGGTGGTTGAAAGTATATATGTTTCAAAAAATGGCCAGCCTGGTGTGACCCCACCTCTAGCTCTGAGCTCCAGTGCTGTTTGTATGGGTGGACCTGGTTCCTGATGTGCAGAAATAACTTCAACACCAATACCTTCTCTCTGGACTTTGCTGAAACATTAGAAAAACCTTAGTAAAGTTAGGGAATTGTGACAACTTCCATCCATCAAAACTAGCCAGGAGAGGTCAGTTACTTTATATGTAAGTATAGATGTGACTATTGCCTTTCAGTAGATAGCTCTGATCAGCAGCTGTTTTAATTTTCTATTGTCTGTTTGCCCAAATTTTGATCAAACTCAGAGAAAAAAATCACAAAAAGCATTTACTTTTTATCAACAGCTAAACATTATGTAATGAATAATTGGCATCGTAATTACAGCATGTTCAGAAGATGTTCCTGGTGCAGAAAACTGAAGCTGTGTGTTTGTATCTTTCTTTGTAGTTCATGCAGAGGGGTTTGGATTCACAAACTAAAAAACAACTAGAAGAAGAAGAAAAGAAGATAATTAGTGAAGAACACTGGTATCTTGATGTACCAGATCTAAAGGAAAAAGAGTAAGCTTGTAATCTTTTGTACTTCTTATTATCATTGGATTGTTTGGAAATGGAAAAAGCATATTCATATTTTTTCTTGTAAGATAAGTATTATAAATAACCAGTTAACAGAAGCAAAAATAGTGACAGACTGGCATTACAACTTTTTTATTACTTATTTTTAGGTCTGTTATTTAGGTTGCCTAGTGTAGTTTGACCTACTTTAAATTCTTCTGTGTGTTGTTTTCTTTCACTCACACATTGTTCTAGATGCATGTAATTAGTTTGTTTCAGTTAGTGTCCAGTTCATTCAATGCTGCTTTTTGAAAAAAGAAGTTCATTTGAAAACAGAAGTTTGAAACCCTGTGTTAGTAAATTCAGCTTCAGTCACATGGTTAAGTTGATTCAGGAGAGTTCTGTCCTCTTGTGTCCAGCTCACTTCAAACCCTGGTTTTGAAATGGGAGATATAATGGCAAAAATAAAGGAAGGCTTAGCTAATAAGGAAAAAAGTGTCCTGCTCTTTAGAAAGGTGCTTTAAATAGCAGGAGAGCTACTTTTGAAATTGCTTGGGTTTCATCCTTTCAAAAGTGGAAAAAAAATCCACTGAGGAAGAACATACATAATTTTGAAAAAGCTGAGACCGAAGGAACAAGGCCATTGATAAACTCTTTTCCATTACTCTTGGTAGATATGACAAAAAGGTATTTGAGCTTCAGTTGCAGCAAGGAATGTTCAGGCTGGACATTGGGAGAATTTTTGTAACAATAAGGCTATTGAAGCTCTGGAGTAGATTGCCTGAGGAGACACTGGATGCTTCATCATTGGAAGTCTTCAGAGGACAGGTTAGCTGGACCTCTGCTGTTCATGGCACATGTGTAACTGGTACTGCCTTGAGGCAGGACAATGAGCTTAATCTCTTCAGCCTAAATTCTGTGATCATGAGAGTTTGATTTACATGGGAGATGAAGAGGATGAGGGAACAGGTACATACATAGGAGGAAAAGGATGGAACAATCCACGGAAGTACTTTTATCTGACGTGTATTATCAATGCCTCAGGGTCATGTTTCTTTTCTCACTCCATGCTCATTAAAAGAGGAAAAAAAGGAGGGAGAAGGGGGAAATCTGTCTCTGCTGAACAGAGAATGACATAGTGTTTTATATCCTGACAGACTCAACTAATGCCAGGTCTAACAGCACAATGAAAAATTAATTAGAAGCTTTTGCTGGTATAGTAGTGCCACCTGGGGAGTGATATTTATGTGGTATTTTTATTCTGGCAAAAGTATTAATGTAGGTGGAACTATACCAGCAAAGAGAGCTTTTTGTCAGGAGAGTTAATTTTGCTTGTGGAACTGGCACAGCTTTACTTCCAAAAAATATTCCTTTGCACTCCAAGCTCCTTGTAGTGAAAGATTTATCAGAGCAATTAAGCAGAAAGTAGTTGATGGTTTAAAATACACTGTGGCTTTGTTTATTTGTGTGGGGGGAAGACAGCAAATCCTTTTTGCATTTGTTTAATTTGATTATTTTAAAGTGCATGGTTTGACAAAATGCTGGGTTTGGGGTTTCATGCAGGAGCTGTATAATAGAAGAGAGAAGCTTTCTGCGATGTGAGGATCTCGTTTATGGCAGAATGTCCTTCAAAGGATTCAATCCAGAAATTGAGGTACCATTTCAATGTCCTGGTTTGAGGTGGTCTCACATAAGGATTGAAGTCCTCAGGGACAGGGGATTTGGAGTGTTCACACTGCATCCTTATCGGCCTTTCCAGCACCTTCCATAAATCCTCCCATGTCCAGGAACTCCATCCTTCAATCCTAGATGTTGATCAGTGCAGCATCTCATAAACCGAATCCTTTTACCTCCCTGTGTTGATGGTCAGTAATTGCATGAGTCCTGCAGATTTTCCCTCCCTGAAGTGAGGAAACCATCCCCCATGCTGCTCATGAAAGCAAAAGCTCACTTTTCCTCCTGATATTTAATGCAGAGTCCAGTCTAGAAACATTCAACCCTATTTATTCAACACTTACTTGTATAAGTAAGGGCTTAGAGTTTCAAAGTAAAAATGCTGGGCAAGAGAGTCTTTTAATTTCTTTCTGGCATGATTCACGCTGATAGAAGTACACAGGGACAGTAATAAAAAGGTTACTACTGAACTGAAGCAGGAGGGTGAAGGTGTAAAGACTAAGAGATTTGCAGAAGCCTGTGCAAGGTGATTTACTAGGGGGTTCTCTTAGTTACTTTGAACTTGCTGTCCCTGTGACTCAGCATATGATTGCTTCATGGTTTTTACTGTAAATCCTGGAAGATATTCTTCCTTCTTAACAAAACCATTTCAAGGTCTATGTGCTAACATCACGATGAAAAATTACTTATGATCTAACTCTCTGGTCTCTTGGAGATGTTTGGAGTGCCCTTTAGGATGTTTGAGTAGTAGAATACACTGAAAACAGTCTCTCTGTTGCCTCTTTTCCCAAAGGCAAACTTTCAGCTCAGCTTAGCAACAGATAGGCATGTTGCCTTTGCTTCGTGAGTTTTCATAATAGTAGCCTAACCAGGAACAGAAAATAATTATTAAATTTGATTGTTACCTGTTACGCTCTTCTACCAGTGAATTTCAGCACAGTTGCCATTGTGTCATGGTTACATGTTTAAGCTGTTTCTCACTTGATTTTCAGAAGTTAATGATCCGAATGAACTCTAAGTGCAAGGAAGAAGAAATTGAAGAGGATGATAAAATGGAGGCTGATGTGTCAGATGAAGAAATGGCCAGAAGGTAAGTTACATTTTATGACATAATCAGTACTAGCTAGGAATAAGATATGTTGCTGTATTATGTGTGGGGAAATAAAACCCCAAAAGGAAGTAAACAAAATAAAACAAAAGAAGCCCACAACAGATACGGTGCTGTACCAGATTGATTTTCCAGGAATGATGTTGTATATTCACTTGAATCTCCATCATATTTGGGGGTAAAATAACTTGCAGGGGATTTATGTCTTTTGATATCCAGGTATTCTATGCTCATTCCCTCCTTGCTACCAGTTGCTAACAAATTGAAACTATCAGAGTGAATAAAAATGTAATACGTCATGTAGTACTTGTGCTTCTCCAAGCTTTTAATGAGCAGGTTTTTTACACCATTTAAATTGCTGATTAGGTTTAGGATGTGCTCCATGATTTTTCCTCTGATTTTAGTAAAAGATGTAAATTTTTCTATTCTCTCTACAGATATGAAACATTAGTGGGAACAATAGGAAAGAAATTTTTGAGAAAAAGGGACCAACGTGTACTCAAGGATGATGATGAAGATGATGAAGTTGAAGAAGGGAATAGTAACACAAAACCTAGTAAAAGAGCTAAGAAAATGTTCTTAAAACCTCAGGATTAATGTCAACTGCACAAGTGGAGCTTGTTACCTAATGCCTACCAGAGTACCAAGAACTGGACATTGTTTGGAGTTTTTGCTATTTAATGTAAAAGGTGGATTTGTAAATCTGTTCTATTCTCATTGAAATTTCTACCATCCACAGGACAGACAGTTTTCAAAGTGGGTGTTTATATAATGGATGTTGTACATCCTTTCCTCTCTCAGCAGCTTTTCATGAGTGGGGCATTCATCCCATCAGTCTCTTTGAATGTTGTGCATAGTTAGATTAAGTGTTGCATGCAATCAAAAGCAACATTATTTACAATTTAGGTTAACATCTGAAAGAAGTATTTGGAGTAAAGATGAGCTGTGTCCAATTCAGTAAGGCAGTTCAGCTTTCACTGCTTGCTTTATTACAAAAATGAAACCTGCGCTCTCTTCAAATTGAAAAATGTCAGCAGAAACATGCTTGGTTTGTGGGCTTTTTTACTGTGCTAAAAATAAGATGGGAGAAGAACAGAGAGATAAAATCCACTGTATTGAATTTTATTTTTTATAAAGTTTATTTAAAATTGAGGATCTTGTAGTGAAACTTTTTGTTATACAGCAAGCCAAATATTGGGCAACGTTTACAGTTTGACATCTGAGCAGATTGTGAGTCTTAGTTTCTGCCTTCCTAAAGAAGTTTGCTAATTTTGCCTCTTTTTCAGCAAAAAAATCCAATCTTATAATTATGTAAGTCTTGTCACAAAAGCGTAATAACAGTTTCAGAAACATACTTGAAAGCTGAATAAAAACTGTGGGTTTTGTGGTTAATGATTGTGGATTAGCTTATTTAATGTAAAGAAATTATGAGTAATACAGTCTGATACAAGGAGTGATCCTGTTTTGTGCTGGCTACAGATGTCCTCCAGCATTAGCTGAGTGCACTGATTTCTTTAGCATGTGATAAAGCCATCTGAAGTAGTATTAGGATGGAAACACCATTCTGTTTGGTCAGCTGGTGCTCTGGGCCTGTTGAAAAACATCAGTGTGGTCTTGTCTAAAGTCAGAGCAGTTTCTCTGTGTGGCCTTTCAACAAATACTGCTATTACTGCTTTTCCTCAGGATGTCCAAGTTACTCATCCTCAATTCTGGCTCTCTGAAGAAAGAGGGATTTGCTAATTGAAGTGAGGAGTGGCCATTCTGCCATGGGCACAAGGCTTTTTTTGGTCTTGTTTTAACAGCTTAGTGAAGCAAGATGTGAAATTCAATTATTTAAAGAAGGACACACTGTGTCTGCTGTATTTTGCATATGATATATGAACTATGATCCATATATCAGGAGCACCTAATTAGATATTCAAGATGGATCACACATGGAAAGAGAAATATACTTTTAACCTAGTAAGGGGACTTCGTGCAGGTGGAAAGGCTGTGATTCATGATCTGAGATAGTTTTTCAGAGCTAATTAAATGCTACTGGTTCAATTACTTAAAACCTGATCATATATTACTGCTAGCTGAAAATAAGTTAATGATGGCAAGACATTTTTCTTCCCATGGTAGATGTGACCTGAGCTAAGAAATGATTTATTGTTGGTCATCACAAGAAAAACTTGGAATATGTCCCATTGTTCTTTCTTGCTTGTTAGTAGGAAAATGATTCCTCTCTCTCTGAACACATTCCTTGAATGGAGAGTGAGTTTCTGCATTGCTGTGCTGAGTAGTGGAGGGGTGAAATGTGTTCTGGTGAATCAGCAGCAACCAGGAGATGTCACTGCAATTGCATGTCCTGAGAGACCGTGGCTTGGGGAAGTTTCCAGTGGTGCCATGTAAAGAAACTTCTGGGTTATTTTGATACAGCAGTGGCTCAGATGAATTCCATGTGGAGTCTTCCTTTGTCAGGGTTCTGCAGAGAACTCTCCTGCATTGCAGGGTTCTGTTCAGTCCAATGGGGGTAATTCTCATCAGTTAAAGGGCATTCTGCCTCCTTAATTCTGTGTCATTTCCTGAGGGATAGCAGGAAATGTGAGTAGCATGGGCATGGATAAGCACATGAGAAGCTAAAGAGCTTCCTAGTATAATCCATGATTTTGGAACTGGGACAGAGGAAGGGTAGTTCTGTTTCCTAAACATACCCAACATCAACTGTGAAGAAAAGGTAGACTTGAGTTTATTGTCTTTAAATCTGGGAGCTTAGCTGTTCACATTCAGCTGGTGGCTCAGTGCTACAGTAAGACCAGCTGCTTATTTTTAGCACAATCTTTTACTCCTGGGGTGGTTGCAAAATGTGCCTTTAAAAGCACCATCCCTAGTGTGTTATTGTGAGCAAGACAAAAGCAAAACTCAAACCTATGTGACTTTAGATGCCCTTTAAGAACAGAGTTACAAGGAGACATAATGGGATCTTCTGAAATACCTGTCTGCATTTCCAATGGTACATATACATGTATATATGTATGGATTTAAGCCTGACTTGAGCTTCCTACCTGAGGTAGAAACATTCTGCTGTATAAAATCTGTGCTTGAACTACTCTTGACAGAGATGTAAGCGTAGCAGTGAAATATTCATAAAGCAAACCTGCATTAATTCAGGTTTTCTTGGCTCTGACACATACTTCAGTGCATTTTATGTGCAAGTTCCTAAGCCGTAGGACTTTCCCATGTGGTCATGTTTCTAAATGAAATGTGTTTCTTCTTTGAAAACAGAAGCAAGTTGGGTAAGTAGTGTTTTTATTATAGAAAATGGCTACCTGCAAAATGGAACTGGTAAAGTGTTACCAGAAGTGTTTGTGCCTGTGACCCTGAGGAGCCTGAAGTGTGGTTGTAGGTGGTGCTCACTGGCAACTCACATATGTCTGTCCCTTGTCATATGAAGTTTGGTCCCTCCCTTTGGCAGGCTGGTGGTGCTTTTTTTGTCATAACTGCTGGGGTTGAAAACATGGAAGTACTGAACAACTTCATCTTTCTTGCTGATGTTCCTCTTTTACTTCTATTCTGCTTACTATTGGCTCTTAAAAAGTCCAGGACCAGAGTCCAACTGAAGTGAGCCATCCAGTGTGAATTTAATATGCTTGAGCTGATTAAACTTTGGTTCTTGGGGAGGGGCAGGATGTTCAGTGGTGCTGTGGAGTTTGAACCATGTTTCTTGTGCTCTGTGGTTGTTCTCTAATGAGACACTCAGTTATGCAATGCTACAACCACGGGTGGCTGTCGTTGCCTTTGGGCATTGCCTATGTGTGCAATGGGCAGCTGGGCTGAGATTCTGGGACTTCATCCAGCACTCAGACTTTAAAGGAAATTGTCTTGTCTTTCTCTTGATTGGAATACCATCCTTTTAAATCGTATTTGGAATTAGATGAGTCTGGGGTGGAGGAGGTGGTTTCTAAGCATTTATTTTGCTTCATTTGAACAACAGTCCACAACTAAAACTGCAAAATCACTTAGGCTCTCATTAAACCTTTCTCTTAGAGTGCTAATAAAGCACCGTGGTAGGGAAGGATGGCACTCATCCCACAGTTCCCCTCCACATGTGAATTCAAGTTTCTGTGAGAGCTGATGCTTTAAGGACTTGGTGGTTTGGTTTGTTTTCTTTTCAATCTGGGAGAACATCAGCTTCTACAATACTGCCTTGCTAATGGAACCCCAGCATGAGGCCTCAGGGTTTGTTTGGTTTTGTTTGGTTTTACACCATTCTCATCTCAAACCTTTGAGGCATTTTGGGCCTGGCATTCACACCCCAATAACCTGCTTTCATCAGCTTTTGGGGAGCTTTACTTAAACTGTGAAACTGTTCCTTAGCTGTATGTGCTGATATTTCTTTGTGTGATTTCATGTTGCACAGTGAGGACCTGCTTATAATTGTCATGTCAAGATGAAAAATCCCTCTTAGAGAATGGTTATTAACAGATGGGAGTCAGGGGGGATGGTTAGAGGATCAGCAGCTCTGTAGGTCTTTGGTAAGAACCAAAGAGAAGGGGTAGAAGCTGGGTGAGTCCCATCACTGCAGGCTCAATTAAATGCTGACAGGAGCCCATGACTGCCCGAGAAACCCTTGCATGTGAAAATCCAAGCAATTACCTGGGAACAACAGCAGGAACACCTAGGGAAGCTGGGAGGCAAAATAACCACCCTGTTAATGGCTGTCCTGAGGACAAGAAAACAGCTGTGACTGATGGCAGAGAAATGAGGTTTGGTGAACTGGGTGAGTGCACATGGGAATCCCATCGGATAGAATGGAGGTGGTGAGTGTTTTGAAGCTTGTAATGTTCCCTGAGGTCTCAGGGAACACACTGTCATGATAATTATTTAGAAAGGGGTAAAAACCCTTAAGGGGACATTAATAGGAGAGAATAACCTGAACACAAATTACTGAACTAATTCCATAATTCCATTATTAATAGAAAAGCCATGTTCTGGCCTCAATAAGATCTTTCAGTGTCCCCGTCACCTCTTGCTTGGCTCTCAGTTCCTCATCCCTGGCCAACTGTCTGTGCACCCAGGCCATATCACAGAAGGAGCTGGCACACACCACGACCAGCCCAGAGCTGCTGCCTGCCAAGCCCAGCAGAGATGACTCCTGGGCCTCCTCTTCAGTGATCATCTTCCTCGGCCTACAACCTCTTCATCCAGGTATTTCTAGGAACTCACCATCTCCAGCACCATTGCTGCATTTGTTCTATATTGGCCTGCTTAGTTCAATTAGTGACAGGTAGCATCTTCCAAGGAACAGGTAACAAGTGACTGGACGACAGGAAATGGCCTCCAATTATGCCAGGGAAGGTTTTGATTAGATACTAGGAAAATATTTTCACAGGGTTGTAAAGGACTGGAAGACTGCTGAGGGAAGTGGTGGAATCACCATCCCTGGAAGTGGCACTTGGGGACATGGTTTAATGGTGAACGTGGTGGTGATGCTGGGTTGATTGTTGAACTCCATAATCTTAAAGGGCTTTTCCAACTTCTATGATCCTGTGATCCTAAGAAGTTTGAGGTGGGAAGGGTAGGCCAGCAGATCAGTAGCATGAGTGAAATGCCATCACTTGGCAGATGGTGTGTGCAGGAGTCAGCTGGGGGCAGCTGTACCTAAAAGAACTCATAATGTCTTTATTTTCCTTTTATTCATTTTCAGGTATACACTTACAGCACTTGTGAGATTAATGATCAGATGATGTCTTTGAGCAAAAACACTATTCAGTGGGAGGAATCAACATTTGACCAATACTCGGGCTTATTACAGACTGGGGAGAAAGAGTGTTTTTCAGTGTTTCTGCTATTTTTAAAAGCATTTAAGAATGTTTCCCCTTTCTCAGTGGTTTCCTTGGTTGGACTTCTTGCAGAGAAGCATGGTAGGAGAAACAACATTTTCAGAAAAATGGGGAAACATTAATGTGAAAAAAGAAAAGGTTTCCTTTAGGTTTGGCTGGCTCCTTTGGTTGTTTTTTCACTTTGATGTAGATGAACAAACACTAATGGCATTAAAATTCCTGGGCTAAGCAGTACCCATTCAGGACAGCCATATGGACTCTCGTGTTTGCAGGACAGAATTAAGGGTATAGTGGGCTTAGCTTCATATACAAATATAATGCAGTGCTAAAAATACAGAATTTCCACCCCTTTTGGGACAAAAGTAAATCTCAGACAGCTGTGACATTTAAGCACCAGTCACAGTTTATAGGATGATTACATCTCAGAAGCAAAGCTTAGTAGTTATGTCCTTAGAGCCCATCAGCCACAATAACACTGCAATATATAGAATTTTCATCACCAGAAGAGTAAGTACATACCAAAAATTACTTGGGGCAGCTTACTGCAGTAATGGCCAGAGGGATGCACATGATGATGATTTTCATTTCATACTATGGTTTGTCTAAGGATGATGGTGAAAGAACTATGCTTCCTAATGCTCCTTTCCAAGATGACAATGTTTTACTCATATTAAAGCTAGAGGAATAGGATGAGCTGTGAGTGGTTGGATCTTGTGAAAAATGAAGTTTTAAATGTGTACTTCATTGTCTAAATGCTCACAGATGACTTGTCTCCCTATAATAACCTTAGAAAATGTGTTGGCAGCACATCACAATTAATAATCCATACTCATGTGCTTCAGGCAGTCCAAAATTCCCCAGACATATTTCTTACCCAAGCTTATAGCCAGATTCAAATCAAATCCTACATTTGTGCCAAAAATTGAACAGCAGTCATCTCACAACTAATAATTTTACCTGACTCAAGAATCTTAAATTCCTGATTTTTCCCAAAGCGAAATTCACTTTAATCTCATATTCATGTATATATCCTTCAGTCACCTGCAAAAGAATCCCATAGCCTTGCAGTAGGGCTTGCACAGACAGTGGAAGGTGCTGTACACACGTAGCATTCCTGTAGGTTTTCCTGGTCATCTAGATGGTGTAAGATCCTTTAACATTAATGGGGACAAGTTTTCTCTCTAGGGTGATGTTGAATTTCTCCTTGAGGGTTTTTTCCACCTCTTCATCTTCAAGAGTTACAAATTCCACCAGATCCATGTTTTCCTTGTAGTTGTACGTGGTCTCAGTGAGCGTCCACCCAATTAGCGCTCGGAATCCATCCGTGGTCTGGAGGCTGCAGATGGACTTCCTTGTGAAGAGGGAATCTGGAGAGGTCTGGAGGTATGTGCACTGGAAACGGAAATCTTCCACTGTCCGTGGCTCAAGGCTGAACATATAAACCTTGCGACACTCTTTTTTCTCCAGCAGGTCAGAGTTGGAGAAGCTCTGGTTGGGGATGTATTGTTTCCGCCTCATTTTCTCCAGGTACCAGACACCGTTTTTTTCCGTGAAGCGGAAGACGCCGGGCGCCTGGGGCTGGTCTTTCCCTGACACAAGCTCCACGGGCTGCCACATCTGGTAGGACACGCCGAAGCCTCCATCAACGATGTAGGCTTTGCCATCGATGACGACCTTTACCACGAGGTGGGTCATGAGGGTGGCGTAGGCGTTCTGGTGGGGGTTGAAGACGTACGCTCCCAGGAAGCTGGTGTCATAGCCCAGGCCCCTCAGCACCCAGCCCAGCAGCTGGTTGTTTTCCATGCACCACCCACCCCGCTTCCTCCGCACGATCTTGTTGTAAACGTGCTCCAACTCCAAAGTAATTTTCTCCCCGCAGTGGATGCTGAGGTTTTCGAAGGGAACGGCACGGATGTGGTGCTGGAATATGTCAGTTAAGGTTTCCAAATCTTGTTTTTCAGTGGAGCCTTTATAGCCAGTTCTTGCAAAATACTCTTCAAGGTTCATCTCACCTGTAAAGGAAGGAATTGTGTTTTGGTTTTTTTACATCAGTGATTTATGATGCCGTGAAAAGCTGCCCTGGCTCTGCCAGCAAAGATTCTTTAATCTACTGAACCTCATCAGAACAGCTTTTAGAGGAAACAAGTATTCCTATCAAATGGCTCCCTGAGCAAAGAGCAGTGCACGTGAGGGTTTGCTTTTGTCTTAGAGTCATCCCTCTGGCAAACAGCTGATGCCATTTCAGTTTCATGTGAGGCAGCTGCGAGACAGGGATTTGCTGTATTTGCATTGTAACAGCGGGGTTAAGACGAAATATAAGATCACGCTGGGGAGAGTGTACAAGGGTTTATGAAAAATGGTCTAAAACTACTGTTCAGTGGCAGGAATGTCACTGGGGGAGGCAGGGTCATCTGCCAGTGGGAGGGAGGGTAGTCTGAGCCACGATTCCCATGTTCTTTTCATGCACCTGGCACTGATGGACGAGACAGTAAATAAATCGCTTGTTCAGTACACGTCGCTCTTCCACCACTTACAAAAAGTTAACGTGATACTCCTGCACGTTTTGTAAAGTGTCAAGCTTTATTCAGGTAATTATAACTGAAAAAACTCTGACCTTTGAAAGAGCCACAGACCACTGAGTCTTGTGTCTGCTCTGAGTGTTGTAGAAACTCATTTTGGTGTTGCAATAATGGATCTGAATGGAGGTGAATGACCTAAAAGACAAAGAGCACATCTCCATTCCCTCCTGTGTCCTGAAAATGGTCAGGGGCTGCTTCATTCTCTCTGGTCCTGAACCTTTTCAAAACTCACCAATCCTTCAACTCAGCAGTGAACTGCTGAATGTTTACTGCTAACTGGAATTTCTCAAGAAGATTCTCAGTGGCAGATTCATTCTGTGCATATTCATGGTGTAGAGGCAGCTGCCTCAAGTGAACAGAGAGCACCAGCAAAAACTACACATTACCTCCTACAGAGAGGAATTTATCTTCCAGTGGTATCTAGGTGTATTGTTGGCAGATATTCTCGATGTAATATTTGTTAAGTGTAACATAAAAGCCATGGCACTTTTGATTTGCTGAATCCAAGTATACCTGATCCTCTCAGTCTGACTGTGAATGCCAAATAGATCACACCAGCATAAAACTGGTTCTCGAGTCTGTATTATTTGTAATTTCTTTCTGCAGCCCCATAATGCGCTTGATCAGCATCAGGTCTGGACTGCAGCAGATGAAAGCCACCGTTCTTTTGAATTGTGAGCAGACCAGATGAAAAGGCAGGTTCTTAAAAGGCAGTCCCACAAATGTGGCTATGCTTTATGCAGAGAAAAACATCAGCAGAAGAATTTTAGAAGTGCAAATGAAGGTGTTCATACAAAAATATTCCTTACCAGGACTATACACAGTATCAGCAATTCCACTGTTAAAATTATGTTATTTGTCTTCCCTTATCTTAATACATCAGCACACGGACTTTCTGCGTTGCACAACCCAGAGTCTGTAATTTTTTTAAGTTGTTTTTAAAGAGCTGTAATTTTATTCCCTTAAAGCAGAATCTATTGATTGTTAGACTGAACTTTTGCTTCCTTTGCACTTGCAATACATTTAAATAAATTTAAGTATCTAAAAGCATGACTTCCAACAAGAAGTTGCAGTTCTAAATTTGTATCTACTATTGTAGTTAAACAAAAGAATCTTTCTTATAGTGAAGTGAATCTTCTCCTGAAAAATGAAAGGTAGAAGAATTGAAATTGCATATCACTGTTTTGCCCTCTTTAAGAGCCCCTGTTTAGCAGGTGATATTGAAGCTCTATAGCCACACATTTTTAGAACATTTTTCCTAGCGAATGTTGCTTAGGTTATTGTCCATGACTTTTACCATCATAAAGAAACCAGGGTTTTTGTGTCTTTCTTTAGAGGTGTTTTTTAAGAAAATAAACTTACCTCTTATAAGATCCCTTTTTGTTTATTGAGGTATTCAGTTTCTGGGTGGATTATTACAGGGGCAGCAGTCAGTGAAGCCAGGAGTGGATACAGATGGTGAGGGTTGCCTTTCTAAGCTCTGCTGGCCCTCGCTTCTCAATCTTAAATTCCAAGAAAGGGCAGAGTCCACCCAAAATGAAATCACATTTTTGGACTTCGCTGATCCGTGAGCAAATTAAACTTTGTTTCTTTTCTATTAGTAGATGTTTATGTCTTCCCCTGGTTAAGACCGGAATGAACTCTATTTCCATGTAAAATAATTACAGCAGGCTGTTGCAAATGGCATTGTAACTTTAAAATTCAATATTGTTATTTTGCAAACCAGCATTTTGTGGTGGAGGATGTTTATCTGTGCCCTGGTGGGAACACTGAGGTGCCAAGCTGCTGCATCCTGTGTGTCCCTGTGCTCCATGGATGCACAAATGACCCTTCTTTGCCCACAGAGGAACTTTTTCAATCTCTTCAACTCCTCAGCTGCAGCACGGAGTTATTGTGGAGCTGCCACACCTAATGAATACAATGGCAAATATTTATTTGCATTTCTGTTCTAAAACTTGGCCTCCTACATCCTCAAGGCGTTGCAGTGCTGTTTATTCAATTCTCTCCCAGTCACTCTTGTCTCCCCTGTATTTGACGGAGGTGGAATGTCAGAGGAGGCCTCTTTGGGGAAGACAAAGAGCACATTAGACTGCACCTGGCAAAGCACCTGAGTGTTAGACACATCAGGTGCCCTGTGCTTGACTAAAGCAAGCATCCAAGTCTTTTCCTTGGCTGAGGACTGATGTTCTGTCGCCTTCTTCCATGGTACATCCTGTACAGTACCACAGGTATAAGGTAAAAGGTTTCTGTGCTATGAGTATCTTGCTGTGAAACCACACTGGTGGCATGTCCTCACTTCCCAGGGCTTTCTTTTGCATCCACACTTTGCAGGTAGCCTTTGAGCAGAATACTGTTTGTAATAAATACGAAGACTTTTATCTATAATACTGTCATGTCCTCTTGACATCACATGAAGGCTTGTTCAAAAAAGTTTAGATTATAGTTTGAAAAGATTCATCTATTTTTCCAGTTTTGATACCAAAAGCCTGATTTTTGAGAACTATTGAGTCATCTCATCTTCTATGGATTTTATTTTGAATTCAGAGAAACAGCTAAATCAGGCTCAAAAAAAGTGAGTACTCAAAATTAGAGATACTTTAGGGGGGTTTAGGTACCCTTGGATAAATATCTTATTTTAAGTCAATTTCTGAAAAGGGAACAGAACTCAAGTCTTTCAACTTTTCATAAGCTAATCAGCACCTAATGGTGGCTTGTTTTGAGAAAGTCATAACCTTTCTTTTTTCTACCAAGTCTTTAAAAGCCAAATTCAGCTCAACTTTAAGACTGTTAAGAGAAGTGAATAATTTGTAAAACTTGCTGAGAAGATTGGAAATAATGTCAAAAAAAGGTTAGAGGTCTTTTCATGCAAAATGGTAACACAACCTCTCCTTCTGCATCATTTTAGTCTCATTTGACACAAAATATATCTGCAATAAAATGAGTTCTTGAGAAGGTGAACAAAAAGTTAAGGAGTCAAAACAATTTGCACATGAGCAAAACAGAGCTAGTAAGATGTCTTGGTTTCTAAAGAAGGAGAGGTTTAATAAAAAATACGCAATTGATATATGCAGTTAATCAGCAATGTACTGGAATTTACCAAGCTTTCTGACTAGTTCAAGTTAAAAATGAGATTAACGTAATTAATGTTAATTTTAGAATTTCCCTCTTGGCTATTTAAAGGTCCATCTAGTACAGTGTTAGATCTTATCCACTAAATTAGGTGGCAAGCCACGAACATTTACTGGTACAAGTTTGTTCTCCAGTACTATATTGAATTTATCTTTCAGTGTCTTCTCAACCTCCTCATCTGTGAGGGTTGTGATGTTCACCAGGTCCATGTCCTCTGTGTAGTTGTACTTCATCTCAGTGAAGGTCCATCCAACTAAGGCAAGGAGCCCACTGGTGGTCTGGAGACTGCAGATTGACTTCTTCCGAAGGATGTTATCTGGAGACACTTGGAGGTACGTGTTTAGCTCCTGGAAGTCATCTATATGCCGTGGCTGGAGAGTAAATCTATATATTTTTCTGATATTCCCCAGTTCTGGAGTATCAGGGAAGTCATTATTACTGTGCTCAGGAATATAATGCTTCCTTTTGACTTTCTCAAAGTACCAGGTGCCGTTGTCTTCCATGAAGTGGAAAATGCCAGGGATCTGGGGTTGGTCCTTCCCAGAAATCAGCATCAGTGGCTGCCACATCTGGTAGGCACCACCAAACCCAGCATCTACTATGTAGGAATCTCCCTTGATCACCACCTTCAGCAGGATATGGTTTATCTCAGCAGTGTATCCCTTCTCAGCTGGTTCATAGCTGTTTGCACCCAGGATACAGACATCATACCCTAATTCTTTCAAGGCCCAGAAGAGGAGGTGGTTGATTTCCAGGCACCATCCACCACGTTTCTTTCTCACAATCTTATTGTAAGTAGATTGCAAATCCAGTTCAATGGCCTCGCCGCAGTGCATGCTGAGGTTCTCAAAAGGAATGGCCTGGATGTGATGCTGGAAGATGGCTGTCAGGGCTTCCAAGTCTGCATCCTTCTGGGGCTTGTTGTAAGATATTCTTCCAAAATACTCCTGAATGTTCATCTTGCCTGTGTGAGCAGAAAAGTAGCCAATTACTGCTGTGCAGCTGTCAAGGGGCTCACTCCTGCTTCTGAGGCACAGGTTAACCAGCCTGAAAATGTAGCCTGGGCCATTTTAATGAGGATTTAAAAGAATTTTAAGTATTTCTTTAAAAAGAGACAAGGGCAGGAGCAGGTGGCAATAATGCTTTCCCTTTCTCAGGGGCTGCCATCAAACCAGGTGGATGTCTTTCCCATGGAATGTTATGGCACATGCCATAACAGAATCTTTGGCCACAGAGGAGGATCCCACATGACAAAAGTTTTCAAAAATCAAGAAACAACAGGTTTGCAGAAAAGCTGCCACACCACAGTGGCACAAAAGTCACAGCAAGTTCTTACTGTTGGTTTTACCGTACCAGGTAAGCAATTCTTTCTTTATCCCACAGGTAATTTAACTGGAAGGTTTTGCATTCATGGATTCAGTTAACTGGGATTAACATCTCAGTGTGTCCATTTCAGACAGGTTTCCATGTGAGGGAGATCGTTGTTTTCTTAATCTCTTAAATTTCCCTGGGGAGTTTAGACACAACTTTGGCTGTGAAAGGAAGGGCTTCAATTTTTCTAACCTAAGGATCAGATGAATTGATATAAAAGTACATACAAAGCATATTCATAATCTTTTTGTTTATCTTCTTTTACAAACTAAAGGCTTTAGTTTCAGATCAAATTATTGGAAATATTTGGTGTCTTTATATCTCCGATCCCCTTTCCTTTCATTAGCAGAAAGGGAATGTCATTGGCACTGGTTGCGTGGCCAAGATACAAAAGGTTCCCTGTAAGACTTCTAATCCAGTGACTCATCTGGTCTCTGCAAGGATTTCTTTTGCCTTTAGTTTAGATTGGATTTGGCTTTTTTCCATGCAAGGATATTTGTTGTTCAGAACAATTCACAATCTGTTAAGGGCTGTGTTAATTTCCAAAAAGTCTGAGGATTTCTTGCTTCCTGAAAGTGGTTCAATGTTCCCTGGGAGGATTTTCCAAAAATCCTTTGATGTGGATGAGATGGGAGAAACTCCTTTCCCCTGAATATTCTCAGCTTTTGTCCAACTGTTCCCCCCAGCAGTTTGACCCCATGTCCATGCCAGAAGCTTGTGAAAATCCCACCTCAAATCCATAGGTGGAATATGACCCCAGCACGTCAGCACATCCAATGGCCTAACCTTTAGACTTTAACCCCAGTCCTGATGCCAGCAGCACAGCTCACATGACTTGGTTGTATTGCTCTTGATCTGCACTGGTACCAACATTTAGACTGGCTAATGCAAACCCACAGGAAAATGTGATAGAATAGAGGACTATCCCAATAAGGGAATAAGAAAGAAACATTTTTCACTTCAAAAGGACCCAAAGAGGCTACATGAAAAAAAAAGTAATGTCTCTTTGATACTGCATTTTATGGATTTTTTTCCATCCCTTTTCTAGGACAAGGGCACTCATCTCTGGCAGGATCTCCCTGGAAACACTTGTAGAAAGCCATTTCCTTCCCAACACACAGTGCATGTGTTCACTGGCTCATCCTGTGGTCCTCTGCCTCATTTTTCTTTCTATTCCCACTTCCAGCAATTTTGCATAGGAAGACAGAAACATCTTTTCCCTATGAGGGTGTCAAGCTGAACCTCTGTGACCAGCAGGAGTCCAGAGGAGTCCATCAGCTTGGTGGGTCTGATACACTTGGAATTTGCCTTCAAACAAAACCAGATCAGTCCCTGCCCTGGGCCAGCAGCAGAAGACCTGATGCCCTCCCTATAACCCATGTCCTGGGCCTGGGTGGGGAAAGGGCAGGATAAAACCAGCTCCCCTCATCCAGCCATGGAGAGCTTCCACGGGGCCCTGGCAATGAGGTTTCAGGAAAACATATTGGGAAAGTGTTTTGGGAAATTCCCTACCTCCGTTTCCCCAGCTGCCCCTTCTCTGGCCTGAGCAATTTAAAGTGTGCTTCAGAGACAGCCTTGTGGTGGCTGACAAAATGTGCTCTGATCTCAATGAATACTTAAAGAGCTTTAAGTACAATAAAGCTGCACTACAACATCATTGACATTAGGGAGCATCCACATAAATCAGCGTTTACTCCCTCGCCTTCCTGGAGGCAGATTTTCCCTTGGCACAGCCATTCCTGCTCTGTGAGAGATGAGGCTGCAGCAGCGAGCAAGCCCTCTCCCAGGGGAGAGTTTCTGTTCCAAAACTGAGTTGCCAAATATCCCGAGTCTCAGTCCGGATCTCAGCCTTGTTTACTTCTGCCCCTGCAGCAGCTGAGCTTTGCTCAGCGCTCCTGCAGCTCCGTGGGCAGTGAGATTCAGATGTTAGTTCTGCCTGTCTGCACAGCTCCCTCGGGATCGCCGGCTCCTTTTGTAATTAGGCTGAATATCAGGATCAGTTCTTCTCTGCTAAAACTCATGAGGGACTTCCAAGGCTGGATCCTCTTGCACATGCCTATGCTGTTTGATTCTAAGTTACACTGTGAGTAAACAGCTGCATTTTTCATACACTGGCGCAGCAGAAAGGGTTTGTTTAACTCTCAAACACTCGATGTTGCCCTTGGAAAACGCCCTCGCAATGCCACACTCGCCGTCAGCCCTGGGGTTCCTGTAGTTTATGCTTTGTTAACACACCTGCAGTGCTGTGCACAAGGTATGCAGGCTCACAGGGGTGGGCTTTCCCAAAGGGGCTGACCCAGAGCTGCAGGATGAAGTTAAAGATCGGGCATGCAGCGCTTACCTCGCAGGCAGTCAGCTCAGCCTTTCCACCCTGCGCTGTTCCAAACTTCTCAGGAAGAGCTGTACTGGCAAATGCTGCTCTTAAAGGTCCAGGCTGCCTTTACTGCCTGTCAGGGACAGCCTTATCCTCCAGCCGAGCAGCCAAGGAGGGGAGAGAGTTTCTTCTTTTATAGTACTTTATATTCTGATGGTTTTATTGGTTTATTTGTATTGGCATATGTGTGGAAAGCCCTGTCATGCAATTCATTGTGTTAGGTGCTGTATGGAGAGACTGAAAATGATCCAGTCCTCAACCTGCTTATAATATTGAGGAGACTTTAACCTTTCCACATTACTGAATGAGAACTGAAGCCCTCCAGGAGTGTAAAGCATGGGTATCATGAGAAACTTTTGCAAGTGGTTATAACCTCTAAACCCATCCTCAACCCTGCAGGTCACCCAGGGGCTTCAGTATCTGGGGCACCTTGGTGGGTGCTCCCATGCTAAAGCAGCAGAGCAATAGTGCAAATTTTGATGCAGATTTACATTGTTGACATTGATGTGGTCTGGATCCCTGTAGGAAGTGATTTACGGTAGCCAGAGGGTAATCCAGGACAGGAAGTCACTGATTTATTGGTGGGGATGGCAATTGTTGAATTAGTCCCACCACTCTGATCCACTCCTCGTGGCTGACACCAACCCCCGCAAAGCAACAAGGTCAGAGTTGCCAAGTCACGTAGCTGTCTGAATTCCCCTGGGCTCAAGGAGAAACCCTGTCCTTCAGCAGAGAAGATGCTGCTCCTGGAGAACTCTGAGCTCCCTGAACCTGCTGCGCCTTTAAGCATTTGCCTCCAACGCTAGTGATAAGGAAAAAACCAAACTGGTGCAATCTGAGACGAACAGCCTGGGGTTTTTTGGTTTGTTTGTTTGGTCTTTTTCCCCTTCTAACCGCAGGTTTGATTTTATTTCTCAGCAGCACACGGTGCCTCCGTGGGTGAGCAGGAGGCAGGAGCGCTGGGCTGTGCCGTGCAGGGGCACTCGCTCCGGGAGATCGATCAGCAGAAAGAAAAGCGCCTTTCCTTGTTCCTGCCCTTCCCCACGCTGCAGCTCGGGGGCAATGAACGTAACACTCTGCTCTGGTCTTAAAGGTCTGTGATTTTATAGCTCTGTACTCGTTCCCCTGAGCCTATGGAACAGGACAAAGTGCAAGAAACACCCTGGCACAGGGAGAGAGGAGTGGGCACAGCCCTTTTTAGGTGTTTCCTGTGTTTGTTCCCGCAAAGGATGGAGCTTCTTGGCTCTGCGTGGATCTTCTCCTGCCCCACAGCTTTGCAATACCTGCCTGGACCTTTAGCTGTGTCCCAAAGTTCTGTCCCTGCTGTCCCATGATTTTAGCTCCTTCAGCTCTCCCGCTAATGTGGGGACCACAGAAAAACCCGGATCATAAACAAGCCAGATCCTGGGACAATTTCTTCTGGCCATCTTTGTTTCAAGCTGCTGGTCCACACCGTAAGAACCCCTGTTTGTCTTACAACCACATTTCGTTTTCTCATAGGATGGGCTATAAAGGACTATTGCACACCTGCAGCCGAACACGTGTAGGTGAATTTGACTCTGGGAAGACAGGGCTTTCAGGCTTGCTGTGTTTCTATGAAATACATTTTAAACATGCTGAATAGCAGCAGCTTTTATTAAATCTAAACTGCTAGTTACAGCAAGCTGCACATACTGCATAACAAGTGAAAAAGGTTCAGTGAGCTATTGTGTGTTTTTAAAAGCCTTAGCTGGAAAATATTAGCACATACAAATAATCAGGACAACTTTGGTGATTGATGGCTTTTTTTTTTTTTACTTTTGGAATACATGCTGTAATTTGAGGGGAAAAAATCTGAGTAATTCTTGTTCACAATGCTTGATATTTTTTTTATTTAATTGTAATTCACTTATATAATTTGCCTAATTATAAATGCACAGTTGTAATGTTTCCAAGATCTGTACCTAAAGGAACATCAAGCATCTTCTTCAAAGGGCAAAGTGGTCACATTTGAGTAATTTCTCCTACTAGAAATCTTAGCTGTTAGGTATGTGATTAGGATTCATTGTTTCTCCTTATATCAATATAATTAGTATCACTGCAAACACATCCTCAGTAGAGCAGATATGTTTCAGAAAAATAATTCTGTGCATGTGTTTGGGTTCAGCCATAATAATTAATGTGCAATAACACCCGGAGAAGAGTCTGATGAGAAGAACATGTATTCCCAGCAGTCTGCTGCTGAGTGTGAGCAAACAAAATGCTCAGGAAATGCTTTCAGTTCAAAGAAATACTGCTCCTTGGTTATGTCACCAGGAGAACAGGATCTGTGCAAAGTCTGAAACAACACAGAATTGTCACTAACATTTCTTATCATCAGTTCTATGTCATAAATAGACTGTCCTCAAGTACTCACATGGTGAATTTGCACAGGTGTGGGATGATCTGACTGCCATGTGAGAGGGCATTGTGGATGTAAGAGCAAAAAGAACAGGCTAATGGCTTAACTGGAGAAACTCAGCATGGGATGTCTTTGGGTTTTTTTAGCTATTAAATTCCCAAAATAATATAGCATTCATTTAAGAGGCAGGTATGATTTTCCCCAGGTGGCAGCACCAGGTAATAAAGACAAAGACATACAGCTCCATCATTCTGCCCAGCTACACTGGGTGTGTTTAGAAAAGCTTTTAAGAGATGAAAGGAGTAGGGAACAGGCAGAGTCTGCTTCCTGCTAAGCACAAACAGAAGGGCAATGATTTGATTGAGCTAGGCAGAAATTATTTGTACCCAAACCGAAAAGAGACATGGAAATAGTTGTGAAAATCTATTTCTTTTCCACATTCATGCTAGTATGTTCTGCCTTACACTGGTGTAGATGGAAGGAGAAAGATTAACCTTTGGATGCTTGTCAGAAAGAGAGGGAAGAATTGCCTGTAATGCCACTGAATTGAACTGTAATTCAGGCAGTGAGTTAGAACAGAGACAACCCGCTCGTATTGGTGGGTACAAATTTCTTCTCTAGTGTTACATTGAATTTCTCCTTCAGTGTTTTCTCTATTTCTTCATCTGCAAGGATTCTGATTTCCACAAGATCCATATTGTCCCTATAATTGTACTTTATCTCAGTGAGTTTCCACCCCACCAGTGCCCGGATGCCGTCGGAGGTCTGCAGGCTGCAGATGGACTTGGTCACAAAGAGCGAGTCAGGTGCTGTCTGCAGGTGAGCATTGCAGCCCCTGAACTCCTCAATGTCTCGTGGCTGAAGGGTAAAGAGATAAACCCGACGGCAAACTTCATTTTCCACATTTTCGGAAGCGGAGGTGCTTTGGTTGAGAACACACTGCTTCCTTTTCACCTTCTCGAGGTACCAGGTCCCACTCTCCTCCTGGAAACGAAAGACCCCAGGGGTCTGTGGCTGATCTATCCCAGAAATCAGCTCCATTGGCTGCCATAGCTGGTAGGCCATCCCAAACCCCCCATCCACAATGTAGGATTTGCCATCAAGCTCCACTTGCAGCAGCAGGTGGTCGATTTCGTCTGGATAGGCATCGAGCTCTGGGATATAAACTTTTGCTCCCAGAAGGGTGACATCATAGCCAAGAGTTTTCAGGACCCAAGATAGAAGGTAGTTGTTTTCCATGCACCAGCCCCCACGTTTCTTCCTCACTATCTTGTTGTAGGTTGCTTCCAGGTCCAGCTCAATGCTTTCCCCACAGTGGATGCTGAGGTTTTCAAAAGGGACAGCTTGGATGTGGTGCTGGAATATATCTGACATGGTAGCCAGGTCCGGCTTATTGTGGGAGCCCTGGTAAGAAATTCTGGCAAAATACTCCTTGATGTCCATGCTGCCTCTGAGAGAAGGGTGGGAAAAAATAACAGGCTGTGTCAGAAGTGGTGGAAGGCTCTTCCCCTCCCTTATAATGGGGTGCTCAGAAGAGGAGTGGGATTTGGCTAATGTCTGTATCAAAGGCAGCTGAGTAATAGTGCTGAGAGAAGCCAATGGGACACTGCTGATGAGCACAAATGTTATTTTTATTTGCCTCTTTTACAGCTGTGACGAGAGGCTCCAGCTGTGCTAAGCACATTTCAGCAGAGTTCCTGCCCAGCAAAGCAACAAATCTCTGTAGGAAGGAACAAAAGCAGTAGCAGTGATGTTTGCCTGCTAGAAATTATAGGAACTGAGACTCTCCAGTTCTGAACTGCTTTGCTCGTGGTTTGACTCAGCAAAGCAGAAGCAGAAAACAAACCCTCCCATTCTTGCAGTGTGATCCAGAGCCTCCTCTGCAACCAAATCTGAAGGAAATCTGTCCTGCCATGGTGTTTCATTCATTATTTAGGCAGCCAGGCATGAGCTGGTCTCACCTGCTCCTGCTCTCTGTGCTGGTGGTAGCAGGTGTGACCTGGAGTGCAAAAGGCTTTTTTAGGGCAGAAAAGGCTGTGGGCGGTTTTTTGCTGCATCTGCTGTGAGCTGTGTCCCCACAGCACAGCTCAGCTCCCCAACCCTGCTAATCACAGCCCTACTCCAGCAACAGGAGTAAACCAAAGTTTGGGCCTAAACTACAAGGTTCAAGGGCCTCACATTTTCTGAGATCATATTTTGGGATGCAGTTGCTCCTTCTGTTGATGGTCTTCCTGCTGGTGGGTGGCTGCCCATGGGTGAGGGAGCAGGCATTGCCCTCCCCTGGAGTGGCAAGGGCTCAGTGCAAGGCTCTGTCACAAACACGGGGGTGGAAAGCAGCTCGAGAGCCCTCCCAGCCCATGGTGGAAGGAATGAGATTTTGATGGAGCCAAGTATTTTTGTTATTTCTCCCCAGGCGCTGCTAAATTTCAGACATCTGTAAGTATGGAGCAATGTTGCTCAGATTATTGACCCAAGAAGTCCAAAAATGCTCTCAAGTTCCTGCATGCAATTCCCAAAGTAAAATCAAAAGAAAAACATGCAACTGTTCCAATTAGATTATATTCCCAATCTGATGAAAAATGGCATACCCAAAACTTTATGGGAATTTTGGAAAGATACTTTCAGTACATAAACAAAACAGTGAAAATGAAAAATTCCCATTTCATGTAATATCTTGGCAGAAGCAGAGGGCACAGTGAGTCCCCACATGACCTTTAGGATAGAAGCTTTACAGAACTCTAACTATGGACTGCATCCTGGCCACCAGCATGTCTCAACATCCAAGCAGGCCTGAGTGATCCACCATGGGGTTAAGAGCATCAGGGTCAGGGGATTCTCTTTGTTCAGCTCTTGGCTGTTCCCAGAGTTTTCCCAGAACTACAGTTCTATTCACTTCTGAAAACTTGGCACAAGCTTAGTTCTTGCTGTGTGAATTTTAAACCAGCCTCACCAGCAATGAGATGTTTTTCCCTTTTTCTCCCTTCCTTTCCCTCCACCACAGCAAGCAGAACATGTGCAGTAACTTTTTACTTACAGGGAAAATGTTGGTGTGCGTTTGTCTGTCTGTCCACCTCTTGAGGGTGTTTGCAGGGCTGTTTTAATGGGGGTTGCTGAAATGAGGCAGATGGCACAAATGCTCGAGTTGCTTGAGGCTCACAACTGAGTAAATAAACCAGGGCGTCTACAACACCCAGCAGCTGAGCACTCCCTGCTCTGCCCTTACACCATTTCTGCTGTGGTTTTTCTCCAGCCAGATTTAACTTCCTGGTTAGAGAGCACTCAGCTACCAAGATCCGGGGGTTAAGAGAAAGGCTTACCTGGAAGCTCAGTTCAAGTGCCAGTGCACCTCCGGGGCTTGGGGGTGGTTCTAGGCTAAAGCAAGTGGCGTGGCTGGCTGTCCTTTATTTAGCACAGGCAGGGCTCAAGGACTTCTCTCCAGCTGCTCTTCAGGGGAATGGCCTTTCCTTCAACTTGCTCTCACCCGCCTCTGTCAGATTGCAAAAGCTGAAAAAAAAAAAAAAAAGAAGGGTGGAGCATGAGAGCTGTAGTGAGCCAGCAAGGCCAGCAGCCGTGTAAACCTGGCTGTTGCTAGAGCAGAGGCTGCTTCACATTTTCACTTGTTTGATGCTGTCTGCAGGGGCCTGCTCAGGCTGCCACCAAAATGTTTTTGTTTCAGCAGCTTGCTGCATCGGTGATGTAGGTTTTTTTCTCCCAGGCATTAGATTACTATTTGTTTGGAAGTGTGGGGAAGGAAAGCTTGCATGCATTCAGTCTGAGAAGGCTTTTTCACTGTTTCTGAAAAACAACAAGATTTCAGCACAGTAACCTGCACCTGCAACCTGTTTACCCCAGTCTGCAGCACAGGAACTTTAGTGCTGCCCTTTCTTCCTTTGCTCTATGTGATCTCCATGTGCTTTTTATTACAGCAAATTTCACAGGCTATAAGAAAGCACTGGGCCAGTAGAGTGTCTGGTTGGGTTTCTGCTCACAGGAATGACCTGTTGATGGTGAAGATGCTCTTGGCAAAGTGATGACTGTGAAGCACTAACACGTAGGGATCTCCATCCTCTCAGTGTATTTAGAGATACATACTGGGTTTTTTATCTCCCAATTTTGCTTGTATTTTGTCAAGTCTCATTCATTCTCTGACATCTACAACTGGATCTTCCCTGTTAGTTCCCCAGCAGTAGTTCCAGTCCTTCACATTCAGTGTCAACGCCAAGTTCCGTTCAAACACTGATTTATTAGGATAATTAGCAGGGATAATAAATCAGATGAAACTAAGATGTCTGTGATAACCCATTTCACAGCTCCACTCCCATATCAAAATTTGGCTCTTTATCATATCATCAGTGGCTGGTGTGTGGCCCCACAAGACAGAACCCATGCCCAAGCCACGAGATGCTGAAGGGAAAGGAGAACCTGCCCTCCTTGGGCTCATCTGAGCAGTTCCAATTCAATGCAAAGAGAAAGTTCATACTCCTGGCTGGATCTTGCTGACATGGAATAAGTCCTTTTCTCCCCACAGACCCTCATTTTCACATGGAGAAGCCAAAAGTCAAGCAGGCAGACCCCAGTCCTGATGGGAGCCATCCTGAAATTCCATGGACCCATCTCTGTACAACATGTGAGGAAACTCATCCGTGCTCCTTGTCCAGAGTTATTTGGGACCACAGATGGTGCCAGAACTGAACATTTGCCATGTTCTCTTGTGTAAACTGGCTCAGGGTCTGTTCCAGAGAACTTTGGGGTCCCTTCTAAATACAGATGTTTTCCAACCCAGTAGGAGCAAAACCCATTTTCCCTTGTACTTTGATAAAACCTATCTAATACTGAGCATTTTTCTTCCCTTTTTTTCTAATTCTCATCCCAACTCACTGCCCTGCATCACTCACTCTCCTTTTTTCTCCCCATCCTGCACATTTTACAGCCAAGCCACTGAAACCACGAGCTCCCACCCTCCCCAGGTGTGGCCAAGGCCAGCACAGGGCAAAGCTCGGTCAGGGAGTGCTGAAGGTAAGGAAAGGCTGATCTTGAGCCCCAAGCCTTGCTGGAGTCTGTGCCAGATCATCAGGGCTAATTCCAGGTGGGGCAATAAACTGCAATCACAGCTGTGGGTCATGGTCACAAGGTGCCCTCACCTGTCCCCAGGAGCCACAAAGGACAGGGCCCAGCTCGGGCCAGCTGGGATGGGGAACACGACCAAGGGGTGAGCGTGGGAATGGGAATGTCCTTGCAAAGGACACTGCTGTCCACATGGACACTGAAATGCCATTTCCCAACCTTGGCAGGAGCTGGAGTTGTCTGAGCTTTTTCCAGAAAATCCTCAATGTAATTGCATTCACTTTTATATAAATTTAAACTGCTGACAGCATTAAATTTAATACTGAAATCCTTCCCTCATCCTGACTCTCCTGAGAGGCCTCACCAAATATTACTCCTTCCCTGTTTTAATGGAGTATTAGATGCTGCAATATTTGCTTGGGGAAATAAAAGCATTGGGTGCCCTATTTGAGGTAAAAGTCAAGTGTCTGCTCTCTTCTATAATCACCTCTCTGGCATGCTGTATAACAAATGAAGGTATATTATATTATATTATATTATATTATATTATATTATATTATATTATATTATATTATATTATATTATATTTTTAATTTCTTGTATTGTTACAAGGCTGCTTAATATACAAACTATATATATATAAAGACAGACTTTTACAGTAATAAAGCAATTGAGGTATTTTAAGTGGAATTAGTATAAAATCTGAAACTCTTACACGAGGTCAGACCCTACTGAGCTCTGAGTTCCTGGGAAAGGAAGCACTGCACACCCTGAGCCAAGTGTCTGGTTCTTGCTTTTAATTTCCAAAGGGAATTTAATAGATGCAGGAGGCTGCCCTAATCCAAGACTGGTAATAATATTCACACCTATGAAGATATTTATAGTGGTAGAACTCCCTCATGCTTGACATTCATTGCCTTCCTTGTGTAATTCCAGATATCAAAGCTGTGTATCGTTCTGGATTTGTATCCTCAACATCCACCACGTGCAGCTGGGTGCTTTCCATCCCCCCAGCCAAAGGATGAGCCTGCAGCTCCAGCAGAAACTTTTCCCCTTGGGATTACAGAAGGGAGCAGCTGGGCTGGACATTCTTGGCTTCTTCTCAGTGAAGAAGAGACCAAATATCGCTTTTAATGTTTCCTCTGTCTGATGCATCTTTCTGAGGGCTGGTGGGTGTCAAAAGTTCTCTCCTCTGCTTATTTTACCCTGCCAAGATGAGCTTTTTCACACAAACCAGCTCAGAGGGTTTAGTGCAGCCTGAGGAGACCGTGTTGGTCTGCAGGTCCTTCCAGCTCTGAAGGTTTCAGCATAAATCTCTTACACATAAATGGTCATAATTCAGTTAAATTCCATTACAAGGGAAACAACCAGCTTTTCTGCATGAATAGCTTTATCTCACAGAAGTTTTGGAGGAAAAATAGAATATTTTAAGTAACTGCTTTGATGTATCATGCCCATACTTAGGCCAGTTAGGAAGATGGAGAATTTGCTTCCATTTCACAAGCAATAATCACACCCCTAACGTGCTGTTCCTGTCTCCATCTCCTGGGCCACCTCTCCCAGAGATGGCAGCAGTGTTGTCAAGCTCTGAAAATGCTGAGGAGAAAGTCCTGGAGATTGGAAAGCTGAGTCAACCATTATTGTCCATCACTCATCATTGGTAGCTGCTGGGTGATTGCAGGGCCATGCATTTTCCTGTGCAGGGACAGAAGGGCCTCATTGGAAAATAAAAATGTTATGTTGGTCCAGTCCAAAAGTCAGCATGAGAAATCTTGTTGCAATGAATTAGCTGATCATCTGCAAAAATTCCTGCTAAGCAAATACATAAAATAGCCTGTCACCTGGGCACACACAATTACACCCATTTGAGCACAAGCTGCCTGACACAGAGGGTTTGCAAGTCAACAGTCTCTGCCACTGCCAGGCCCAGGAATGGCTGGGTATTCCAAACCATGCAAAAGAATACTCTTTCAAGATATTTTAAGATGGAAATATTCCCAAATAATGAAAAGGTGAAATGACCAAAGGAGAGTTACATGTGTATGGCCCACAGGGCGGTGATAAGAGTTTGCTCAGCCTCTGAAATTCCTTTGGTGAAATTTATTTATTTATTTATTTATTTATTTCTAATGTCTAAAGAAGAAAATCTTTGTAAATGTGCCCAAATGCAGCAGCAGTCACATTTATGAGCAGTGAAGCTACCAAGCTTAATCCTCAGTGGGATTAAATTGTCCTCATTCCACCACAGCCAGGTGGCAATGCTGCTTCTGCTCACCTGGCTTTGAGCCTGCTCCTCAAAAAGTTCCTCTAAAAGCAAACTGTTGCTTCAGTGCAAAGACTCTGATGGACTTCAGTGGGAATCTGGATCAGTCACAGTTCAGGCAGTCAGCCTGGAAGCATGCAAAGCAGGAACAATTACACCAGTTCTGCCATTCCCATGACTCAGATTTTGTCATTTTTTCGGAGGGAGGTGGGAAGGAAACCTTTTATCTCGGTGAAGAGTGTTACAGTGACAGCAAAGGGGAAAAAAAGCAACTGTGCCTTTGGAAAACACATTTTCATTGCAATGTACTAACACACATCACAGAAATAATACATGTTTGTGATGACAAAGTATTCCCATCACTCCACTGCTGAATTTGGTGTACAATTGGGGGAAAGAAAGGAGAGATGCTCTGGATTAAAAATGCTCTCCCAGACTTACCTTTAGTGGGATTTTATTGGCTTTCTGCCCTGCAGTGTGCTCAGGAGGGCACTAGTGTGACTCCCAAGTGGCACTGCAGGGATTCTTGCACATTTAAATGTCCTTTTCACAGGATTTTTCTGCCTGTCCTATATTTTTACAGCTGGTGTGGACAGCACAAAGCAATGTGCACCATGTAGTGGTACATGGAAAAGAAGAGAGGTGAAGTTTTCACACCTGGAGCAGGAGGGGGGAAAATTCCCAGGATAAATTGCCTGTGGATTTGCTGACTGTCACACTGCACTGTGGTACCTGAGGAGGAAGGGGAGGAGGAACGAGTCCTCCAGGAGTTTGGGACGGGCTGAAAGCTGGGAGGCAGATTTTAGATGTGAACAGTGCAAGAAGTCATATTCTGGAGTGCTGAGTGGGGACAGAAATTCCATGTAAATTGTCATGGCTGGTGGGATCTAATATCACATCCACTTCTGCCCTGGGAGCTGAGTCAATCTTGTTAAAAAAAAAAAATTCAAGTTGCTGAATCTAGTTAGAAATCCAGCATCCAGGAATCCAGCTATGGCAAGAAGCATGCCTTTCCCAAAAAAAAGCTTCACACCTGCTGTGATGACCCACACATTACCCACCATATTAATACTCTTTTTCCTAGCAAGGAGCAATTTGATCCTTGATCATACAGACTACTGAATGGCTTTTGCTGTGAGATGATGAACCTGATTAATTTGACATCATCCCTGGGCTTTTTCATCCCATAAGGTAAAAGGCAATTAATTTCCTTGCAATGGTCATGGTACTTCCTTTTCCTCATCACTCCGTTGCAAATTGATGCTACACCCAGGGCAGTGTCTCCTCACAGGCAGATGCTGAGGATTCTGTCATGATGGAAGATTGTCATCTGCCTTCCAAACCCTTATTTAATAGGAGCTGTGGTGTGAAATTCTGGTCAAATAGTCCTTGAAAAGTAACCACCTGCTTTTTAAGCATCTGGAGGCACATCTCTTCTGCTACTCTATTTAAAATAAATAGAGCTGTCATGGAGAAAAGCCTGTGGTTCAGCCACATCCCTCTGAGACCAAACCAAGCACTAGATTTGTCAATTCACACTAATGCTATTTTTAATTGCTTTCTCAGCAGTTGTGCTGGGACCTGCCCAGCGCCAGGCTCTGCACCTTGTGTTGCAGTGCAGCCCTGCCATCCCCTGGGCCACACAAACACTCAGATGTGATGCTGACAAATACATTGCTGTCTCTGGGGCTGGAGGCTGAGACCCTGAACCCGGGGTGGTGATGGAATAAAGCGCCTTCAACTCAGGATAGCTTTGTGCTAAAATATCCGAGCTGTGCAAACCCTTTGGGAAATTTCCAAGATGCTGTAGGACTCAGCAGCCAGCCAGGCCAGAAAAGCAGCTGCATTGTCCTTTTTCCTCCTTTTCCAGCTTTCATGAGTGGCATCTGGTGCTCCCCAGCTGTGCAGGGAAGATGGGTGAGCAGGTCTGTAAATCGTTGAGTGAAACCCACCCCCTTCATCCTCCATGAAAGCACTAAGAAACCTCACCAAATCATCTGTCTTTTGCCAGCTCCTTACCCAATTTGCAGTTATCCCTCTAATTCCTGTCTATGTCAGCACAGCTAATGACTTTCCAGATAGTGTTGTATCAAAATCTTTACTGAAATGCAGCACCTGAAGTCCCACTACACATTTCTTCCTCCTAGAAAATCTCATACCTAATCATAGAAACCCAGTAGTTAATTTGGGCTACCATTTTTAATAAACTCCCATTCTGTGGTTATTACTCACAGCAGTCAGAGGCAGCCATAGCACCTGATGTGCCTGAATCTGTCTCTCCCCTTACGCATCTGTCTGAGGGATATTCTCCAGCGGCATCCAAAATCAGACAGTGAGAATGTATATTCTGCTTTCAGCTAATAATTGAGAGACTAAACCTGCCTGGCTGCTGGGGACTCAAGGGAAGGGCTTGGAAATTGGCTGAGAGCTTCCTTCTCAACTTTTGTGAAAGCAGCACCTGAATGTTTCATCATACGAAGATTTGTCTGCATATTTATGTGGCCACAAAGATTCCTGGGTTAAAGCTGCAAAATCAGTTCACCAAATGCATCAGTTCCCTGTCCCCGTTGTAACTCCAGTTAACCCATCTGATTGGGTTTTCATCACTCTGCACAATAAAGACATAAATAGGCAATGTCCTTCCCCATCCTTCTTGGAGGGTTTCTCTTAATCCTTTGCTCATTAATGTACCATTAATGGGGTCCAGCCCCAGCTGGGTGCTTGGGCAGGACAGCAGAACTGAACTCCAGCCTGGCCAAGTGGGCATGACTGCCTGGCTGATACAACCAGAAGAAAAATCCTTTTTTTAAGCTGCCATCAGTCAATCAGTAACCTGGAGTGGAAAACACTCAGTCAACATCACAAAACCAGTTAGTTCCTACTGCTGCCAAGCACAAACCCAAATCCTGCTTTGATTCAAGTTGCAAACCTGAATTGTAGCTCTGCTGCCCAGCTGGCATTCCCTCTTTATTTGCCTTTTCCCTCGGTGTCTGCCTGACAGAAGCAGAGCTGCTGCCACACCACACATCCCAGCCACAGAAGAGGGTTCATTTTGCTTTCCCCTCCCTGAGGCCTAGCTCGTACTTTCGAAGCTGCACATCATTTCATTAGTTCTATTCCCACTCTCCAAAACGTCAAGTTTCTTCTATATGAATGTGCTGCAATTTAGTACCATCAGCAAACTCTGCTGAAGCGGGGAGAAATGCAGACCTAGGAAGGATCCCTGCAGAAATTATCCCCCAGCCCTTCCACAGCCACGGCACTTTGCTCTCTGGCAGCCCTGCAGCACTTTAATTCACATAAACCACCCTCACTTGTAGCCCACCTCTTTCCCTGGCTTCTGATTTTTTTGTGCTATGTGTTTAAAATGCTGATTTTTTTAAAAAATACGTGTCTATTGTTTCCACTGGTAGCACCTTTGTGAAGCATCAGTGATCACTAGATGTCACTGTGATTTTACTCTGTCTCCAGCCCTACTGAACCATCATGATCCCTGGGCTCTAGAGAGCTTGCTTTAAAATCCTTCTGAAGAATTTTTCAGTGATCAGAAAATTACCCAGCTGCTATCCTGACACAGGGTTTCCTGGGCTGGAAGGGGAGAACCAGCTTTGGCTGAGTGTTTGGGGGTGGTTGTTGGCTCTGGTGTGTGAATAATGCAAAACCAGGCCATTTTGGGGCCAAACACTCACACACATGTGTGCACACGTGCCATGTGTGGCTGGACACACAGTTTGTGCTCAACATGTGAAAGTCCTGTTAATTTTGTGTGAATTATTGAATCCTTCTAATGTGTGCAGCCCCCCCAGAGCTGTGGCTGAGTGTGGGTCACTGTGGCTGGGACATCCACAAGGCTCTTCTGCAGATTCTCCTGTAGCTTTAATGACCAAATGCCCTTCAAAAAAACAAAATTGTGTTGTTTCTCCATAATAATCACCTCACTCCTCTCCCAAACACAGAGCCCTGATTCCTTCACCATCATCTAAGCACTCCCATCTCCTTTCTTCCCATCCAGTCATTCCATTCCTACTGTAACTTCAGTTAAAGCCACAGGTTTTAGAACTCAGAAAACTCTATAGAAGCATCTTGCCTCTTTCCTCTATCTTAAAAGATTTTACAGAATACATTTCTTCAAGGCCAATGCAAATCCACACTCCCTATTTCCTGAATTGCTGATTTCTCCATTGTACTCAGCCTTTGGGATATGGCAATTTAAATATTATAGACCACACTCCTGCATGAGCACACATGGGATTCAGTCTTTTTTTTTTCTTTTTTTAATTGGAAAAAATCCACCACTGAAATTAGTGGAAACGCCTGCTTAAAAATCATTTGTCTCCATCTGATGACATTATCCAGATCAGCAGAATAAGACTTCAGTCTGCACTCCAGTCCCGCTGGGGAATCTGCTAAAATCAGGCCTTTCAAGAACACTCAGCTCCCGAGTGTGCAGAGCTGGCAGCTGAGCCCGAGGAACCAAAGCTCTTTGCTGGCATCTTTTGGTGAGCAGGGAGAAAGGACCAAGGGCCACAGTGGTGCCCTTGTCCCTGCAGTGGCAGGGGATGGGTGGCAGAGCCTGGACACGTCCAGGAGAGCTTCAGAGCCAGGAAAATGAATTTCCTGTGAAGCAGTTAGAGGGTGGTGTGGGAGCTGCTGGGGGGATGTGGGCTGGGTAGAAGCCAACAGTGATTTCTGTAGTCACTTCTTGCCCTTTGAACTCATCCACATTGACTTTGTCTCCTTCTGCTCTGGTGACAGCAGGATTTTAAAGGCTCGTGGGTGCTGCCACTTCTACAAGCAAGGGGTGGGCTGCCTGGGCAGGGGGTAATGCCACCAATAAAGACACCTTCTGGCTTGCTACTTTCACCAAACTACACGGCCTGTCCACCTCCAGTAATCCAACATCTGGGCTGCTCTGATACATCTGGTATCAACACCATCTTGGTTCTGATAAGCCATTCAGGATTCATTAAAGAAAGCCTAAATGAGCAATAATGCTTCTGGAAAAGCATTTTATTTCTCTGGAGCCACCAGAGGAGATTTGTTGGTCATGACATCAAACACCTTTTGTCTTCTGTGTCAGCCACAGTCTAAAAAATCCTAAATTTCCTTTGAGTTCTGTTAATTAGTAGAAGTGACACAGTTCCCTCTTCAGAAACTCTCCTCCCTGTCTCACACAACAGCACACAACCACATTTTTTCTGATGAGCAACAGCAACAGACAAATTCAGAGGTAAAGAGATGATTAAAAGTTTTGCCACTGAATTTAGGCAAACGTTAGGATTATGCTGCTTAATTCACTCTGACTGGCAGTTTTTGCAAATGGCCTTGAATGAGTAATAGTTCCTATAAACAGATCTCACTTATCAACATGACTTGGAACCTTGTTACATCATTACAACCACATATCTGTTAGATGAATGCCCAGCAGGCAGAAGTCCTTGTTAATTGGAGACTCATTAGCCCTGGGAAAAAGCTGATACAGAGCCACTGGTGGTTTACCTGGGGCAGAAGGAGTGGGTTTGGGGTGTGCTGGATGCAGCACCTGGGCTTTGCACCACCCCTTGTCACACTCAGAGTCCTGAGGGCTGATGTCCATGGTGGGCACAGGAAATCACTGCTCTCATTGCATTCCCCTGCCAGGAACAGCACTGGAAGGTCATTCCTTGAGATAACTGATAAAAAAAGGTAAGGAGGGACAGAGAAAACAAAGGTCTAAAGCAACTAAATAATGAAAATAACATCCTGGATCTGCTTTCATATATATAGCAGGCTCCTCTTAAGGAATTGCATGCATTTTCTTACTAATTTTTAAGGGCCATAGATTACCTGGAACCTGATTGTACATACATAAAATGCATTGAAACAGGTGTCAGTTACAGATGTGACAACTTTAAGCCCCATTTAAACACTGGCAACTCCCTAAACATAGAGTGTCTCTCCAGGTCATTGACTTACTTCAACATAATTCAACTCAGTCAGGAACCCCTTCAACAAAACCCAGCATAAACCATTGTCAGTCCAAAGTGACGGACTGCATGTTAAAAGTTAGCACACATTTCACTTCATCAGTTGGAAAACAGATTAATATTGCATGGAAAACAGTTCAAAACTAGACTGAAGTTATGTAGAACACCCTTACATAAACATTACTGTAAATGATATTTTTGAACAGATTTAATCTTTGTTTACCCAGAAATACCCCAGAAGACTAACTTGGACAATAGAGGGCTGTGAATTCATAGCACAGATTAGTTAAAGCAGATGGTGAGCCTGTGTGGATGTGCTCCATCAGAGAAAACATGGCCATAATTGGATTTATTTTCATTCACTTACATTTTGACTACAGGAGAAATGTGGGTAGAGTTCCTCCTGCAGACGAACCCCGAGGTTAGAGCTTCCTGGGAGACTTGCTCTCAACTCCATTTTGAAAATTGGACTTGAATGCAAAAATAACATTAGGTGTTTATAAACGAAAGTGAATCTCCATTCTTGAAACATTTATTCATGGTCAGACCTTGCCTCCTTAATTCACTCTGACTGGCACTTTATGTGAGTGGCCTTGAGTGAAGTAAGAGTCCCCATCAGCAGATCTGACTTACTGAAGTGTTTTGTGCAGCCCATGTCAGCCTGGGCTGCAGGACAATGCATTGCTCACCTGCAGTGGGTTCAGTTCTCACCTGGTTTGCAGCAGAGGAGGGAGACACGTTCCCATGGGGAGGTGGCAGTCCTGCCATGCAGCCCAGAGCCAGGGCAAGGCAGGCAAGAGCCTTCTCCAGCCACAGCTGGAGCCTCGGATGTGCTGCATTCCCACCTCTGCAGCCTGCTCCCTTCAGCGATTTTCTTTCTGCCTCTTTATTTGTAGGGTTCTTGTATTCCCTCATAGCCTGTCTGCTGCCTGGAGGCATCCAATCATCATTTTTAACCTGGGTTCCTGCTAAAAAGAAGACTGTTTGCTTTTTCCTCCTAGAAGGGTGCTGGTGGTCTGAGCCCTGACTATTCTGAGGATTCGTGCTGTGGTTGGAAGCACTGCAGCACAAAAGGGGAAGGGGTTCATTTCTCTCTGTACTGAGCTGGAATAGGTGTAAATACATCCAGTAATTCCAGGCATATTGCAGTGCAAACACATAATAATTGCAGCTCTCATTTCCTGATGAATTATACCTGAAGGGCCACTCACATTACTAGCTGGACATGTGTTTTGTTGGCCGGCCGTGCTGAAACCTGTCAACTGCACCATCACCAGCCTCAGTTTCCCTTATAATTTCTCACTTTCAAAGTGCCCCAGCAACCCATGAGTGCAGGACACGTGCAAGCTGCTGCCCAGCTGCCAGCACCCACTCCAGGCCAGCTGGATGAGCAGGGGAGCACGTGGAGATGTGGGACTGCAGGGGCAGATGGTGCGTGGGAAGGAATGACCTGCCTGGCCCTGCACCTCTGGTGTTTTTTATTTCGTTGAAGCTGGGTCTGTGTGTGTGTGTGTGCTGATTCTGTGTGTGAATCTGAGGAGTCCTGGCAGCTCATGCCAGGCTGTGGCTGCCTGCTGAGGTGTGGACAGCACACCAGCAGCCACACAGTGCTGCCACACGTGCCAGCCTCATCCCTGGCTCAGGCACTCTGAAATTACTGCTGATTTGTTCGAGCAGAACCCAAATACAATTTCACCCATTCATCACGAAATCAAAGCCTGTTTCCCCATTCCAGGCACAGAGCAGTGGGAAAAGACCAAGCTGGCATCTGTGCTCAGCCTTAATGAGGGTAACCCTTCCCTGAGCCTGCCCTGGGGGAAACAGCTGCCACGAGCCCTCCAGCACACAGCTGTTGCTTCCTCTCTGCAGTTGTTTCTTTCAAACCTTTCCTCAGCCACACTCACCTACAACTGCTGATGCACACTGGCAGGAGCCTGTTCTTGCAGCCTGCCCAAACTACCTGTCCAAACTCAAATCACATCAATGTTCCTTGTCTAAGTACCAGTTTTACTTGGTGTGAACCCAGCCCGTGTTCTAGCACTCGCCCCAAATCTTCCAGCTCCACTCAGTATTTCCTTTTGGATGTGCTAATTAACACATAGTGCCACGTTATATTCATTGCAAATTGGCTTTTCAAAAGATTTCTGCAATTGGCCCAAATTTCTCTCAGCAGGCATCTGCAAACCAATCTTGCTGTGATATATTTGAGCACACAGCCAGTCTGTGGGTGCTGGTGAGTGCATCACCCACGGGGAGCCAGGCAGTGGGATATCGAGGACTGTTCTAAAGGAAAGCAGGATTTGGGGTACAAAAGGCCACTTTGGTGACATTACCCATTTCTGGTGTTTCTAAAGCATCACAGGTGCTGGGAAGGTGGGACAGGACTGCTGCACAAATCAAAGAAATTCCAGCAGTACTGTACTTGAGCAAGATGGGAAGGTCTCTAAATTCAGGTTGTGGGGAGTCTGTTGGTGTTGAAAGGCTCATTTCCATCTCTGTTGTGTGCACAGCCTGCTGAAATGCCCAGAGCTAAGGCACTCTCACCTCTCCTGCCTCAGAGGAGCCCCAGCAGCCACTAGATGTCACCAGGATTTTACTTCCTTGGTCTTCTGTGCCCAGCCAGGACCATAAGAAAATAAGAGGAAAATAAGTAATCATTAATAATAAAAAATTGTCCACCTGTTACAATGAGCACAGAGCTCAGAGAAGGGGGAAGTGACCCAGAATCCTGCTTTTCCATGTCCCATCTGTGGGAGGATTTAGACAGAGCACCTTTCTTTTGTCTTTTTATGGCAGGAGGACAGTTTGATATCTTAAAATCAAGTTTCTCCAGCTAGACATCAGACTAAACCTTAATGCATTTGTGGGAGCCCTTTTTACTTATCCAGCCATGTTATCTGTAAAATTATCCCCCCTGTTTGGTATTCATGCCTGGAAAGAAGCAGCTGAAGGAGAGCAGCACCACCTGGGCATTAAAGTGGACAAGGGAAGATTTGGGGATGAGATGGGCCAAATGGCTCCACGTATAAACAAATCAGCAAAGCCACTTCTGGAAATTCCTCTATCTCCAAAATGTGTGAAACCGTAAGAAAACAAAGGGCCTCAGCAATCAGAGCAGCTGACACATTTATTTCCATTAACCTGCACTGTTGATTATTAACCTGGAATCACACCATTCAGAATCAAGGGGATAAAGATTAGATATCGTGCTCATAACCCCAGGAAGATCCACTTCATCTCTCACCTCACAGGCACAGAATCATATAAAGTCAGCCCCAGGCAGAGGTGGGATTTTGGCAATTCACCAGCAGCACAGTGAGCACTGGAGCCTGTTGTAGTGTCCCAGCTTCCACACCCGTGCCCGGGTAAAATGCAGGAAACCTCCCCAGATGTGCTGAAAGATGTGATGCACAGAGCAAGGGGTGTCTGCAAATCCTACCAGGTGCCTCCTCAAGGCTCCCACAGCAGCAGCACAGCCCATGCCAAAGCATAAAAGCCCTCTTTGCTTTTTTGTGATTCTCTCCCTCATTAACACCAGGCAGCTGGTGCTAGTTCAGGTGTCTGCCCATTAGACATAGAACCCACAGTCTCACCTCTAAATATTTTAGAGGTGAGACTGTGGGTTCTATGTCTAATTGAACAGAATTCTTTTGGGTTTTTTTCTTAAAAATCCTCATCTTCAACTTTTGGGGTTTTTTTAACACAGGTATTTTCATAATCCTCCCCCTATGGCCAGATACTAGCACAAACCATAATGCCTGCCTGTTCCTCTCTGGATGTTAAATTCCCAGTCCAGCTCATCCTTGCCCTGTTGCTCTGCTTCCTTGGGTCCAAGCAGATGTTTGTGCAAATCCATCCCTCTCACACACCAAAGCCCAGCAACATAAAAGCCCTTCAGGAGGAGCTGAGGTATTGACCTCAGTTCATGCAGTAATTCAGCAGATCCCTGGGAGGCTGGCTTTGGATAAGCCCTGAAAGGCATAAATTGCTGTAAAGTGGGGTCTCTTCCTGAATTCATTCCCTTCCATAGCAGGGTGAAAGTGTCCATACCCCCATCAGACCCAGATCCATCCCATTTCTCTGCTCAGATCCAGATGTTTATACCCTACAGCAAGAATTACTGGAGATACCCACATCTACTGAAAGGATTATTCTGGGCCTCCTACAGTGCATATTCTTTCAAGCTGAAGTCCACTGTCATCCAAGAAAAGCCAAACAAAACAGTTTTTACAGCTCTGTCTGAAGACAGCTTTATAAAGTAAGTCCAGAGATATTTTCATTTTTGCCTCATGACACATAAGATAGTTAATACAAAAGAAAATATGCCTGGCTTGGAACTCCAGCCAAAGAAGACATGTCCAAAGTTATCTCAACTTAGAAATATTACTGACCAGATTATTAGTCTGAGGTTTGGCTTATGATAATTTCTTCCAGCAGTGCTGCTACCCTTGGAATTAATTGTAGTTTTTGTATTTTCTGTAGAAAAGAGGTGAAACAGGATATGCATTTTATGGTGACTCCTTGCACAAATATAAAAGAGCAAAAGTAACTTATTTTAATCTCTTTCATATGAGAATATCTGTAACTGTCTCTTCCTACCCTGCTGCTGGTTCAGTTTTTTCTGATAGTAAAACCTGTATAATATTCAGAGGGACTGGCCAGAGCTACTTTTATAAGGAAAGCAAAAATAAGTGTATCTCCATCTTTCATGCTAGATTTTCATAATCCTCTTCTCCTGAGCCCCACACCACCCTGCTCAGCTGGAAAAGATCCCCCTGACAGGTGGGGAAGGTGATTCTGTACCCTCTGCCCACCCAGAGCCACAGCAACCACCTGTGATAATCCCTCCCAGGATCAGAGGCACAAGGTTCTGCTCAGAAATCAGTCACTACAGATTTGAAATCAGAATCCCTAGATTTGCCTTTTTTGGTTTGGTTTGGTTTGGTTTTTGGGTCTTTTGGAGGTTTTTTTTGTGGTGGTTTTTTTTTTGTTTGTTTTGTTTTTTTTTTTTTGGTTTGGTTTTTTGTTTGTTTGTTTGTTTTTTGGTTTTTGGTTTTTTGTTGTTTTGGTTTGGTTTTTTGTTTGTTTGTTTTTTGTTTGTTTTGTTTTGTTTTTGTTTGTTTGTTTGTTTTTTGGGTTGCTGTTGGTTGGTTGATTTTTTGTTTTGTTTGTTTAGGATTTTGGGGTTCTTTTATTTGTTTGTTTGGTTTGTTTGTTTTTGTTTAACCCAGGTAGGTATATCCATGCAGGGCTATGATCTCTTAAGAGGTGAAAAAACCTTTCCCTTTCATTCCTAATGTCTAACAAGAGGTGATGAATCCTCCCAGTGTGTCGATCCCACCATTGTGTGAGAGTGGCCACTGTCCCAAGCAGTGACACTTCCAGTGTCACCAGAAGCCCCAGGAGTTGCTCACCTCAGCACTCTCTGAGCTCTGATTCACAACCAACACCTTAAAAAAATACAGCTGCAAAAGGCACAGAGGGGTAATTCTTTCTCTGGTCAATCACCCAGCCCAAAGCCTCGTGTCTCAGTGCCAGCTGCACCATGAGGGCGTTTGGAGGCCAAATTTTCCATGATAACCTCAGTCCCTTTAACAAGGCACCCCCTAAAGCAAGTGCCAGGGTGAGTGGTGGCTGGTGTAGAGGACCTGCCTCTGCCATGAATAATGCACTGGAGCAATGCATCTTGCCATTTCTCAGCCTTGTTAGTTTAATGCCACTTATTTAACTTGTCTTTTTGCATTAAGCCCAACACTTTGGATGCCCTGATGTATTTAATGATACTTTCTTGCTGTTGTGTTTGATGCTCCTATTTGTGATTCAGCAAATAGTACCTAAGTAATCAATATTCTGTCTGGGTGGACATTTTATTTATCTACAGAGCCACCATATGAATTCAGCTGGTTTACTAGAGGTCAAACACTTTTCATCTTCTCCATGAGCCATGGAAAATTGAAAGATTTAAACCCCCTTTGAATTCCTTTGATTAACTCAGTGAAAATATCACACTCTTTTTTTCAAACTCAGAAGCAGAATTATCTTCACTATAAATCTACCTCATTTTGACACATTGATCTCTGCATAATGGGTAACATCAAGTGTTGAGGCATAAACTGGAAGCAGAGGAAGAGTTATGAATGGTGCTGTTAGCAATTATCTTCCATACGTGCACAGTTCCTTTGGGCTGGTTTAAAAAAACCCAGCAAGGCATAAAATGGGTAAGAGCTGTATAATTGGCTGTGGGGGAACAAGGTCTGGGATCCACTCATTTGGGAATTGCACCCTTGTGGCACAAAGCACCCGTCCTGAATCAGCAAATGGTCCCTCAGTGCTCCACACTTAGCTCAGTCTGATCCCCCCCAGCTGGACCAAATCCAAGTGCCTGCAATGCCATGGCTTTCATCACACTGTTTAAAAAGTAAGAGAAATTCATTATGTTTCAGGAATGTGGAGGAAAGGAGAAGCTGAAGAGCAAATTTCAGCTGCTTCACAACTACCTCGTGAAGCTGCACAGTGCCACAGCTTGCAGGGCCAACAGGGAAATCCAATGACTAAACCAACTGAATAATGAAAAGAATGTCCTGTATCTCTCTCATATGCTTTTCCCGCTGGCATCTCTGATTATTTTATTAATTTGTAACTTTTTAGAGTTAAATTTTTAGGGTTACTTAACTGATTCAAACCTTTGCACATGAGAGTTGCATCATTTCATATAAAAGCATGACTTAAAGACCATTTAATTAAACAGGGAAATCTCTATACAGACACACTTACATCAATTTTAGTGACTTCTTCCTAGTTATTGCACTTGACCTGGAACTGGTTTAAGATTAATGAAAATAAGCCACTTTCTCAATACACTGAGACTTGCATTCATTTAGCTAAATTAATGTGAAAAGTGGGATCAGATTAAACAAGAGCAAATTCTTCATGTTGGCAGGACTTAATAGCAATTGTTGGTGTGATTTAGACACTGCTGCCCATGACCACAGAAACTTAAAATACACTTAATCATTTTATCCTTAGTTTAATCATCTTATCCATTATGCAACTGAGGACTGACTTCTTTGAGTACCATCAGCCTGAGCACCAGGACAAAACATCCATGAGTTTTCCCTGGATGGTTTTCAGGGATGCAGAGCTGAGATCATGAGAGTCCCAAGGGTTCAGGATATGGGATGGCAAGAGCAGATGGGACCCTACACCCTGCCCTTAAATCACTGCAGAGCTCAGATCATTTCTTGCTCCTCTTTGTAAACAGTCTTCTCATCCTTCCCATTTTAATACATCCAACTTGTAAATTTTTTCAGCCTGTATTTTCTCCACTGGTTTAAAGGAATGTCACAGGCACAACATCAAAAGTCCTGTGAGGTTAAAGACAGATCAATGCATACTGCAGCTCCATCTTAGAAATAAATTATTATTATAAATAGATTGGCTTGAATTTATTTGCTCGCAGAAACCTCTTTAGCAATGCATTTTCCTGTAGACATTTATATATTATTCAATAAGGCTTTCCAGTAACATGCTTGGTGCCAATGAAAAAAGGAATACATGGGAATAAAAATCATACAGGTGAAGCAGAGGAGCCAGGAGCTGAAGGGTGAGGAAATCCTGGTGGATGACCGAGGTGGTTTCAATGGCATTCTTCAGTTCTTTGTTCATTTGGAAATGAATGGTGCTTTTATGCAACTTGGATCATTTTTCTTGAGCACTGACATGTGTTTTAACTCTTGGATGTCACGAGGAGATGCCCAAAACAACATCCCGTGGCCCTGCACCATTGGCTTCATCTCTACTCTCTTCTCGTTCAAACTTTATATATAATCTTCAGAAGGCAGCAGGGCTTTTGTCCTTGGTTTACAGGAGTTAGGTGTTCCCAGGATCTGTCAGGATGTTTGGCTTTGTTCCTGCACTGCTGGCTGGCTCAGCACCCACCTCCCACACCAGTGGACAGCCAACCACTTCCTCACAGCCATCACAAACAGTTTCCATCACAAATCACACCTAAGAAAATAAGGGCATGGAATCCTTGCCTTCAGCAGGACAGCAAACTCAGCTCTTGGCTTTGGTGTCAGTGCTGTGACCCTGCTGCCCCTGCAAACACCTCTGGTTTGCACAGGGGTGATGGGAAGGGGTCTCACAGGAGCACAGAAGCTGGAGATATGAAATGCATTTGTCAACACCACCAGCAGTAAGGGGAGGCTGCCTCAAGGTCAAGGGAGAAGTGTCTGCAATAAGGGTAAATAAGCTGGCAGGGAGCAGCAAAGGAGGTCACAGTCGTGCAGGATGCAGCCCCCAGCTCTCTGGGAATGGTACCACTTCAATGAGCTTTTTTATGTCCTTAAAAAGCTTGAGTGAATGAGTTTCTCTTTCCAACCAACTGCCAGGTAATAACAATTTGTTTGCTATCAACCATCTGACACAGAGGCAGTGCCGTGCAGGAATACCAGGGCTTTTCCTTCTGTCAGACCCCGAGCTAAAAAGAGTCAGTGTGCCTCTATCCAATTTGGCCATGAAAATGCTGGTGAGGTATTCACAGCAGCCCTGGCCTGAGAGCAGTTTGGCTCTGAAGACCTTCAGCAGTGTTTTTGGCCACCTGATTTCCTGCAACTGGGACAAGATGACTGGCTGGAGGTCAAAGAGGGGGGAAAGCAAGAGAGGATTGAAACAACTTGAGGCTGGTGATAAGGCTCGTCTCAGCAAGCAGAACAAGGTCACCTTCATCTTAGTAGCCTGAATCATGTTCTGACAATGTTTGGGGGTTGATTTTTTTAAAGGGATGATCTTTTACCATGTTGAAATACTTTTCCACTGAACTTTTAAAAACCTTTCCTGGTGACCTGACTCATGGCTCCATGAATCATCAGATGTTCAATCAATCAATCATCGACTTTTGTTTCTTTTGTAAAATAGCTATTGATGTTGTATGTTACTTGTTTCTTGGCACCTTATACTAGAATTTCATCAAAGCAAAATGCTGATGCAATTAGCAAAGGATATCAATTTATGCAGCAATTCACATTATCCCTTAAAGCTTCATTAGCCTCAGAAGCTCAGGCACTGGAGGGAAAATTTGGGAAGTGCTCTGTTACCTTCTGCAGCTCAGCCCATCTGCACTGCTGCTGTGCTCCCACATTAGGCTGCCCTTTGCAGCTGGGAAAGGGAGCTTTGGCAGCACCCAGCTCCTCAGCACAGGGACATCAAGTGCCTCCATCTCCCCTGTTCAGCCTGAGCACCCTCTCACTCATTTTGCATGAGTCAAATCTATTGTGTGGGACTGAACGTGTTTCAGCAGCCAGAGTCAAAGCAGTCTGGGACATTATTTGCAAGGAAAAGAAAAAAAAACAAACTCAAATTGATCTTTTCTGTCCCAGAGACAGTCTGGAGCTCCTGCTGATGGGTGATGCTCTGCTGCTGTGCCAGTGTGCCCTGACCAACTCCTGATTCTCCTCTTGTTCCCTACAAACACTCCTGAGGTCAACAAGGCATAATTGCCCCATTATTTCACAGAAAAGCCCCCAACATCAGCAGGAAGCAGCTGCTGGTGGGATGGAAACCTCACTTAGCAGCCTTTTTGCTGGGAGGGTAATTTGGTCTTTAAAACTCTGAACACAACCACCTCTTTTTACCTGTCTCACTGCCCTTACCAGTCAATATTTGATCTCCGGGGTTTTGGTGTAATTTTTTTTCTCTTTCAGCTGAATAACTTTTATTATGTTGATCCACTTTGTTGTCTGTCTCTGCAATTCTGAATACAAGCCTTGCCCTTGACTGCACAGCACAATGAAAGCCTCCAGGTCACAGCTTTCAAAACACTTGATATTGTTTTTTTTTCTTTCTGGAAAGAATAAATAATATTAACCTCTCTTTTAGTGTAGAGCAAAGCACAAAAAGGAAGAGGCTTTCAGAGACATGTCAAAAAGACTGGTATTGGGCTGGGAGGATTCTAAGCTCATTGACTCATTTGCACAGCTTGACACAAAAATTAACTCATCTCCCAATTAGCTGAATAATTGAAGTGCATCATTAGATTTCCAGCCACATCGAAGAGACAGATTTACTGGAGAAGCCAGGTGAAACAATATTTTCCTTTTCCCTGCACATCCCAGCTGGAGCTGGCTTGTACAAAACACAGGTACTGCCACAGTGCTGTACCTGGAGGTGAAGGCTCAGGGAGACAACACCGGCTCAGGCTGGTGGTAGACAAACAAGAATTAAATGGTCTGTATGTTCCTACATGCAGATATTTGATTTATCCCATTGTAAAACTGTTCTAACACAAATCCTACCTCTTATTATTCTTAATTATTCTCTTTCACATCCTAGTTTTCAGCCTTCTCACAAGTTTGTAAGACAAAAGAGGTGAAAAAAATTTTAATGCAATTAATTGTGCTATTTTACTTGTCTACAGCAACATACATTATTGTCTTCTTAAATTTTTTAGCAGCTTGGAAAACAGCAGGAATTAACAGAGGGTTTTCTAAGTGAACTAGTCCATTTAAATTAACTGCTTTATCCAGCTTCCTTCTGGCTTCATGCTTGAAAATGGCAAATCTGACTGCTAAAAACCAGCATTATTGCTGTTCTGGAGGTGAGAGGAGTCTGGTGGTAGGGACATTCCATGGGAGACACCCAGTTCCATCTTCCATGACAGGTGTGGTGAGTGAGCTCAGGGATTTGTCTTGTACAGACAAATTTTTAGAGGCAGCCACTTGCCTGGTGATGCAGATCAGCAGGCACAGGACACATGGGCAGGAACTCCTGGGGCATTTGCTGTGCTGAACTGCTGAATTGCAGGCTCCAAACTCACATTAATATCAAAATTTTGGCATGCACAGACGATTAAAATAATTGGATCTTAAATTTAATTAAAGGACCACTTCAGAAGATCAGGTGTGAAGAGCCCAGTGTGCCCCAGTGCAAACAGGACACATCAGGAAGCCTCAGTGTCTGTGGCAGCTCCTGGGAAATCCCAGAAAGGAAACAAATCCCACACCTGACACCTTGCAAGGGAAACACTGGAGCTGATATTCACTTTTCTAAATCTCACATCCAAGACAGGAGACACAGCTTGGCTCTGCCAGCACTTCTAGGAGCTTTCCTGTGTCTGGTTTTTCTAAGTAGGTGTTTCAGGAGTGTCTACTGACACCCAAGATTTACACCCCTGATCCAGCTGAGGGGCTCTGCATGAGACAAAGCAAAGATTACTTTGCTCTGAAATCCAAGACACTTCCTCACACCAGTGGCTAAGCAGGAATTACTGTGTCTGACAGCATTGTCTTGGTGCTCTCTTCAGCTTTCCCTCCACACCCAGCCCCTCTGACCCATGGCAGGATCATGCACAGCTGGACCCAGGAAGGCTGAGCCTCTCCTGCTGCCATGGGCAGGAACTTGAGGAGGAGCCCAGAGGATTCCTTAGCACACAGATGGCCAGCACCCCTCTCTGAGCACCCCATGGCCACTGTCACAGCCATCCACCCCTGCTGGCCAGCCACAGCCTCACCTCACTGAGGCCAAGGACTATTCCTGCAGGACAAACAGGACACCAGGTGCTGCAAGGGTGCAACCCTGCTCCAAGTTCCACCCTTTCTGCTTGTTCAGCTGTATTTTCATGGCACGTGGCAGATGGTGACACAATTACAGCATCTCCAGTTTAACTGCAGAACAACTTTCCCTCCTGGCTTCATAAATTCCATCACTGCACAAGCCCTTGGTGGCAGCTGCTGTGAAATCCTGGAATAGTCAGAGACTGTCATTCATATTTCTCTGAACCTCTGCAGAATTGATAAAATTGTATTTCTGGATAAGATTTAAAAGAATAAAACTCATCTAATTAAGAAGCACAGCCAGGAAGTCACATAGATTAAGAAGAAGAAAAAGAAGCTTCAAGGTGAAAAATTGAATCTGCCTGGATGAACCCAAGAGAGGGGTGTGAGGGCCCTGGAGGGAGGTGTGCACTTTAATTAATGCTGTCTGGTGGGGAACTCCATCACATACAGCCTGAGGGGTGTCATGGGCACAAAAAAAGAACCAGAGCCCCCTGTCAGGAAAGGATAGGTGAGAAGGAGAGCTCTCTCCAGTTTAACCTTAGTGCAGTAAGCTGAGACAGCTTTTCTCATTTCTTCATGTGTTGTTTTGGTTTTGTTTCATTCCTATGTGTGTTACTTATTCAGACATTATGAACAAAGATTAAAGTCCTGGTTAGGGGCTGATAGGCTTTGAATCTTTAATGCTTTCCAATTCAGCATAGACCAGGAGAAAAGGCTACTGGTGTTGGGGCTTGGCTTCCTCCCCTTGAAATGCTTTTTGCTTAGGATAAACAAGCAGGCAGCCCTGGCACAGCTCTGGACAGCCAGCTGCATCTGCATCAAACTGCAGTGCTTCCCATGCCTGGGAAGATTTCACAATTTCTTCTTAATTATGCATGAAATATGATTTCATTTGTAAATTCAAGCCCCGTATTTTTTTCCCCTTTGGCTTTTGCTGTTTACAAGGACCTAGATTTTAATGAGAACATCCTGTGAATCTCACTCTGCATAGTCCTGGCAGTAAGCATTTACTCAGGATGAGAATATCAGATACCTCAGTTCAGTGCATTTAGCTAAAGAAGGGGACACTGTGTCTGCAAGGAGGTTAAATGGTTGGCACTTCTCTTTCCTTAACCTGGGAAGAAAATTTGCAGTTTAGTTGCTGTTCAAAGTAATTAAGGCTGCAGGCTGGGACAGTGTGTACTGTGCTCCTCATGGCAAACCAGCTCCTTGGTACATTCAGATTGGCTCCCACTGTTTTTATCACTAGATTTATGTTCATGGAGCACATCACATAATTTTTTTTTTTAATAAGAGAAAGTCGCCCAGACTTGTTCATTGCAAACAGTGAGGATTACCTGCTGCAGGTCCATCACTAACACCAGCAACTGGCCACGTGTTCAGTCCCAAAAATGGATGTGAGGGCAACGATGGGTTTTATAAAAGCAGCAAAAACTTTCAACAGGATTCGTTATCTCAAAGCTGCCAGATCCAGAGTCCTTCCTCTGTTTTGTAGAGCTGTAGGGTTACTGCACCAGTCAGAACCAGTCTGGGCTGGGTGCAGTGCAGTATTGCCACAAGAAGCCTTTGGTACTCCATGGGTTGTGCTCAGCAGAGCAAGGACATCTCCTGACACCTCGGGAAGGCAGCCTGGGCTCTGATGGGAGATGTCCTGCAGCCAACTCCGAATTTCCTGTGCCTGGCACTGGGGATGCCTCATTACCTGCCCCTGATGGCAGCTCACAACACTCCATTGCCTTGATTCTTATCATTTTCCCCTCTGTCATTCAGAGCTGGGCGCTGTTCCACCTGTCCCTCTTGGCAGCACACACCGAAGTGACACATCCTCAAAACACCCAGCTCAGCACATGCTGCTCAGCCATGGAAATCCCTGCTTTCCTTCACATTCTCCAGGTGGTACCTCCACTCCACTCCAGCCTGATTTTCCTCTTCATCCCACAGAAAAATAGCTAAATCATCTGCTTGTCTCCCTGTTAAATCTTACAGCAGTTACATTATTGGAGTGAAGGAGACCACAGCTCAAAGGCAGAGGAGGTGTGTTTGTTGGGTAAAACTGGCATGAGTTTTAGGGATTCTTGGGAATATTTTTTTTCAGTATGTTGCATCATTCCTCACAGCCCAAAGCATCTTTGTGGGTGAGAGGATTTGTTGCTCGAATTCAGGTGTAAATGTGCTGTAACTATTTAGCAAAGCCGAGTGAATTGTCTCGTTAATACGCTGACAGAGAGAGGCAGCCTCCGATTGCTGTCTGAGCAGTTTTCAAAGTGGCTGCAGCCAAGCAGGCAGCAGCATGTTGTGCTGCCTGGATTTTAGGGAAAGGGGGATTTTACCAATGAATCCTACTCCCAGGTCCCTGTGAGCACTGGCACAGAGGTGCCAGCAACATTCCTCCAAATACTGCACACAAGAGACGGGTTGTGCCCCAGCAACACCTACTTTACACTCTCATTGCTGGTCCCAAGCCACATTGAAGCTGCTGAATAAATCACACCAAGGGGAAAGAGGAGCTGCAGCTGGTTGAGGATGGAAGTGAGTAGAAAGCTGCTCATGGGAAAGTGAGCAGCTCTGCTGCCTGGAATAAATTGGATTGTCAAAGTCACCCTTGACACAGGCAGCCTAATGGCACAGAGGGGTCACAGAAGCTCCTGCTTCCCAGAAGATACCAGAGATATTTGGCACAGAGAATTTCTGTGATGCTGAAACAGCTTGTGTGGCAACCCGTGGGGAATCCCAGCTCATTAGTGTAAAAATTAAGACACTTAAATGCTTTGGTATTGAAAAACTAATTACTGCACCAGGAACTTGTTAGATGTAGAAACATCCATTAAGAACCAGAACAACCCAAGCTACAACAGGGCTTCAAAAGGTTAAGGAAACCAAGCCAAAAGAACTTCCATTTCTCTGTGGAAGCATTTGCTTTATCTGCAGGGCCTCCTGCAATAGCAGCGTGCATGGGATGCTGCCCTGGCCATCCTGCAGCCATTACTGGTGCCCTGGCAGCATTCCTGCCAAGCTGTATGTGTGCCAAGAACAAACTAATGGATGTAAATAACTGCCCATTCCCCAAAGGAATGCCAGCATTTGTATCCATTCCCAGTGACTCCAGTTCCAGCAATAAACACACTCAGATGGAGGCAGCTCTAACGTGCAGGTGCTGTCCTGCTTGAGCAAACAGCACTGGTGTCACTCTGGGAAGAGAAAGGCCTGTGAAGGTGTTTCACACATCCAGGTAGGATCCTGCCAGGCCCCTCTGTGCTGCCCCAGGCTGTGATGGAGGCAGGGTCAGCCTCACCTCCATGGCAGTCCTGCTTCCATAAGATGTACAGCTGCAGGCTGAACAGCACAGGAGCAAGGGCTCTTCAAGACCAGCCCAAATCAAGACCAAACAGCAGCTTTGGGGAAGCAGTTTCCCTGGTGGCAAAACTGATCTCAGGAACATCAGACCTTAACAGATGGGCAGCCACAGGCAAACCCTCTTCCCCCAGCCCTGTCTCCCCTCCTCACCCAAACACTCGACTGCCAGGACAGGGTGACCTCTGGGCTGAGCAAGCACTATAGAGCAACAGGAGAAAACCAAAAGCAGGGCCCACACTCAGTGGATACCAGGAGGTTGTGCAAATTGTATGGGGAAGATTGACCCCTTCAGAGGAATTGGGTTCTTCTAAGCCAATTCCCTCAAAACTGTTGGGACTGACTATTTTCTGCAGGTGCTGGATATTTTTTTGGAGTAAGGTATGCAGAAGGTTTCAAGAGCTGCCTCTCAGCTCACACAGTCAGGAAACCCTAAGCTTTTCCTTACAGCCACAAAGATGTACATCTTCAGTCATTAATCCCCTAAAAGAGACACTGGGGTGCAAACATCACATCCTACAGCATTAGGGTGAAACCCATAATTCCTTCCTTCCTCACAGAGGATGTCTGTGATGCTTAAAAATGCTTTCACGAGGCTTTCAACCAACTAACAACACAAACAAAACCAAAAAATCCAATTCAGTCAGCCCCTGCACCTCAGAAGCAGCAAGGACACAACCCCTCCCAGGCCAGGAGTTCCTGTGTCTCCTTTGCACAAAACCACCTTGATAGAATTCAGCTTTAAGCTCTAACTGGTACCTGGCACATCCAGCACGTTGCCCTCATTCAAGCTGAGGCAGCCCTTCCTCCCTGGTGCCCAAATTCAGCTGACTCCAGTGGAGCTGGGCTGTTGTGCCACTCCCTTTGAACACCACATCCATTACAGTGCACATGGGTCTGTCACCACGTCCCATTTTCTTCTCCACACCATATGTTCAACCAGCAGGCTGAGCAGAATCATTTATCTTCTTGTTTTTAACATCAGTCTTCCTTTAATATTGCAATGAGCCTTTTCTTACCCTTAAGGACACTTGCAAAATGCAGAGAGAGCAATGGCATGGCCCAAAATCATGGTTTTGTGTCAATGCTGGAGAGAGGATCCTGTTTTGGGGATGTTTTTGGTTGGTTGGCTGGGGTTTTTTAACCTTTAGGAGCAGTGCTTCCTGTTCTATCTAAGGCAACACATTTGCAACCATACTGGCAACATTTAGGAAAAAGGGATATAAACCACACCATATCATTGCATGAACATGCAATTCAAATCACACTATTGAAACAGCCAGCTCCCAACAGGAACTTTTAACACATTTCTCCATGATAAAACATTTTTCAAAATGCTATGTTTTTAAAGCCTATCACTCCTTTAATTCATCTATGCCAAGCATGCAACATGATTACATTGCTCTATATATATTAGAACATTGTTAATTAAGAATGTTTGCTCTGCTTTCCCCAATTCATCCTTTTAATTAATTTAGTCCTTTAGGATTTTGCTCCTCAGGCAGTGAATGGGGCAGTCTGTCCAGAGAAGTTGTGGATGCCCATCCCTGGAAGCCAGGTTGGATGGGGCTCTGAGTAACCTGGCTCAGTGGGAGCTGTCCCTGCTCATGGCAGGGGCTGCAATGAGATGAGCTTTAAAGGTCCTTTCTGACCCAAAACATTCTGTGATTATACAAATGGAGTTTATCTGAGAAAATAAAGTCAAAAAGATGCTTTCTGAGGTACACAGAAGCCATAACAATGGTTCCTAATCCTTTGCCTGAAAAGGTAGGGCTTGCCCACACAGCAGGGGGATAAATCACCCTCGGGCCAGTCTCTGACACCTCATCCTGAGTGCTTTGCTGGCTGTGTCATGCACGCACCAGAGATTTCCACACAGGCTGGTGGATCAGTGTCAGCGCTGGCTGCTGACAGTGCAAGCCCACAGGAAGCCCAGACAGACAGACAGACAGCAGTGCCTTCTCTCACAGATTGCTGATATGCAAATTACTATGGCCAAAAGCCAATAATTCCTCTTTTTCCATTATGAAATCAAGTACACCATGATATTCTTTCCCCCAAAGAAAGAGAGCAAAGAAATCAGAACTGCCAGGCCTGTGTGGGCTGAGTGTGGGAGTGCAATGCTTTACCAACATCTCCCCTTTCACAGCAATGTGGAAATATAAGATTCGTGTCTCCCATTACCACCCAAAGCTTGAAACATCCACCCCTGTCCTCACCACAACACACCACGTCCTCTTTCTTCGTGGGATGGGATGCTACAAGACCAAGTAGTGCAAGACTTCAAAGTAAGTAAATTTATCACAGGTCACAGCCTCTTAAATGACACTTTAAAAAGTCAGGTGTTGAAGGAAGTGGTGGAAGACAGTGGGGAGGTCAACCTGACCCAGAGTGTGACATGTCACTGGAGCTGAGTGTCCCTAAACCCATTTCCTGGGAATCATCCTTCTTGCTTCCCTCCTTCTTTCCCATTATACCAATTGCTGTCATTTTGTTTTCTTTTTATCTTTCATCCTCACACCCTTTGATCTTTGCTCCATATTCTGGCTCTTATTTGGAAACTCGTCCTTCAATACCACAAGGGAAAAGTCCCAGATCAGGGACACATGGCCAGAATGTACAATTCATAGAAGAAAAACAGTCTAATCAATAGGTCACTTCTGAAAGGCTCTGTGGAAAGAGCAACACTCTGCACCTCCAGAGCTCTCCTGATTCAGCACAATAGAGGCAAAGGCCACGCTGGCCGCACCAGGATTTGAGAGCCATCCTTTGACCACTGAGCTGTTCCCCCTTTCTTCACTCATGGCAGATGCTGAGATCCAAATTCTTAACTCCCAGGATTAGTTTCCAGCTTGCTCAGTGCTCTTTCCAAAACTGCAGACAACAACATGAACAGGGAAATAAACTTGGATCGTTTAACCTACATGTTCCAGGCATGAAACCTGTGGAGACTGTTTATATCACTGTAATTACTTTCATACAGGTTGTTAAAGTCAGATTCATTAGCTTAGGTTACAATGACCTATACAACATGTTTAAAATCCATTTATCCTATTAGAGGGATTTAGAACTCGCCTCCTTTCATGAGATGTCAGCGATTCTTGATTTATGGTTTGGTCATGCTTTAAAAGTAAAAGCAATTACCTTTCTTACTGTGGTGAAAGCCCACTGCCTCAAGGTTGCCAGAATACATCTATAATTGAACAGCAACAGCTCTGATGTTCAGCTTGACTGACAAAAGCATTGGTTATTGAAATCCTGCCTGGGATGGTGTCTGCACTCCAGGGAGCCCTGCACCAGCTGGCAAACTCTGTCAGGAACGATTGCACCCCCAGGATCCATTGTGCAGGGTGTTTCCTGGCAGTGGCAATACTTTCCATTTATGTATCCTCAGATTTTTGGGAGAAAAAAAGAAATTCCCCACCCAATTTCCTCACAAGCGCCAAGATTTTTTGTTTGAACGCTTTTCCTTTGAAGCCTGCATGAATTGGATTTCAAGTTAATTTCTCTGAGCGTTCCTAGAAATATGATGACTCTCTGATGCACAATGCCCTCCGGGGTTGCATCATTTTAGGAATTCAGCTGACTTCCAAAACACAGACATAAACAGGGTAAAACAGACAACACTGTGACCTAGAAAAGATTCCAGAATCAATCTCTTTAGGAAAACTGTCCAAACTCACACATTTGTCCCAAAGATTCTGCAAATATGATTAGTGCCCAGATGGGTGCTGATGGCTACATGTGGACTTGGCTTAAAGCAAATGAAATGTGACCCATTTTGGTTGTACCTCTGCAATGCTGTGCTCAGGCGAGTAAATTTACATCAGAACCAGAGTGTTTTGACATCACTGAGACCTGAAAGTTCCCTAGAAGCATCCTCTTGATACAAAGAATACATACAAAAATTCTAACAACTTTTCATATACGACATAAACAATAAAACCCTCTCACATGCCAGAAGAACATGGAAGTTATTCCCTCTGTTCTGAAGATAGCAGGGACTTAAACAGCCAAAATCTGAAATAGTTTAGTATAGAAATAAGTATATTTCTGTACCTGCTCATTAAATTAGATAATGTGACTATTACCTTTCTCCCCACTGCTGCTTTTGGCCCCTCCTAGTGAAAAAATGGGTCTGCCCAACCTCCTACAGAGCTTGACAGCAGTTTCAGGATTAATCCTTTCCCCTGCACGAGTCCTTACCACTCAGTGACCTGGAGCTCACCATTCTCCTACACCTCCTCTTTTACCCAACCCAAACCCCCCCAGTCAGAGCTCTCACTTGAGCACACTCTAAACTTTCTCAGCCCTTTCCCTTACCCCCAGCTACACGGGCACTCCCACAAACCAGCACTCCATGAAATGCACAGTTGGTCTCTTGGCAAGTGGCCACCAAACCTTCCCCACCACGGCCAGTCAGTGACACAACCACAAAAATGCACAATATTTTACCCATCTTCCCCAGCCTGCAATGGTGCAGGCATACACCAGGCAGGGTTATCATCAGGGGCTCTATAAAAGGGGAAACAGAGCTAGAATAAAAAAGCTATAAAAACAAATTGCTGTATAACTCACCTTCCATCTCCCCAAAGCTGCACATCTTCAAATCAATTCCTCACATGAAGGAAGAATGTGTGGCAGCCAGAGCAATGAATGCAGAGCAGGAGAGTGGGACCCCCAGGACACCAGCCAGGGAATTCCTTCGTAAAAAGCATCCAACAGCATTTACTTCTTGGTCACAACCTGTATTCCAGAGGCTGGATCAGAGGGATGTGTACAGAACCTGCTCTTTAATCATGATTTCCACAGTTTATAACCCTTTTTTACACTCTACACAAGTTTGCAATATACACACACTTGATTACTGTGGGGCATTAAGTGGTATTTTAGACTATTTTTTATTAGCCTTTTTTAGGGCCACAGCCAATTTCTTCAGTTTCTCAGATGCTGTTCCTCACACCACATGCATTTTGTTTAAAATCTTATCTTTGAAAACAGGCCCAAATCACGGTTATTATTTTGGGGGTTTTAGTACAACTCAACATCCTCTCTTCCTGCTCCCAAAATATCCTTGTATCAGATCAGCCTTTATGGTAAGCAAAGGAGCAGAACACCCAGACATTTGTCTGGAGAGCATGAGCCAGTGTCAGAACTAACATCCACGAGGGCTTGTTGGCCACAAACACCTACAATTTATTCTGCCACTCTCACAGTTGGGTTTATTTGCAGTGCAAGCCATTAGCAGAAGAAAGTTACTACTAATACTACAGCCCATTAAGTGGCACATAATTCAATAATGTGTTACAACAGAATTATCTTTAAAACACCAAGTAAGATCCCTGTAGGAACAAAACAATAACAATCTTTGATATCACAATTATTAGGTACCTGCTAAAATACCTTTGTAGTTAGGTGAAGAAACATAAAATGACTATTTAGAACAGAAATTTCCTGGGAAATAAAAGTTGAAGAAAATAAAATTAAGGCAAAACTTCCAAGTAAATGCCTAATTTAATACGTCTGCAATGTGCAAGATAATATTCCTATTAGGAAAGTCAAGGGGAGAAAAAAAAATTACATTTGATAACTACAGCCAAATAACAAAGCAACAGTTAAAGATTGTTATGGAGATTGCTAGGCAAAGCAGCTGACTGACTGCTAAGGCAAATTTTGGTTGTATTATGTACAATGTGCCTAAGGGCAAAATTCCAGCCTACAGAATTTACACCCAAATTGGGCATGAAGGGAAAAACAGCCACCTCCATCCACGGTGGAGAGGGAGATTGACTCCCTGGCAGCAAGTTCCCTCACCCTGAAGGCAGCCAAAACTCATCCTGAGCTCCACACTCACCTTTCCTTCCAGCTCACCAGCTGCCTTTGAGCCAACTGGGATCACATCCTGCCCAAAACAGGGCATCAGCTGCCATTTGTCCCTTTTCCCTGGAAAAGCTCCCCACCCCCTTCCTCCTCAGTGCTCTCCTGCTATGGGAACAAGGGAGGGGACATAGCACTGATCCCCAAAATGCAGAAAGGATGAGATGAGACAAAGAGTCACAACCATCTGGTTAATAATATTATATTTTTATTACACATTTTTGCTGGCACATAAAAATTTCAGGAAATAGATAAAGGAAGAAACTGGTAGAAAGAGAGAGAGAAAGGGAAATAGTCTCAGATTTCCTGAGTTCAAAACATTGAGTACACTTCCTCCAAGGAAAGCAAAAGTCTGCAGTCAGGGCAATGATACAAACCCACCAAATGATAAACCTCAGTAGCAAAAGCAGCAATTGTGACAAAGATTCCCCCGCTGGAGCACAGATTGATTCAAATGATGGCCTGAGCCCTCTGAGCATCCTCTGTGCATTTACAGGAGTCTTGCACAGGACTGGGATGGAATAAATGCCATAGTTGCAATTTAAATAGTGATTTTGTGCAGTTGGGTGCAAGAGCACATCACTCCAGTAGGATTATGACAGAACAGTTAGAAGTTGCTCAGAAAGGAAGGGGAAAAGTGTGTCTAAATTTCAAGTCCAGATTGTGATCACTTTTAATTTTTCATCACTGGAAAAGAAATGCTTCTTGTCAAAGACAGGACAAGAGGCCAAACCATGAGACTCAGAGGGATGAGGATTTCTTTCAAAATATGACAGCCTTTCAAAGCCCAAGGATGGGACAGACAATGGAAAAAGGGATTAAGTAAGAAAAATACAGGTGAGCTGCCCAACCACTTGTTACTGGCAAGAGATTTATGGTATGGGGTACCAAGGAGGGCACCTGGGAATCCTGGAATGAAATTAGGGAAGGGGAGTGACCCCAATCTATCTTTGCTGGACACTGGACTCCAGCAAAGCCACATGAAGATTGACTGATCTTAGAGGAGTGAGCACAAACTCCCTCCAAAGCAGAGGGAGACACAAGAAGGTATCAGGAGAAATGGGCAAAAATATGAATTCTTTGTAAACCCAGACTTGAGTAAGCAATTGTACAAAAAGAAGAAGTGAAATCAGAGTTTACTAACAATTAGATAAGCACAGGCATATACAAGCAATGCACAGAATGACCCAAGACAGATCAAATTAGCAGCTGCTACACCCACTACAACTATTTTTATTACTGTAGGAAGGAAATTATCTCTTCATAAAGATCATGATCTGTTTGCATTCCTTTCCCTCCCCTTCCCCCAACTAATTTATGTTGCTTAGTCTAGCAAAGAGAACACATGACAAACTTTCAAACTATACATCACAAAACTTGGGAGGAAAAGGACAATCATTTCTCAGGTTCAACAGCAACAGAATGAAAACACCAGACCCCAAACATATTAGGCTGAAGCTGCAGAGAAAAAGACTTGCATTACACAGTTCTAGGTCTCTTCAACAATAGGAATATATTTAACTTCTTACAAGATTTAAGGTTGGTGACTCTCAAGGGGTTTTTGTTTTGCTTCACAAAAACACGTTGTGCATCTCTCTGGGTGTTGGTGATGCCTCTAGAAGCAGACAGGAACTATATAATTTCATGAGTTACTTTATACAGAAAGCAAGAAAACACTGAAATTCCTCAAAAAAATGCCCCATCTGGGAATAGCTTTCTGTTTCTGTTTATCCACTGCTTTTCCCAAACATTACTCTTAACACAAAGATCTCCCTCTTTGCAAGCAGAGTCAATGCAACTTAACAAAGACATCACATAAGTAGCAGTGTCTGACACTGAGTTCCTCCCAGCCATCTCCTCCAGTGAGACAAACACCAGTGGACACCTCAGAGGTTCTTGCCTTCATCTCCTGACGTCCTCAGCTCCCTTGGAACAGAGCCAGCACTCAGCATCTTGCTAATGAAGAAGTCGTAGAACCAGAGGGGGAAGCAGCAGAAGATGCAGAGGGGGACATAGGCTCCCTTGCCAGGGGTGTAGAGGCCCTGGGGTCTCCTGGCCAGCAGAGCATGCAGGACAGCACCCAGCACGGGGGACAGGTCGGGGGCACAGTGGGAGGGCAGGTGGAGGAGGTAATTCCTCAGCCCCAGGAGATACTCCTCCCCATAGGCCTGCCTGGTGTCTGCTGGGAGCTTCTCCATCAGCTCCTTCTCCTGCTTATCCCACTGCTCAGCTGTGCCTTGGATACCTGCAGGGGCAACATCACAGGATAGCAAGTGGCTTTGGGGCTAGATTGTTAAGAAAATAAATCTGTAATTAATAGCCAGAGCTGATTGAAACTGGGTCAGTGAAGAACAAACAGCACAGCTGGTCAGCAGCCAGTGCTTTTAGCTGGAAGAGGAGGAAAAGCACGAGTACTTTGTGCTACACAAAAAGCACAAAGTTCATGCCCCATTTGGCTCCCAGCTCTACCTAAAAAGGCTCTCTCACAGCCAAATCAGCATTTTTTCCTTCCCCCTCCTCCCCCCTTTGCCATTCTGTCCCAATTCATTTTGTGGGTGTTTCCAATCAGTATTTATTATAAACAACTGAGGACAGACAGGCAAACTGAGATGAACAGGATTCACTTGGGTTGGCCAAGTGCTAAGCTGTCCTTTCACAAGTGACATTAGTATTTCAATAACTCGTTTCCTGAAGGATTAGCCTTCTATTAGGACAGATTTAGAACCATAATTTAATTTATTTTTCCACCCCATCTGCATCATGTAAGAATGAAAGCAGGGGCTTTTCCAATGCAATTATTGCCTAACTACCAAAAATTAAGCATTGCAAATAAAGAAAAAAATCTTTGAATAAATAATATTTAAATCTCAAATCCCAGGACTCATTTTTACTCATAAGCTTGAGAACAGCTAAGAAGGGCCCTGAAGGTGAAGCCCCAGGCAGGTTCCACTGACCACAGAAAGCTGTCAGAGCCTCACAGGACCCCTTCCCAGGAGGGGAAGCATTTAGGGAAGAACCATTTTATGAAAAAATAGGAATTTGATTTACAATGACATAAAAAAATGCTCTGGGCAGGCACGGGGTGCAGTAAGGGCATGTGCAGCAGGAGGTGAGTCTGGAACCTGGACAGGCACAGTTGAAGGAGGAGGAGGATTTGGAACAGAAAGCAGCAGGAGCACACAGGGAAGGAGTGGCAAGGGAAGATCAGAGGATACTGACAGCAAGGAAGCAGGATGACAGGTATTGCTGCAGATCTTGCCATGCAAGACAGAGCAGCTCAATAAAGACAGCTCTGATATTGAGGGAGGGAGGAGTGACACAGGGACCTGAAGCTCCCAGGCAGGACAAGTGAGCCACAACACCACACTCCAACAGGACACACACAAAGCTGGGGCAAAGGGAAGGCACCAACTCTGCCTGAATCCTGCCCTGTCTCAAAGCAAAGACAGCTCTGCCCAGGAGAGGGGAGGCAGGCAGTGTGCAGAGCTGCAGGCAACATCTCTCACAAAAACACTGAGCTTAATTTCCATAACCCACATAAAGAATGGGAAAAACAGTCTGACTACTGAGAGTCATTCAGGGTTTTGTTTGAGGCTGCTGAACTGCAGGGAAAGAGGAGGGGCAGAAAGAACATCCCGAAATGTCAAACACCAACCTGTTCTGAAGCCTGATGGATGAATTGCCACGACTTTAATGCCCCATTTGGAAAGCTCTTGCCTCATTACTCCAGAAAACATGGAGAGAGCTGCTTTGGATGCCCCGTATGCAGCATACCTCGGCAGTGGAATGCCTCCTGCAGGAGCAATAGAAACCTGATCAACCCCGACAGTGGCTCTTCCCAGCCTTTATTTTCATGATTTAGAAGGCAGATTACAGCACAACCAAAATCATGCTTCTCTCACTGGGGTCAAAGACAAGTCAGTGAGGGAATCATTTCTTGCTAGAGGTTAAAAAAGAGTGAAAGTTGTAAATGAACAGTTGCTGACAGCAGTTACACTCAGTAACACCTCGTAAGACACCTTGTAAGGCAGAAAAAAAAAAACTGGACTGTATTTAAGGGTAAAAACTGCTGAAAGTTATGACTGTTGGTTTGAGAAACACAGATAATGTTTTAGTTCATATAAATAGTGAAGCAGTACTTTTATACTCCTGTTCTTGTCACTGTAACACAAATTTCAAGTGCTTACAATAAATCACAGTTAGAACAGGGTAAGGAATCTCAGTTCTAGATTTATCAAGCCAACTTTCTTTCCTGTTCCCTCCAGAAAGGCCAGAGAAAATAATGCAACAGTGGGTAAAAACTCTGGGCACAAACCAAAGCTGGAATCACACTCCATGAGTGACTGAGACCAGCACAGAAGTAGATCCTCTGCCTATAGTTATATCCCAGAAACATTTGTTCAGATGGGGAAGCTAAAAGGACACCCAATATCTTTACAAAAACAAGCTTCCAGAACACAGTATCTCCCAAATGCAGAGATTTACTCTGTCCCAAAAACTGGCAGATTGTCACTTCTTCAGCATTAGAAAAATACAACCATGCTTTGATTTGAGCATCTTCTTCTTCAGCCCTCCCACTTCCTCCACAAGGTTGGTGTTCTCACCACACAGGTTCAAGATCATCACAGCCACCACAGGCTGGGCTGGCAGCAGGAGGAGGGAACAGGATGGACAATCCTTTCCTTGAGGCACATCCCTCCTCCTCCTGCCTGCATGGGCAGCTGGGCACCTCCTCCCATGCAGCCTCTGGTTCACGTGCTACACTTTCATCTCGATGTGTTTGAGTATTTTAAATACCTCAGATACAGGGGAATTTTCAGGTGAGCCACTGGTGGTACTGGTTATTGTACAGGGATGACCAAAGTATCACAGGAGCTGTTTACACAGAGCCATTTCCCTGAAGAAATCAGGCCAATTACACGTTAATTATTCTTCTGTATGCATCTGAATAGGCTGGATTGGTTTGAGCCAACTGAATCACGTACTTTTCCCTCTGAGGTCAGGCTAACCTGAGCCCAGTTAAATGAGCCCTACACAGACAGGAATAGATTCAGCACAATGAGACCTCACTAACTTCTCCACTAATGTTTTATCAAAGGACCCCCAGACCCTGCAATAAAAGGAAACTTCACCCAAACCAGCCTGTGTGCAACAATCTCTGCAGACAGCTAGAGTTTGAGCAGGGTCATTATCAGCTCCTGTAAGGGCAAACTCAGCACAGGGAAGCTCTCCATTTATCTCTTCAAGGCAGTTCAGGGATTATCACCAGGAATTAAGACATCTGCCCCAAAACACCCACAGTGAGAGCTTCACTTGGGTGGTAGAGGAAAGAGAGGTCTGGCCTCAGAGCAGCAGCAGCAAGGTTCTGTTAATTCAGTCCTAATTTCTCAGAGTGTCAGCGATGAACCACTAACACAGACATGCAAATACAGAGCATATCTGGGATTATAAAGAGAAAAAAGGGCCAGAGCCAGACTGCAGCCACATCCTCAGCAGAAAGGGGAACACCAGGTAACACCTTCACAAGTCACCCCAGCAATGCAGCAGGATTCAGGGGGACTCCAGCTGTGCAGAAGGGCAAAGGAAAACATGGGAAGCACATGACACAGCAAATCCCTAAGAGATCTTACTCCAAAATACTTTCCAGCAGCATGACCTCCTGCCTCTAGCAGGTCTCATTTTCAAAGGAGCATTCTTACTCCTCAGCTGTTGGCCACCAGATACTGCATTACTGTATTACATTAGTTCCTACACCTTAGCATCTCAGCTGTCCTCCCAGAATAGAAGGTCACATTATAAAGACATGCATATATATATAAAGCAAAATTTATGGGGAAAGAAATGGAAAGCATTTGTTAATTATTAAAAAATGCTTTGGGGTGGTTTTTTTTAATGGAAAAATACCACTTCACTAAGTTAGGCCTAAGTATTTCTAAGACATTCAAAATATTTTTGAAGAAACAAACACACAGCTCCCAGGTTATCAGCAGATACCACAAACTGAGGTGGTCACAGACTTCTGCCTGAACATGTTATAGAAATACCTGTGATGTACCACCCATCTTTATGGAAGCTCACAAAGTTATCACTCATGGCATCTAGAACACAAGATCTGAATTCCGCTGGGTTTTTTGTCACAGCATATTTTTTAGCCACAGTAAACTCTTCTTTAAAGGCTGTTTTCTGGGAGTAGCCTCCAAAACTAAAGAAAAACCTGGATTTATTACCTTAACATTTTTTCTCTGGGTGTATTGACAAAAACTGATTGACACCTTCCTTGGCATTTTTGCCAAGAGAGCTCATTGGTTTTCCTGATTTGGTGCTTTAGCTCAGCTCACCTGCCATGCTGGACATGTTCACCAGCCTCCCCTGCGATTTCCGCAGCAACGGCAGGAAGGTCTTGGACACCTCCACAGCCCCAAAGAAATTCACCTCCATGCAGTGCCTGTAGGTGCTCATGGGGAGCAGCTCCCCATCAGCAGGGAAGCCCAGGATCCCTGCATTGTTCACGACACCCCAGAGTCCTGGGAAGAGGAGAAAGCACAGGGCTGCAATACATCAGGAAAACAACTCCCTAAGGATTACACCAGTGAGCTGGATGGTGCCTCCAGACCAAAACAGAGATGATCTGCAGCTGGAGATGCACATTCCCACTCCTTGACCAATCACTACCATCTTTCCATGCCCCCAAAAAACAGAAATCATGGACAGAAATATCCTGACTGCCCAAGACTCTGCCTTGGAAATGTCCTACTCACCCAAGCCGTGGTGAAGCCAACAGTGAGGAGATGCACCTGCTAAGCTGCTACATTAGTATTTCCATTGTAAAAAGGGCAGAAAAAAAAGCTGTACCTGCATTTTGCACCTTCTCTGAGATTGTCAGATAGGCCTCCTTGACCTGAGAGGCATTGGTGATATCCAGCTGCAGCACAGAGAGTCTCTGGGAACAGGTTCGCCGCAGCTCCTCAGCTCCAGGGCCATCCTTGTTCAAAACTCCAGCAAACACAACAAAACCCAAGCTGTCCAGGTATTTAGCCAGTGCATGTCCAATCCCAGTGTCACTTCACCATCATTAAAAAATACATATATGTCAAATAAACACACACAATGGAAATCCATGCAAATGTAAACAAAAATATGACAAAAAAGTCCCTGAAATACATATGTCAGTAGGAAGAAACGTTCAGATCTGAAGTTTGAGGAGCTGGACCTTTAAATATTGTTCAAAGATTGACANCCTGATTTGGTGCTTTAGCTCAGCTCACCTGCCATGCTGGACATGTTCACCAGCCTCCCCTGCGATTTCCGCAGCAACGGCAGGAAGGTCTTGGACACCTCCACAGCCCCAAAGAAATTCACCTCCATGCAGTGCCTGTAGGTGCTCATGGGGAGCAGCTCCCCATCAGCAGGGAAGCCCAGGATCCCTGCATTGTTCACGACACCCCAGAGTCCTGGGAAGAGGAGAAAGCACAGGGCTGCAATACATCAGGAAAACAACTCCCTAAGGATTACACCAGTGAGCTGGATGGTGCCTCCAGACCAAAACAGAGATGATCTGCAGCTGGAGATGCACATTCCCACTCCTTGACCAGTCACTACCATCTTTCCATGCCCCCAAAAAACAGAAATCATGGACAGAAATATCCTGACTGCCCAAGACTCTGCCTTGGAAATGTCCTACTCACCCAAGCCGTGGTGAAGCCAACAGTGAGGAGATGCACCTGCTAAGCTGCTACATTAGTATTTCCATTGTAAAAAGGGCAGAAAAAAAAGCTGTACCTGCATTTTGCACCTTCTCTGAGATTGTCAGATAGGCCTCCTTGACCTGAGAGGCATTGGTGATATCCAGCTGCAGCACAGAGAGTCTCTGGGAACAGGTTCGCCGCAGCTTCTCAGCTCCAGGGCCATCCTTGTTCAAAACTCCAGCAAACACAACAAAACCCAAGCTGTCCAGGTATTTAGCCAGTGCATGTCCAATCCCAGTGTCACTTCCTGAAAGCATCAAAAAAAAAAAAACCATGGAAAGTGTGTCTGTCCTACACCATCATTAAAAAATACATATATGTCAAATAAACACACACAATGGAAATCCATGCAAATGTAAACAAAAATATGACAAAAAAGTCCCCGAAATACATATGTCAGTAGGAAGAAACGTTCAGATCTGAAGTTTGAGGAGCTGGACCTTTAAATATTGCTCAAAGATTGACAGGTCACGTTCTCCTGACTCAGAGCTGGTGGAATCAGCTCATCCTCTGCCACTGACAGATTCCCTGACTTTATACATACAGAAAAAAAAAAGCCCTACTTTGGTTTTATACAAGTATTCAGACTGAAACCTGATAACAAAAGTTAGTTATCTGGGAGAAAAAAACAAACAGAAAAAAACCACCACACTAATATTTAATTTGAGTTCTCCAATGGGCAAAGCAATTATAGGGCTTTCAAATTCAAATTCTTGGGTTCTATTTCTTCATTCCAAGAAGTAGCATTATTTCACACATCTACCACAGAGGTCCCTCAGATAAGCACTTTTATATTACAGACTGTAACCAAGCCAAAATTAAGCAACCGTTTCTTTACCTGCAAAGCATTTCAATGCTTTCAGAACCTAGAGAAAGCTTCAAAATGGCATTTTTGTTCTAAATCAGCTACTGAATTAATGCAATTTGCATCAGAATTTCTCTTAGCCTCTCTATCCTCTTCCAAACTTATTCCCAAACTTTATCTACATAAAGCAATGACCTAGCAGCTGCAGGAAGCACTGTTAGAGCAAACAAACAACGGTCTTTGGGATCACAGTTGTGTAGCTCTTCCCAGCAGGTACCAATGAAGAATACTCCACAAATAATTCGATTCACGAGTCTCTCCCTTTGACCCAGTATTTTGATGCTGCTAAAGAACAAAACACAGAATGGTTTGGGGTGGAAAGGGCCTTCAAGATCATCCCATTCCATCCCCCTGCCACAGGCAGGGACATCTTTCACTATCCCAGAGTGCTGCAAGCCCCGTCCAACCTGGCCTTGGGCACTGCCAGGGATCCAGGGGCAGCCACAGCTTCTCTGGGCACCCTGTGCCAGGGCCTGCCCACCCTCACAGGGAACAATTCCTTCCTAATATCTGATCCAAACCTGCTGTCTTTCAGTTTGAAGCCATTCCCCCTTGTCCTGTCACTACGTTCCCTTCTCTGAAGTCCTTCTCCAGCTCTCTTGGAGCCTCTTTAGGCACTGGAAGGGGCTCTAATGTCTCCTCGGAGCCATCCCAGCTCTCTCCATCTATATTCACAGGAGAGGTGCTCCAAGTCCTCTGATCCTTTTTGTGGCCTTCTTTGGACTCCCTTCAGCAGGTCCCTGTCAGAATCCCCCCCTCCCCTGCTGCCCACAGGGCTCTGGAAGGAGCCCAGGACACAGCTGGATTTCTGGGCTGCCAGCACACGGTGCTGGGTCACATTCAGCTTCCCATCAACCAACACCCCCAAGTATTGTAAGTTAATTTTAAGTGTTTTCTCTCACTTTTTAAAATTCTGGTTTCCATTCTTCCCACCTACAGAGGAGCTTTCTGTAAGGAAAGAAACACATCACCCATGTCCCCAGCAAGGCTCCCAGTCAGGCGACACAGGTGACAGGGAAGGAGTTTATAGGGGCTGTGCTTCAGGAGCTTTGCACAGGACAAGCTTAGGAGGAAAATGAGGAGTTTAATAAATTAATTCAGTTTTTATACTGTAAAGCACCAGCCTGTTCCACAATACTGCACCAGACCCTCCACTGTAACTACAGCAGAGAAAGCTCCTGGATGCTGCTGTGCATTGGGATCCATGGAGGCATCCCAGGATCTCCTGCAATAACAATTTACTACATAAATGTTCAGTTTCCAAACCCTGGAAATCTGAATGTGACACAAAGGACTGGAACTCCTGCCAGATATTTTACTATTCTCATGTTTGTGAAAGAACTGCAATGCTCCCTACTTAACCCTACCTTAAACTTCTGAGGGTTAGTCTGTGATTTTGGCACACCAAGGAAGATATCACAGTTAATCTCAGGTCTGCTCCTACATTCAAAATATGTATTCAATAGAATTTGACTGCCAAAGAGACTCATCATAATCATGTTAAATCTTCATTTCTAGATCCTGTCTTTTAACTGGGGCTTTAGTCCTGAAAGGTGAAAAATATTAATTCCAGGTGGCTTGAAGAAAACATGTACTAAATGTCTGGATCAATCAGTGCATCTTGAAAAAGTAGAGAATAATTACTCATGCTCTACTTAATTCCTAGGGGAAAAAAAAAATCAGCTTTTTGGCATTTTTGAAGCATGCAATTTGCTGAAGATGCACCACAGCACTACAAATACCACATTAAGTTTCTCCAGTCCTGACAGAACAAACCTGCATTCCTTGAATTCCCTAAAGAGACATGAAGAAGCCTGCAGATATCCCAGACACGACAGATTTCTAAGTTTGGGGGTGGGGTGACTTTCCTCCTTTTTCTTTTAGTGAAAAACCCTACTTTTTGGTCAAATCCCTTCTCTTTCATCATTCCCAGCAAGTACACATATTACCTAAGTTTTACCATGCAGCTTTAACTTGAGAATGGGCAGAACACAATGCAACTTGAACTTGGGATGGGCATAGCAATCCCAAGAAAGCAATAAAAGTTGTTTTTATCTTTTCCTGATGCTGGGTTTGTCTCTGTTTTGTTTTTCCCAAAACAAGTATGATTTGAGTTTCAGACCTGTTATTGAAGTCCAGAGAAACCTTACTCTTCCAACTCCTAGAATTCAAAGAGTCTCCATAGGGAAAAAAAAAAAATAAATAATTCCCTCCCAGTCACACTCTTGCTTGCACATCAAAAATAATTTGTGGATAATGAGAAGATTTATTGTAAGGAAGCAGTCACTACTGACTGTGACTGAACCATACTGAGAATTTACAATTGACTCATGCACCAAAATCACTCCCCAAGAATGGAAAGACCAAATGAACTGGAGAAATTCATCCCACAGCACACAGACTAACCAGGGAAAGAGTTTTACAATTCCTGGTACTTCAGATCTTGGTGGTAATTTAATTTTTCGGGAAGGTAGCTATTGCATTTACCACTAAAGTGTTTGCATGCCAGGAGCCTCTGTTTAAGGATATTGGAGCTCTTGCTCCCAGCAAGGGAATCCACAGCAGTTTCAGCAGTGGCTTTAAGCCTGCTCACATGCCCACAGTTATCCACGTGAAAAAGCATTTTGACCACTGAGCCAAGTTTTTCCCTTATCCTGGTACTCCAGTGAACTGCTACCTTAAATAAATAATGTGCAGCAGCACCAGTACAAGGAACATCCAAAGAGGACCAAATAACGTGTGACAGGATCCAGGGAGAGCAGCAGAGCTTGCCCCAGCCTCTGGCCAAAGGCAGCTGTCTCATGAGGAATAAGTGGCAGCTGCCCAGGACACAGCCCCATTCCTCAGCCCTGCAGGGCTGAAAGGCAGAGGGAAAATGAAAAAAATAATTAAAATCACTGTTTCCCACAAAGTGGCTGCTTGAGGTCTTGTCCAAACTGGAGAAAACTACACCAAAATCTACTTAAATGCACCTTGCACCTGCAAATGCACAGGGACACACATCCTGTGGTTGGTATGGGGAAGGATATCACAATCAGAGCAACTGAACCAAAACACACGTGGAGTAAAACTTCTGTTTCAGTTGATGGAGGGTTTGATGGATTGCATAGGATTCCAATAAAGACAAAGAAGAGCCTCCTCAAATTAATCAGCTGTCAGAGATGTCCAAACCTGCCCTTCTTCAGGACAGTTGCAGCTCAGGTCCAAGGAAAGCACACTCCCCTACTGGACTATACCCAAATGTTCCTAACTCCCTTATATTGCTCTAATTCAGACTCTCCAGAGCAGCTAAGCTCCCAGAAAGTGCTTTTTCCTGAAGATTTGCAGTCTTACAAAGAGCAAGGAGATGCCCAAGTGCAAGCACATCCCCTGAGTCTGCAGGGGTGGGAAGGGATTGCTCCCTATTGCCCACACCAATATCCATCTTCATCTGACACACCTGCAAGGAGAAACCCAGCTGGCAGATAAACTGCAAGGGCAGAACTTGCTGCTGATCTTGTCCTCTCTCAACTTTTATACTTAATCCCTGTATTAAAGCTTGCTAGGCAAATCTAAATTATTTCCAGGTGTCCCTATAAAACAGAATGAAATTCTTCTAGAAATTGCTATATAAACCAAAGCTACTTAATTCAGCTTTCCAGAGGGGGGAAAACACAGAAAATAAAACCAAACCCAGCAAATTAAGAGAGTGCACAAAGCAGTTGGCAGGCATTGCAGTTTAAAGGTTTGATTAACACAAATAAGCAACATCTAAATAAACAGCAGCTAAAGTTTTAGAGGAAACAGGAGAGAAACCATAAAACTACAAAAATGCCATGCCTGCAAAATAAAAGTGCGTTTTGAGTAGATCAGAGTGGTAACAGAGACAGAATTAATTAGCTCTGAACTTTCCCTGCTAGTGAAGGGAATTACTCCCTCCCAAATGATTTCACAGTGTGTTTCAAAGACATGGCACCAAACCTGTCTTGAAATGTGTTCATGATAGACCCGGTGTGCACTGTGTACACACACACCCCTGAAAGACAACTGAACATCCATAGCCAGCACAATTAATTCAAGTAAACAAAAGTAATGTATGAATGTAGTGTTCTGAGGGCTCTCGGGAATTACTGTCTCGCCTAAAAAATTAGACCATCATAAGTATTCTTATGCCTCTTGCACCAGTTAATTTCACAAGTATGTCTAAAAAGCTCCTTGTAAAGATTAAATGAGACACTAAAAAATAATAGCATCTATTAAGATGCTTTTCTACTTAATTTCAGAGCACTTATTTACCTGGAAAAAGCATCTCCGCCAAAGCAAATAAAACAAGCGGGGGGAGGGGTGGGGGGGGTGGGGAAAGGATAAAAGGAACTCTCACAGGCATGCACTAACCCGAGGACAAGAAGTTTTCCAGCCCACTTGTGAGAAAAGGCAGTTTTAGTTTGTTTCTGTGCAGTGGCAGCACCTTACCTGTGATGAGCACGGCTCTGTCCCCCACGGGCAGCAGGTCCCTGTCCCCCAGGTACACGGAGCACAGGAGGCACATGGCCACAAAGACCCCCAGCCCCCCGCCAGCCCCCAGCGTGCCCACACACAGCAGGGCGGGCAGCAGGCTCCAGAGCAGCACCTTTGCTTTGCCCAGCGGGCTCCTCTGGGCCGTGCAGAGCATGGTGACCCCAAAAAGCCCGGTGACACCTGCGCAGAGCCACCCAAGGGGGCTGCTGGCCCGAGCAGCCATCGGCAGGGGGGGAGCAGCCGGCACTCGCAGCCCACCCCCGGCTGGGTGGAAGCAGGTATTGCTAAATGCAGTGTGTGTTATATAGGAGCAGGGGGTGGGGCAGAGGCAGGGGACTCTGCTTAGAGGCTTGACATAATCTCACTTACCCTTGGCATCAGCAAGGAGCAGGAGCCTTCCTTTCCTTACCTTTCCTTCCTTCTGCCTGACAGCTCCACCTTCTGAACAATGTGCTGGCTGGATAATGATTGACAGCGCCGGGAATGGACATGATGTAGCAAGCACTGGCTCCAGGAAAAAAATTAACTGCTTTTTTTTTTTTTTTTTAATATCTTTAAAGTACACTTTCCTAGACAGTGAGAAAAGGAACAGTTTCCTTTATGAGAAATAGTTGGGCTTTTCTGCTTAAAAGACTTAGGGTGTAGTTTCAGTGGAACTGGTTTTTGATGGGCAGTGACAAAAATGAGTCAGGCCAGGGTTATTTACTCTCTGGAACACAAACTCTCTTGGGCTTTATCAAACAGGGGTAACCCTGCTCTTTCAACAAAAAGCCCCAAATTACCTTCCCTGCTTTAGTGCCCACCTTTGCCTATTTACCTACCCCACATTCAGCAAATACCTACAGTAAATTGACATTCAGGGAGTGCTGGGAGGCTGGGAACAGGTGATTACTGGGGCACTTTGTTAGATGAACACAGGTGGCACACCCGAGATAGAGTCTTCAGCTGACCTCCAGTGATGACATTCACCTTGGTTTTGACAGGAATCGCTGGCTTGATACCCACAGCAAGTTGTGGAGGGAAAAAAGTAATCAATTAAATATGTTAAAGAGATTTAACACCTACTGTGCTGTGTTCTGAAAGTTATTTAAACAATTAAAAAAAAATAAAATAAAATCCAGCCAGCCAAAGGGACTGAGATACAACTTAGCCATGCATATTTAACCACATTTAACCCTTTTTAAAATCCCTGGTGACTGATTTGAGGGACAAGCCTACATTACCACAGACCCAGCTTACATGATGTAACTGGTTTTCCAAGGCAATGTGGTGCTGATCTATCTGATTTCAGACACGAAAAATTGAAGCACAAGGTGCAAACCTGACATGAAACAGAGCACATTTCCATTCCATTATGCCTTTGGGGGTTTAAGGGATTACAAATCTGAATATACACTTTTCTAGCCAGTGGAAGTGTTTACATACCTCTGCAGGTAGTTTACATCAGAGATGAAGTCCCTTTTTTAAAGGATCATCACCCTCAAGTCTGCTCATCATTTATTACTCTTGTGAACACTCATCCACCCATACTCTCACCAGTGCACAAAACGAGAAATATTTTCACTTCTCTTTGCCATTTGCTGCTTCTGCTTTTATTAGCATGCTGCTCTTGAGGTCAGCTATACCATGCTGTCTATTAAGGTGTCTTCTTAAAATCGTTCTTGGAGAATTTTGCTCTCTCCATCATTGGTCTTTGTTGCATGATTTAAATCATCACAAATGTGCTGGCATTTGGAGCATGAGCTCTGACACTTGAGGGTACAGCCAGATGGAGCTTGTCCATCATGGGATGAGGGGCAGAAGTGCTCACCTCCAGCCTGATGTTTGCTCTCAGCCTGTGGGGATGAGGCAGAGATGGGCAAGGGGCCACGCTGGGGTGGCCACCATGCCTGGTCCCTGCAGAACAACCTCCATGAGAGTCCTCCTCTCCTGCATTCCCCCCTGCCACATCCCCCACTGAAATGTGTTTTGTGCTCGTGCACAGCCCCTCCCTCAGACACAGCTGGCAGGGTGGGGGATATTTGGAAAGCTGGGGGTGCCACGTGCACTCCTTGTACACCCACCCACTGTGGTGCACAGACACAACACCTGTGTGCACCCACACCCCTGCAGAACAGCTGTGGGGACTGACTGTCTGAATCACTGCCCAGTTTATCATTTTAATATGAAATGCAACCACTGAAGGCTTCTTGTAATGAGAAGTTGACCACGTGTTCGCCATGGTGGGTGAATAAAATTCCATGTAAATGCACAGATCATACACACCAGAAAGGAGGTTATGGTCTAAACCTGGCTGAGAAATGCTAGCGTGGAGTACTCACTTCACAGAGCCTCTGCACTTTCTCTGACACCAGCAATGACAGATTGCTGCTTGAGGATTTTTCAGCACAATTTTGCCACAAGGTAAGTTTTATCATCCTGTGCCAACTACTCATCTTGAAAAAACACCTTCTTTTCTCTTTACCCCTCTGAGATGTCCCCAGCTCTAAAAGCTGTATCATAACCCAGGACTGCAATTGACTTTGCATTATTTCCTATTTCTCTAAGCCATGCTTACTCATTCTATGAATATACACCCTTATCTCACCACCTTCTTATAGTTTCCTGGAAAAAGGAAGGCTCCTCCAAATTGTCAGGATGTTGTATCACCATGACATCTGTGTTACAATGAGAATGGATTTAAGTTAATTGATTTGGGGCTAAGCACAACCTACCCTTGCCAGGACAGTTCTTTCTTCCAAAAGAAGAGAGATGGCTTTTCAGAGCCACCTCACAATAACTCAGGGCCTTGTCATTTTATACCATGGCAAGCTACAGAATCTGTACTAAAGTCTGGACCCTGATTCCAGATTCAGCCCATGCCAGTGGCAAAGAGCAGCAGAGAAATGATTCTGACCATCCTCCTGGCAGCTGTGCCATTGCTCACCCTCACTGAGCACACTCATCTCTGTGCCTGTTCCTGATGTTTCTCCTGGAGACTTGGCAGATCTCACATGGGCCCCACCATCTAAATCTCTTCATGATACATGGTGACACTGGAAAGTCAATTATTCAATTCCTGGAGAACAATCACTCCATGGCAATCAGCAACATGAACAGCCAGTCTCTAAAAATTCAGCTTGCCTTGCTTCAAATCCTACAGTCACAGCACCTTTCAGCTGCTGTAGTATCCCTGCAGAAGACTGTCCCCAGCACAAAGCAAGAACACCCCTCCAGTGTGTGGGACCTTTATCACAGACATCAAGTTGTTGACTCCACACTCCCATTCTGGAGGCCGAATCGCTTCTTCACAGATACTCACTTACTTCTTCCCCATTTCTTGAAGCTTTTCTCCTGTCATCCTTTGCTGGCTTTATGTTTTTCACCATGATGGCTGCAGCCTGTGCTTTTGATTGCTGTTCCCTACACAAAAACAACCCCAAAATGGCAGAAGAAAGGTTCAGTTCCCTGGTTCCTTTGAAATGTGGTGAAGCTGAGCCTGGTCACAATTTCTTTGAAATACACCACCAAGCTCTTTCTTGGTTCTGTCATGGTAATGAGCTCTCTTCTGTCTCAACTTTTCATGCCTCCCTTTTGAGCTCACTAATTTTCCTGATGTTTATAATTTTTTTAAGTCTCTGTGACTCTCCAGCATAGTAGAAGCTTCCAGTTCCACCACGAGGTTTTCAGGCATGTCTCTGTTACCTCATCCTGCATTGTTTTTCATTTCTTTGGCCACTTTTCCCATGGGCTTCCTTTGCACTTTCCAATAATTTACTAGTCAGTATTTTTTCCTTTCAGCATTTTCCCTCCAGCCAGAGATACCACGTGTCATATCCAATAGCTGCTGTCCCAACTGGATACAACTGATATTCTTCTGTCCCAAGTGAAACATCAATTACACTGTCTAGAAGCATGAAGCACTTTTCCTACACATCCAATCTCTGTTTCAGCTTTCTCTGCCACAGACTTGTTTTTCATTTCAGGTTATAATTTCCCACAGAACTCTTCAATTTACTATTTTGTCTGTTTTTCCTGCCGATTCAGGATTTTCCAGCTGTGCAAGGCAATGGCTGTGGCTCCTGAGAGCTCCTGCTCTGTGTGCTTCGTGTTCTTTTGTGGTTTGGGTCAGGTCTCTGTGTTTCAGGTTCTGTAGGGAGGTTCTGGTATATGAGGCTTTTCCTGGAAAATAATTTCAGCATAAAACAGGTTGGAATCTGTTTCAACAAATGAGTCATTAAGCAAGACAGAAACAATTTCCGAGTGAGTAAATACATATAGGAGAAGGGGAAAAAAAAAAAGAAATTACTTACTTTTATTGCTGCAGATTCTGAGAGAACAGAAACACCTTAATACATTTGGATTTTGGTGGATTTAATGGCTACACAAACACTTGTCAAGCTGTCTGTCCTGGATGCAGAAACTTTTGAACTTCGATAAACAAAATTCATTTGGATAAACAGATTTTCCTGTTACAGATTCTGTAGAACTCCTGTACAAAGGTTGAGATAATCCTCTTCTTTCAGCCTATTCCCTCTTCATGCACTCAACTTGAAGCACGTGAATTGTCCCAGTAAAGACAACAAAACCATTTCTCTGCCTAAAGCTAGAAATGCAGCCAAGTACCTTTGTGAATGAAGATCTCTGAACTCATAGGCATAAACAGAATTAAAGCAAAAAGGATTATGTACAAGTGAAAATAAAGCTGTGCAACCTCTCCTTTGTCTTCAAACTATTTGTTTAATAGACCCTTAGGGAAGATAATTCCTGTCAAATAAAGTGTATACCTATTAAAGAAAAGTAAGACATATCTTTTACTGCTAAGCTGCTGGAGTTTTTGTTTTTAGAAATATAATAATAGTAAATATTGCAAATTCAGAGATAGACAATAGAGCCTGAAGATTGTCCCTTGGGACTGAACAAAAACCTGTAGTCCATCATTCTTAAAAATTCAATATGAACAAAAGACAATAATAATAACAACAGCAGTAACAACAACAACTTCCTCAGTTAAATCTTGTTATTTTCTCAAATGTAAGAAAGAACCTCAGAGCAAAGAATGTCTGTACTGATGGCAAATTTGGACCTGTAAACAAAGCCAAGGGCTGTAAGCTCTGCCTCAGTATTTACAAGAACTCTAATCACCCTTTGTAAATTTTCTGCAATAGACAAAACATCTTAAATCAGAGAAATCATTGAAATTATGAGCACTCCTTTGTATTTGCAAGGGAGGTTTTCTCCCTGGACTCTCCAGACATCCATGTATCTCTGGGCTTTCAGGAAGAGCTAAAAGGGGATTGCACTCTTCCCAAAATAAGTCATTTTTATCAACCCAATTGTGATTATTTTCCAAGAAGAGGATAGAATCAGAAAACCTAAAGGCAATTAGGCACTCTTTAGGAAGTTAGCCAAGAATCATCTCTAGGTTATCCTCATGAGAAATTACACTTGTTTGCCTTTTTTCTGTCATCCAGTAACATGAAACAGTTTTCAGAGAACCATCAGTGTGAGAGAAGAAGAGATATCACTTTATCTCTGTGCACTTCTCTGACAGCACACACTGTTCCCTAAAATTTCCTCCGGTATATTCAGAGTAACATTCCAGCCCTGCCCAGGGCACAGCACAGCATAGTGCTGCCTCAATAAATGAGAAATAAAGACATAAGCTGTACTCTCAACTGGAAGTTTAGGTTGTTTTTCCAACTAGATTTTTATTGTATCTCCCTATTCCCTTCCCTTCTCTGCAGCTTTTCCTCTCTGAAGTTAATGGCAGCATCTCTGTGCTCAGAACACAAAGGATTTCCACATTCTCACAGCCCACAGCCTGATCGTTTCTTTGCAGGTGCTTCCTGGAAAGCAAATGCAGTTTTGCCTGCCTTACTTCTGATGCTTTGCCCTAACCACAAGTCATACCAATCGTATCTACATCAGATAAAAACCACACTTGGCATCATCTTTCTGCAGCCCTTCCTCCTGCATGTCTTCAAACATTGGCAGGTTGGAGGCACATCTGGTTTACATCCAACCTTGTCCATACATCTCAATATTAGACCACATAATGTTTTCAAACATTTAGGTATTATCTGTGCAAAAGTCACATAATTTTTGGTGCAGTTAAATTCACAAATACCAATGTAAATATAGAGGTAAACCAGAAAATTAGGCAAGCATGGTAATCAGAAGTCTGATTAAAGCATGTGTGGACAAACAGAGGAACTGTCTCAAAGAGTTCCTTCGAAGTGAGGCGATTTACAACATCACCAACATAACTTGTCATTCACTGTAGATAGTGACAACATTGAAAACGAATCACACACAGCTCAGAGCCCCAGAACATGTCTGAGCTTTGAGCATGGACTCTGCAAAGGGGATGAGAGAAAATGGGTGGTGGCATCTCCCCACTGTCACTTGGGTTATTAACCACACACATCTGCCACGTGCCTTCCCTCCACCTGCAAACTCTTAAAAACGTCTCCGCCTCTCATCAGTGGAATTCACTTATTTTTAGATTTTCCTCAGAGTTACATCAGCCAGCCTTTGAAATGAAAGCCAGAGCAAAATGAGATGAAAAACGAGCCATGATTCAAAAAGCATTAAGCAATCAGCCATGACAAAGTGTCACCTGCCCTGGGCACACTCTGTTTGCTGTCACTTGAAGGACAAGCCCCTCGCTTCCAAAGGCTGAAGCCATGTATTTTTCCTGTTGAGGAATTGTGACCTCACTCCGTGTGTAATCAATGACTTACATTATTGTTTTGATTGAATGCTACAGACCAGATGTCCCTGATTTCCCCTTCAGTGCTGAGATCTGAAGGACGTTCCCATTCCTGGCATTTTTCAGCCATTTTTGAGCTGCTTGTGAACTGTTGCAATCATGTTCAAACATTGTCAGGAATGACTTGGTGACAGATGATCCTGCCATGGGGCAGAGGGACAAACAACTCCTCAAGGTCCCTTTCAGGATCTGTGGGGGAGGGTTGATGGTTTTGTGGCAGGCAGCATTTTAGTTAAATGGTGTTTTTTCACTGAGCAATCCACTGACTAAGGAAAAATCTGTGTATTCAATGTAATTTTTTGTTGGTTTGCTTCCCTTTATTATATTGTCCATCTTAGACATTTTTTATCATGCAGTAACCTTTAACCTGTCTCAAAAGCTGGATGCAAGCAAATTTAATCCCATGAAAATCACTATGACTATCCATTCATAAAACCATACAGATGATTTAATAAGTTGCTGGATGACAGTTACGAGACCCATTAGGTCTAAATATTCCCCAAGAGCCCAAGCTCACAGACACTTATGCACATTCTTAAAAATAAACATAGATATTCACATGCAAGTAAAGAAAGAAATATTCACAGCCGTGTTTTTAAACATGCACACCTGCAGAATTAGAGCCTGCTTTAAAGACCTTCCCCACCTGGATTTGAGATATGATAATCGATTCATGCAAATGAACCTACACCATAAAACTATTTATTTCACTTTCCAGGTGACACAACTAGCAAGTTCAACTTCAAAATTAACTTCTCCAAGTTTTAAAGTCAGTATTAAAATATTGTCAGGCTCCAGGTGGAGGTCATTCCCAAACAGGCACGGATTCTATGGGGATAAGTCTGCACAGGCACTTGAAAATAATCATCCCTTGTAAGGGATTCCTTCCCGAGCTGTGCAGAGTTCATAACTTGTTTTATTAATACCGTAAATTATAGTTTTACTTTTATTCTTTAATTTCAAAACTGTTTTTAACAATATATATGACAGCCTCAGGGCAAACCTCTCTCTTGGAGGCATGCAAACTTTGCTAGAATCACTAAGGGTTAGGCAGGCGTAGCTTCAAAGGCAGATTTGGGACCTATAACATTAATTCATCCACCAAATGGAGCTCCAAAATCCATTACGGAAAAATAACTTGTAACCATCTGTCTTTATTCATCAGGCTGAAAGCAGTTAATCAAACCTAGTGGACATTTTTACTTTCTTCTTTCTCTCTCAACAGCTTTGAACACAGATGCAGCCTTTCCATAATTAAGCTGAGCATTGTCGTTCCTAGACAGATTAATTCTGGAGAGCTTGTCAAAAATGTCAGATGGCAGACAGGTTCTGTGTCTTGTCCCCGGGATTACTGGGATTTTTATATTTATATCTACATATATGGGCAGATTCAGAACACAGTTATTAAAATTAATAACCGTTTATAGTTCTTAACCCACTCTCTGTAGTGTGGTGGAGTTTTTCTCTCTCTGTTAGGGGTGTGGGTCAGGGTAGGACCTCAGCAGTGAACAAACGTTTCCAGGAATTGAGCTGAAATATGGGATGCAAATGGGCACCAGAAGGCAGCTACTTCTGCTCACCACTGAACCACACTTTTAACTGAGGGGCAAAAAATTCTGTAAACACATTGACAGTGTTCTGAAACAACATAAAGGTGTTCCAGAAGCTCAATTCTAACGGGCTGGAATATCATTAAATAGCTCATGCCTAAGAACTATTCCAGGCACGTGCTTTTAGGAAAGTTATCAGACAGTTTCTATCAACTTTAAAAGGATACACACAAGTATCCAAAGAGGTTTTTAGTTCTCAATTACTTTTAACAATGAGCTCGTATGTGGGTTTGATTCCCTTTTTCTGAGTTCTAACATTTTAAAGCAGAGAGCATATCCAATTCTTAAGGATTTTATGTTACCTGTTAAATATTATGTTTTTCCAATTTAAGCCTACAGTCAGATTTATGGACTGAAGCTAGAATTTAAAAGTACCTAGGAGTAATTTTTGCTTCCTTTGAACTGGGTTTTTATTGTTAAAGAAAGTAAAAGATCACGTCAAATACATCTTTGTGCTGATAAAGTAAGAATTCCCATGTCATTTAAAAGTTTAAAGTTTAAAAGTCCTTCCTTTTATAAGTGGTTACAAAGAAGAGTCGGTTACCATTACATTTGATAAAATAATGCAGCTTGAAAATGAGATGTGTGAAATAATGAGAGATGGTCCCAGAGAAAGCCACTCAATGTAGCAGAGGGACAGGTGGGGGTTTTCCAAGAAGTCATTAAAACTGGACCACAGGAAGTACTGAGACAAATCAGTAGTGAATTTTTTCACTAGAAAAATTCAAAATAAATAAAAAAATTTAGATGGAATATGTTTGTATCCTTAGGAGTATCAGTTTCCCTTCATATGTTTAACTGCTGATAACTGATTCATCGTCAGTCTTCGGTCCCCACAGTTACAGTGAAAATGGCAAATGGAAACAAGGCACCCAACTACTTTTGGAAAAGTGGGAAAGAATTAAGTAGTTCTAGATACCAGATTCTACAGCAGAAAATAGGGAAGAAAGAGGTATCTTGAAGAAAAACTCTGCTGGCACAATCTCTCTTTCAATGGCACTTCTTTGCACCAGTAATATTTAAGCCCTTAGCTGTCATAAATGCTCCAAGATGGAGATACCATTCCCACAGAACATGTCAATGAACTGAAGCAGAGAGATCATCTTCTGTTTACTGAAAAATCACAGCTGAGAACTCCTGGATCGTGGCTCTCAGTCCTGTGCTCAAATACACAGGGTTCATCCTGACAGAAGTGCTCTTGGAGCGCACATAGGCTACACCCCATCAAATAACACTTCAGAGACATCACAACAAAGGTCAGCTGAGAGTTGTGTTGTCGATGCTGATGCAGAATTTCTCTGGAGAATGACAAAAAGTAGGAAGATGCCCAGCTGAGGAAATCCAAAGTGGGCAGTGGAGATTGGAAGGGCTCATCAGAAAGGTGTCAGCATTTCTCTGAATCAGAGAGAAGTGTAAGAACTGTTTACATATGTACATATGTAAATGGGCAGAGACAGGTGGGGAAAAATTGCTTTTACACAGAAAGATGAGGAAAGAAGATATTACTAATCCATGGGAATCATGCCAAAAGTATGAATAAAAATGTTATTGTATGAAGATTTTGCCCATGGCCAATTATAACTATGACACACCTGGCCCCAGTGTTGTGATTCACAGAGTATTTCCTACACACAAGATAATCCTCTTCTATCTGCTTTATCTGATATTATCACCCTCACTTGGCTCATGTCTGTTATCAGAAACAAAATTTCAGCATTGATAAATCCAAGCACAATTACTGAAGAGAAATAAATACTTTTTTTTTTTAATGACAGGAGTTTTAAAGTTCTGAATGCAAGGCTCTTCCTACTCTTTTGGTGAAGGCACAGATTGTTCAAACTTGAACCAACTTGCCATCAAAACAAGTCTCAAATCCAAGATCTTCAGCAAGGCACGAGCTGTACCTGCATTGCAGCAGAGGCACATTGAGCTAGAATTTATGGACAAAGCAGCAGGAGATGCTAATCCAGGCCAAGTTCCTTACAAGGTGCTGTTTTGCAGAATTGCTACAGGTTCAGTCCTGAATCACTGCTTGAATTTCACAATTCTGGGAGGGATTCTGTGAACGCCACACCTTTCACACATCTTCCTTGACTCCAAGTCCAGTTGGAAGGAGCTGAGGGGGACCCTGCCACCCACTCTGTCCCTTCTGAGAACGGAGCTCCATGCAAAATTCTGGATTTAACCAACAGAGGTCAGAGAGGAGATGCTTCACAGATGGAAAAAGTACAAACCTGAGCCTCAGATGAGTATTTTTAAGGGCTAGGAATCATAGAAGCGTTTGGGTTGGAAAAGACCCCTGGGATCATCAGATACATGACAGAAATTGGTAACACTGGAGTCTTTAAAACTGGAACTTTATACTCTGTGAAATTTTGTGAGCATATTTAAGAGCTACTGCAACCTCATGAGGCTAAAGCACAATCCAGCCTTGTACACACCTGCACAAACAGGAATGCATTCAACAAATTATCCATGAAAGTAAAAGTTCAAGTTTACAGTAATGCAAGACAGAAAATTAAGAGGGAAATACAAAAGCTTCTAATGAAAAGGGGAGAGATGGCAACAATTATTTTCATCCATTCATTTGACTGCCATCACACTCTTGGGTTTGTGCTGCTATAAATATGTCCTTTCATAATCTCTAAAATCTCTAAAATGCCAGAGAACACAGAAAGCTTCTATAAAGTCAGTATCTAGAGTAAAGGATCTTGAAGACTTAAATGAATGGTGTTAAAGGTTTACATCTGGTACCTCATCTGCAAGAGAACTGTTCAACTACTACAAGAGTCAAAATTGGACAGCTCCATCACCCAGAGAGTGCAGCTGAAATCCAGCAGCTATTGACTCAAAGGCTGCAGATGCAGCCACAGAACACTGGCACCAGAGGGGAAAAAATTACTCTGATAACCCTTCTCAGAGTGCTGCTGTGCAGCCTCCAGCATGAAGCACTAAACAAGCTCCAACTACTACATATGAACTCTGTAGCATTCACAAACATATGTTTAGTTTAGCCTAAATTTATGCACTAAATATTCCTCTACTTATTCCATAAAGGAAGTAAGCAAATTAAAAGTTTGTAACACACAGCACCTTCTTTGCAATATATCAGTCATGATAATTACTTCAGCTATTATGGCCAGAAGCACCAACCAGTCAACTTGTTAAAGAAATCCAGTAATTCAAATAATCTGATAATTCTAATTTTAAGAAGTCTGAACTACAAAATACACATTAATGATGTAATATTGCACCAAGACTACCTAGGAAAACAGGATTTGGTGGCAGCAGATGTTAACTGAGACCCCTTTTTAAAGTGTAATCTACAGGAGATGGAGCCCTGCCTCCTTGTTCAGCCCTGCTTGAACTGCTTCTTTTTGTACCAGAGATCATGAGGGAGTTTCCAGCCAAAATGGGAGGAATGACTGTAGCCTGTTCTTACAAGGGACATCCCAATTTGAAATTCTCTTCAGGTTAATAAACTTCAGGGTACCAGGGGAAGCAAAACCCCTCCTGACAAGGCAAAAGCAGAGTGACCCATTTGCACACAAGGCACAGGGAGTTTGGTGCATAATATATTCTTATTGACACCTCCAAACTCTGAGTCATTTGGGTTTCTCAATTACAATTATGGAAGGCATTTTCTTCACAAACAGATAAAACATGATGGGAGGGGGGATGGTTCTGGCTGATAAGCTAATAATGTGCATGCTGTTGAAGTGTGATTAACTGCCTACTTGAGTTGATGCCTGCTCCTAGCAGAGATTACCTTTATTTATGGCAGCAGGGAAAGGAGCCAGGACCAAAACTACACGAGAAACACAAATGGTGAAATCTGCTGGCTTTGCTATTAACAATATGGCACTGAAGGGATTCTCACTGGCCACTCAAACTGCTTTCACAGGCTTTCCAGGAGCAATTTTTAAAAGGGCAAAGGAGCTCAGGCAATATAAAGTCAAAGACTTGGGAAAAGAACTGCAACAGGTAATGTTTTCCTTTGGAAAGTGTTGAAATGACAACTGCTAAACCAGGCCTTCTTTGGTACAATTTTTTTTTTTTTTTTTTTTTTGGTAACTTGAAGATTACGTATTCAACTTGAGAAACGTTCATTATACAAGAAAGCCAATTACTAGAACATGTTGTTCCTCTAAGTCATCTAGAAGAACATTTCAGCTTATGCAGTTTGTCCATAATGCGTTTGATGTTTGATTCTTCCATGTTCCTATGATGAATGAAGAATTAAGCTGATGTATGACTGGAATTAATCCAGTGTTTTCCACTGGCACAAATTCTGTTTCTAGGGGCTGGATACTCTCTGAAAGATATTGAAGCAGCACTTCAAATGCAAAGCTCCTTCAGAACTGTTTTACCGTAAGAATCAAAGAAAAAATCAGATCTTTCAATTCCCTTGTTATTCACATCTTGCTTCTTCAAAAGTAGTAAAAATTTAAAATTAGTTATGACCAGATGCTGCACCCGCAGCTTCTGCCACAAGAAATGAAAATTAGGAGCAAGAATAACTTGCAGTAAAATACTGTAAGTTATAGCACACCTCCAGTTGAATAGATCCCACTTGGAACAACTTATTCGTGCTACCATTCCAGGATAAAACATGTCCAAATAAGGCATTTGAACAGAAGAAAAATTTATGTTATAACTATCTCCTCTTTGCAACTTCAGTAATTTTGCCCCATTTTAGAGTCAATTAATTTCTTTTGTTTTGACCAAGTGCTTTGAAACTTCAACATTTTTGTTTCTTAACAAGCCCCTTTTAAGGGAAAACTCCAGTTTATGTCAGAATCTCTTATTTTGAAATAGCTCAGAATAGAGTCACACATCAGGCCATGATAAAATGCTTATGAATTCTGAATTCTGCAATCATCAGTTCCATGGAACAGAATACATCAGTATCAAAGGTACACAAGAATGTGGTGCTCTTGTAAACACCAAGATGCCATTAAGGAAGCCTTATGGAGGTTATCTCGCTCAAGCACAGCTGAAGCAAGAGATTTTGTCTTTTTTTGAGTTTGTTTTCCTCTACTTCAAACTCTTACTTAATCTTTCCTCTGCAAAATTATGTAATTTTTGGAATGTTTTCAAGGTCATTACAGAACTAAATGGCAGTAACATTTTTAAAGCCAGTATCTGTTCTGTTTCCTTGCAGTTCTAAGTGCCTGAAAATGGGAGACCAGTGCCTAGACCTCAAACACAGAACCAGGAATATGAAAGCAACAGGAGTGTGAAAATGGAAAAGATTTCCTCAGCAAATACACTTCCTTTCCCCCTCATCCAGTACATATTTCACTGAGAAACCCACAGAAATGCTACAACAAATTCAGGCCTTGGTGTTCTTGCTGACACCTCTCATCCTCACCAGCAGCGTCTGCAGACTTACACACACACAGAAAATTAGCACAGTACAAAATACAGATTAATGAACACATTTTGCCTTGAGTTTGTTCTACATATGGTATCTACAGCACATGATTATCTGCCTGTAAAGCTGAAAGATCCCTTAGATCCTTCCAAAAGATCAAAGTAGTACCATCAACTGGGTGTTCAATTATTAGTGCCAATGATTCATAACAGACCAGCCTCATTGTGCTTCTGCTGCAGGGTAAGATTTCCAAGGTAAACCTATGGATAGCTGAATTAAATTATAAATTACTTCAACAGGGAAGCCTTTCCTTGTTATTAGTGTGGTAAATAAGGGCATCTGGATGTACATCAATCACACTTGAAACTGAATCAGACAATTACTGAAATGTAAGTGTATGATTACCTTCTGAAATAAGATTCCTACTGAAAATTTAGAAGACTTACTTTAAGTAACAGAATCAAAGACATTCAACACTGCATTCCAAAACCTGCCCTCCCCTACTCTGAGAGCAAAAACATCTGTGAGAGCATTTGCAATAATATTTTACTACTCTTCCCATAAGCTATTTCTTAACATACAAACTTTTAAAGTATATAATCCTTTCAGGTACAAAGAGGCTCAACCCTTGAGCCCTTGCAGTCCTGTGTGCAATACTGAAATTATTGATGAGGTTACAGGATGAGCTAAAATTTGGCTTTTACTTCCAAGGTGCTGCAATTACATTGGATAGCATCACCTTGTACTGCTAAGGACTAATATCAGTGCAACATGTTATGCAAACAGATATCAACACCTCGGAACATCAAGTAACACATCAGGTCAAATTACCACTTAAAAAAAAACACACAAGGCTCAAGGGAGTTAAGATCAATATCACAGGAGCAAACAGTGACTTCAGACACTTGGACTGAAATGCTCAGGAGTGGAAGAATCCCTGCAGATTCTCTTCAGCTCCATGGAGGTTAGGAAGATTAATATATACTCATTCTAAAAACTGGGTTATTGATGTGCCCTGCAGGGTACACAGAGAGACACACAGACCACAAACAGCAATTTGTCATCAAAGTAAAAAGGGAGAACACAGGTTATTCTCAGCCCTATGCTCAACAATTCACTTATCCCTAAATATACAAACTTACTTCCCTTCCCTTTAGGGTAAATAACTGCTACTTTTGGAAACAGGATAATCTACCTTTTCGAAGCATTATAGAATGGAAAAGAAGTTAATTTCTGATGGCTCCACAGAATGCATTCATCACTTCCTACTGCTGAACAGACATCTCAGAATCAAACTTGTTCCTGAAGAATCTTCACCAAAAAAATTCAAAGCACTGTCAGTGTCTTTTATAGTAATGATTTTTTTCATAACTGAGGATGACTACAGTGCAACCCACCCAGAAAATCCAAGTTAGCCAAGACATGACTAGTGAACCGAAATTGTTGTGGTCTGTGAAGGAAGGCTGACCTGTGCCAGCCTGTTGTTTGCACCACACAGTGCACGTGTTGTGTGAAATACCTCTCTGGTAACAGTCCTGACATCAAATACAGCAGTGGCATTAACGATGTCAGTGCTGCAGCAGTGCCACACCAGCACTGTGGTACAACAGCACCCTCTCTCAGGGCACAGGTATTACCTGGGTATGTAACTGCAGAAGGAACCATCCAAACACTTTAATTAGTTGGTTTGACTGGCAGCTGCTTGGTATTTCCACCCAACTTGTTCTTTTGGGGTGAAACAGCCGAAGTTTGAGCAGTTTGTACCTTCAGAAAGCTGACTGCACCTTCCTACACCCACACCCCAGGCCAGAGCTGCTCCCGGTGAGGGGAGGGGATGGAAGATTTCCTCCAGCATGGCCTTGAGCAGAGCTGCCTGGGGCAAATCAGGAGGGACAGAACCCTGTGAGCAAGGACAGCATCACATCCCACTCCCTCCATGGGTTCTTCACTGGATCTTGCTTCTGCACCTGTATGAAAAGGAACTTGGTAGCTACAAGTTAACATTCTGCCCCAAATCCATATCCACACTCAAGATGATCCCAAAACTATAATAAAATGGAGATTTAGCTTTTGACAGTATAGAAAGAATTACATAACACAGCCCACATATTTTCAGTGCAACATAAAAATTTCCCTTCACCCAAGGATCTCAAAATACTCTGCAAACAGTCTGACCCTTTGCAAGACTGTAGAGTAGAGGCTACTTTCCATTTTGTGAATTCCTACTTTGATAAGGACTCCACTACTCCCTGCACTTCCTTCTTGTCAGGACTAAAATGTTTATAAAATTGTATCTCCTAAAGTGGGAGAGCACAGCAGAATTAGATTAGGAAAATGATATAAAGCAACTGGTCAGATGAACAATTCAGTGAATGGTGTTCACTAAGCACTAAATACAATTAATACTGAAATCCTTTTCCTTTCTCAGTGTGGAAAAAATTAGGCTAGGTTCTTCCATTACTGGAACTCACAGGAAAATGCAACTAGAAGCCCTTTGGATGGTCATCTCCACATCACCACTTCCACCAGCAACACTGTACAGCCAGCAGCTGTCCTAAGAAGTCAGTGCTAACATTTTCAAAGGATGTAACGTGCACATTTCTCTGAGCTCTTTAAGTTCCATAAATTTGATTTCCTGGTTTATTAACATTTCCACAGCAGCTCCCATTTGAGCATCAGAAACATTAAAGAAACCAGCACAACCATAGCCTTGGGTAGGGAGAAAGTTCAATGACACCTTTGTCACAGAACACAAATCGATGTTGTGAAGGTCACTAAGGAAACCCCTGCCAGAGCCAAGATTAAAACTCAGACCAGCATTTTTATCCATAACACTGTCCTCCTTGAAATGTATTCCAGTCTAATCTACATTGAATGTTTGATTCTAATTTTGAGCATTACAATTCTAATTCCATTCACAATGTAGGTTCTGTTTTCACCTCTTTAGTTTCAACCAATTTCAACCAATTGGTTTTATGTGTTTTAATAAGGCCATAAACATGGTTGGTTCTATCTAGTTTTAAATCTTGTTCTCTTCTCTCATTGCATTGTTCAATGAAAAAAAAAATCACAATTAAGTAATAGCTAAAAGAAATCAATCAAATAATAAGAATACAGTAAGTTAAGGTTTATTTCCCCAGATGAAATATTGCCCTGCTTCCTGAAATAGTACTGCTGGCACGCTTTGTATTTTGATGACAAAAATAATTTTACTAGCTAAGTATTTTAAATTGCAAAGGGAACCAAATGAACTAACATACTATGAAAGAATAATTAATTATTTCATTGCTCATTCTTTCTAAGTTGCACTGTTTACAGCAGCTGCTTATTTAGCTGATTTAAGGATTTCTTTGCAGCCCATTTCAAGTTCATTGCAGATAACTCCCAGTTACACTGCAAATCCTTCTATCCTGACACATCTTGCCCTAACGTGCACTTCAAGGTACCAATGCAATCTCTTCAAGTGACTGTAGCATAGTCTGACTCCCTGCATGCTGAGATACATGCAAGGCATGCTCCAAAAAGCCTGGATCTTTAAAGCAAAAAGAAGGATTCACATGGGTTTTTTTACAGAAAGACACAACCTCAGACCAAACATTCTATTATATATAAAATAATAATGGAAGTCCGTTTATTTGATGGCAAAACAGAACTTAAGATACATTCAGATACATACATAAAATCTCAGGAAAAGCAAAGTCTCATAGGAAATGTAAAAACAGGAATAAATGGGTTGTGCAAAACTGAGATTTGAGAGTGTCAGGTCTTAACACCAGATCTGTCAATGTAAAATGAGGAAAATATTTACCCACTGCTTTCACAGATGTCACCATTTTGAAGGAATGAATGTTCCTCACTATTCTCTGAAGCCAAAAGGGACAGTTCCCTATAATGAGAAATAAAACTGATAGTGGCTTAAGAGCAATATCTTTACAGTATCTAAACCACAGCCTCATTAAAGTCACAATATCCATAATTATGAGATAACCTGACACAATTCACTCTCTGTAGGTGACACTGCAAGCAGAGAGCAAGATAAAGCAGAAAGTACAGAGAGGGGTCTCAATTCTGCAAATTGTCCTGCACAGAAATGTCACAAAGGCCAGGGGACAAACGTCATCCCAAGGTTAACAGCTGCCTAATCAAACAGAGGGATTTACTCACATAACACAGTGTGAGGTCACTGCTCAGACACCACAAAGCTCTGTGAGCTATGAGGAGAAAGTGGCTGAAGTTTCCATCCTTGGAGATATTCAATGCCAACAGAAACCCATGGAACCCCTCTGGCTGAACCTGCTTTGTGCAGGGGGTTCAACAGGGCAATATCCTTCCAGCCGCAGCTATTCTGTGATCCTTCAATATTCCATTCAAACATAATTCCTTTGAGCAAAAGAGAGCCACCAAGTGCCGTAATCTCAGTAAGACTCCTCAAAGGTAAAAAAAAAAACTTTGTGTCCACAGATCTCAGGGAAAGTTCAGGAGTCTTTTGGACTTTGCAGGTGATTAAACACTTGGGAAAATATTCTCAAAACCTTCATCAAGATTATGCAGAAATCCTGAAGGCATACAAAATCCTTATATTTAGTACTAAGGAATACATAAGGGATTTTTCTGCTTGTGAGCTAGAATTCTCATAGCTCTGTGAACACACCATTGATTATATGTCTGGATGGTATCTTAGGGGATGCCTCAAGGCTCTTTCAAACCCACTCTCCTGCTATGCAGACAGGAGACAGGGAAATCAGCTGTGACTGAGGGATGCCCTCCACACCAGACACTCCACACATCTCCACAGGTTCAGCAGCTCTGTATAATCAGGCACAGCATCAGCTCCATCTTGAAATTGCTATTTAAAGAGTCCCAGAGGTTCACCAGCAAGAAATCATTGCTAGAAAAAAAATCTTTAGAACATACAGAATTCTTAGAATCAGTTTAGTTCTAATTCTTGCCAGCCATCCATCAAAAATACAACAGAGCCTACTGTGTCTACTTCTGTCAAGGTTCTGCAAGACAGAAACTTGCGGGGTTTTAAGTAATTTTGACACTGAATCCACTCTCTGGCATTCCCCAAGTGGCTCAGTACTGTAAATGAAAAACGGAAAACACCAGAAACCAGAGTTTGATCGTGTAATTCTTCATTGTTTTCCTATTACAGCTCTCTCTCGCAGACAGCTGGGACTGCTGATGCTGAACTCAGGAGCAGTTCTGCTGCAGCCAGGCAGTGCTGTGCAGCGTCCTCCCACTGCCAAAAACACCTCAACCTCTGCACGGGGCACAGCACACTCCTGTGAGGGTGTTCCATGGCTCAGGCTCATGACAAATGCAGCAGGATGTGGGACACTTTCACCCAAGGAGATGCTGTGAGGGCACAGCTCTCCCAGATATGGTGGGACCTTTGAAGGCAGCTGTAGTATCTTCACAGCACCATGAAATCACAGAATCATTAAGGCTAGAAAAGATCTCCAGGATCATCAAGTCCAACCCTTGCCCCAACACCACCTTGTCAACTCAACCTTGTCAACAGCACTGCCATGTCCAGTGGTTTCTGGGACACCTCCAGGGTTGGTGACTCCACCAATTCCCTGGGCAGCCCACTCCAATGCTTAACAACCCTTCCCGTGAAGAAATGTTCAGCAGCAAATCCAGAAACTCCCCTGTCCACCCAAATTTTCCATGGTCAGGGGCTCCTCAGCCTCTCTTAAGTGTCCCAGACCTTTGCAGAGCCTCACGCCCTGGGACAACTTGCAGGCACCCCCGGAGGGAATCACAGAATGGTTTGGGTTGGAAGGGGCCTTGAGGATCACTTAGTTCCACCCTCCTGCCATGGGCTGGACACCTTCCACTGTCCCAGGTTGCTTCAAGGCCCATCCAACCTGGCCTTGGACACTTCCAGAGATCCAGGGGCAAGCACAGCTTCTCTGGGCACCCTGTGCCAAGGCCTCACCATCCTCAGAGGGAAGAATTTCTTCCTAATATTTGATCTAACCCTACTCGTTCAGCCTGAAGCCATTCCCCCTTGTCCTGTCACTACATATATCACAAATAGTCCTGCCCATCCTTCCTGCAAGTTCCCTTCAGGTACTGGCAGGCCACAATTAGGTCACCTGGAGCCTTCTCTTTTCCAGGATGAACAATGCCAGTTCTCTCAGCCGAAGGCAGCTCTGCAGGTGGGGTCTCACCTGGCCGGGGCAGGGCAGAATCCCCCCTTCCCCCGCTGCCCACACAGGGGGATCAGCCCCTGGCACAGGGGTTTCCAGAGCCGGGGCAGGTCCAGCTCCCACCCACCAACACCCCCGAATTCTTGTCCCAGGGCTGCCCTAGCCCGGATGGATCCCGGAGCTGCCCCGATCCAGGGCTGCGGTACAAACATGGAGACGAGAAAAGCTCCGATTTCACCACCGACCCCCGAGCCTCCATTTCAGAGTGCTCCAGGCTGCGAGGGGAGGGCACCCGCAGCACCTTCCCGGCACATGAACCCACACAGGCAGGGCTGGCAGGGGCGGCACAGGCCGCGAGTCCCCGCCGCCATCTCGGGCTGCCCCGNGGGACAGCGGGGGGACAGCGGGGGTGGCTCGGCTCCACCGCGGCGCTCCCTCCTCGGAGCAGCTTTCCCTTTGGAGCAATCCCGGCGCTGAATCTCCTCCTGCCTCCCCGGCGGCTGGGGAAGGGAAGCGCTGTGATTAAAGCGTGAACGAGACCTGTGGATAACGACGGGAGTGTGTGCTGATGTTAAAACGCGGATCGGTTTTAATGTGTGTATTTGCGATGTGTTTTGCAGGTCAGTTCCAGCACAAAGCGCCAAAAGAAAGAGGATGGAAGAAGGAAACGCTGCCAAGGAAAGAGTCCTCGTTACTGGAGGAGGGGGTTATTTTGGCTTCCGGTTAGTGTATTAAATAGTTATTACATACAGGGATAACTGTAAGAAGTTGCTCCTGGGAAGGCAGCAAAATCCATTTATAAAAAGGAAACCTGTGGACCTGAGACACCAGTTAATCTCATCTGCTGGTTCATCCGCGGTCTCAGTTTTAAACAAACTCAGTTATTCTGTTTCCAGAAGCTGTTAAGTAACGCTGTTATTCCGTGTCCAAATGTCAGGCATCAGCTGCCCCACATTTACCTGTGTGCTCACCTCTCTCGGGGTCACCATGATCACCATTGTCAGCCTGCTCTGAAGGACAGGCCTACAATTGTACACACATTTTTGTTTTGACCTGCAAATAGTTACATGTGTGCTTAGCTCTATAGATTAACAACTCCAGCTGAACTCTCAAGAATATATTACTTTCATGAACAGTGATGGTTTAGGATTAGAGCTTTTAATAAGGTGCACATTTCAGTGAAATCCATTTTCCCTTGCTGTAGCTGGTTCTGCATGTGGTTCTGCATGCCATGTAAAGAAAAAATCCTATTTTGAGCCCTAGACTATAACTGTTTACAGATGGGAGAGAGATCACAGTCGGGAGCAGAAAATAAAGTAAATTTCAAGTCAGGGGAAGGAAAAAAAAATCTCAGAAGATGCTTATCTGACTTCTGCTTGGCTTTTTCCTCCACTCTTATCCCCTTAAAGCGCAATACACATACAAAAATGTAGGAGAGGGGAAAAGAAACACCAGACTTACACTGTGTGTCAATACCTGTGACTTGGAGTAAAATGTAGACATGTGGCAAAGTATTCCTAGCAGCTTAGAAGCATCTCCCACTCCTCCATAAATTTCAGACACAATGGCAAGACCAACCTGTTGTTTTGATAGCATTGGGATGGCACAAAAGCAGTAAGAAAAAACAAGTAAAGCTTTTTTTTTTTTAATATTTGGCAATAGTTGCACATCTGAAAGTTGCTGTTGCTGATCTGAAGGGGACAGAACTTCAGTTATTTCTCTTAAGAATTTTTTGTTAACAGCAGTTCTGCCTCTTTTTTCTTTTTTTTTCTCCAAGTATTGATGGAGTGGGAGAAATTAGTTGAGTGCCTAAATTATCATGGCTGAATATTTGAAAGACTCCCATCAGAAAAATAATCAGCATGAAAGGAGTTAATAGTCTTCTCTCCCTTCCAGGTGAGATGTTTCATGCACCATGGTTCTGCATCCTAACATATGGTTTCTATCATGTTTTAGTTTAGGTTGTGCCATATATCAAAAGGGAGTCGATGTGATCCTCTTTGATGTTGTGAAGCCACTTCAAGCTGTGCCAGAGGGAATAAAGTTCGTGCAGGGGGATATCTGTTGCCTGTCTGAAGTGGAAGAAGCTCTCAGAGATGTAATCTGCGTATTCCATATCGCTTCCTATGGAATGTCTGGCAGGGAGCAGCTGAACCGAAAACTTATAGAAGATGTTAACGTGAAAGGAACAGAAAATGTCATCCAGGCCTGCAGGAACAGGGGAGTGTCGAGTCTGGTTTACACAAGTACCTACAACGTGATATTTGGAGGGCAGATTATAGAAAATGGGGACGAGTCTCTGCCTTATCTACCTCTGCACCTTCACCCTGACCACTACTCCCGAACAAAATCTTTGGCTGAAATGAAGGTGCTGGAGGCAAATGGTGCTGAGCTGGGAAACGGGAGAGGTGTCCTAAGGACCTGTGCTCTCCGCCCAGCAGGGATCTACGGGCCTGGGGAACAGAGACACCTCCCAAGAATAGTCAGCTACATTGAAAGGGGACTGTTTAAATTTGTGTATGGAGACCCTCTGAGTCTGGTAGAGTTTGTACACGTGGACAACCTGGTGCAGGCTCATGTTCTTGCCTCCGAGGCCCTCAGAGCCAGCAAGCAGCACATTGCTGCAGGCCAGGCCTATTTCATTTCAGATGGAAGGCCTGTAAATAACTTTGAATTTTTCCGGCCACTAGTGGAAGGTTTGGGTTACGAGTTCCCAACCCGGCGCCTTCCCCTCTCCCTTGTCTATTTCTTTGCATTCCTTACTGAAATAGTTCATGTTCTCGTAGGGCGCATTTATAACTTCCAGCCCCTCCTCACTCGCACGGAGGTTTACAAAACTGGTGTCACACATTATTTCAGCATGGAGAAGGCCAGGAAGGAGCTGGGCTATGAGCCCCAGCAGTACAGCCTGGATGAAGTGGTAGAGTGGTTTAGATCCCAGGGATGTGGACCAAAGCCAAGAAATTACACCATGATGCATCTGGTAAGGGATGGAGGACTGCTTTTGGTGCTGATTGCTGTGCTGGTCTCATGGTTTCCATCTGCTGCAGCATGTTCACTCTGAAAGATTAAATGCTGAGGACAGAATTTAGTTAGGTTCTCTGCTTACTCTTGGTTTTGACAGACAGGTAATAAAAGACTTTTTTAAAAAATACATGTTTGTGTGATTGAGGTAAATAACAGCTTTATCCCCGAGGAATGGAACTGCTGAATAAAAATGTGTAATTTTTTATATATACTTTATCTTCAAAGTAAAATTGATCAGATCACTAACAAGATGAAGCTCAGTATTACTGCAAGCAGCATTTTATTCTCAGGTACAACAGCACAATACAGTGAATGGAACAAATACCCTTAGGCTGACTCTTCCTCCCTGATGGGATTATATTCCTGATCCCTGCCCTTTATTCCTAAAGAGTTTGTGCTACATGATCCAAAGGAGAATAAACTTATTCTTTGATCACATTCCAAACCCCAGTTCTGCTCCCCAGCTTGGATGTATATATGCCTAACTGATAAATTGCTAGACAATAAACAAATGGGGTTTTTACATGAATACATTCTGTTATGCTTTCCTAAGTTAACTCTGATACCTAAATGACATTTCTGGAAAATGCATTGTGCTTAATCTAAATTACAGCAAAGTGCTTGAAGCACCACAGATTTGTAGATTTTTCTAACAGTAAAATATGCCTGTTTAAAATGAATGAGCTAGCTGAAGTGCATTCATAAATAAAACCTATGATTTTTCCCAGCATTACTGAATGGTTAAACAAATAATTCATCAAAGACATTTGGTGATTGATTGCGTTCACTTCCACTATTTATAAATCATTTTTAGCCTTTAATAATATTTCTTTAACACCTGACACCATTTGAATAGAATTTCAGCTTTGTAATAGGAAGATAAGTACTTGCTACAAGGAAACTCAAAATTTTGTGGGATTTTAAGAATAGAAGACCTTGTTAAGTCCAGGTCACTGCTCTCCAAAGCAATTCCCTCTGTCAATTTAATATAGAAACTGAGAAACTTCACCTCAAATGTTAAAAACAAAGTTGTTTTCTCTTAACTCATCAGCATTACAGTTCCTCTACCCCTCGATAAAAGCAGAATCCTTTAAGAACTTAAAATTCTCTTTAAATTTTAGTTTTTCCATCTTAATAGATGAAGCTACACTGATCTTAAATTATTAATAACTTCCGGATATTTCTGTTAAATTCTACTGCAATGGAAATGGGGAAGCAACAAAGAAGCAGCAGAGAGTAGCTCTATTGCACTGCTAAAGGATTCTCAGAAAAGAAGAGGGCCTAATTAGAGGAACCAAGCAAGGAATCCACTGCCACCCCTACTTACCAGATGCAGATTTTTGTAGCTCATGGTGACTTGAAGACAGCATTATTTTTTGGCTGTTGATAAGTTTACCTTAAAAAAACCCAGCCCACACTATTGATAACTTTTTGTATTTTCATGCTTGAAATCTGACTTTTCTCCTTCATTCCCCTACCAGTAAGTACACCGTGAAAGAAACTAAATTTAATACTTAGCTTGAGGGACAGCTCAAGAGAGAACTCACTTTTTTCCTCCTCTTTAATAGCAAATAAGCTGTTTGTGTAGCAGAAGTGTTGCACTCTCTTATAAAGAGCTTATGTGCCTCCAACTGAGTGCTGATGGCACAAGGGCCACTCTCCCGGACTCATTAATACACAACATCATCTGCAGAAAGAAGAAACCTTTTTAATAAAACAGAAAAAAGAAGAGTCATGACCTCATGAAAGCGCTGGGCTGATGCTCTCTTTCCAACAGCTGTTTTTTCAAGTAGAAACCACTTTGTTCTTCCCCCCTTCAAGTTCTCTGGCTTTGACACAATATTATCCAAAATAGATTAAAAACTTCTAATGCCAGCAGAAGACAAAACCAAACTGTAGAAGAAATTGCACAAGCCTGCACAGAAAGAGGGTTAGTATTTCATGCCAAGTCTTGTAAAATATTGTTTTTAACATAGGGAACTGAACTCCTGTGCACCAGAGGAATTTTCTCTGCTATTTGTAATCTTTTAGCAAAACTCAGCTACTGCTATTTACAGTTATCTCAGTGGTGGGGTTAGTGAAAAAAAAAATCTATGGAACAGTCCTTAAGCCATGAATCCTAAATCCATGCTGTCAATACCAGCTGAGGTTCAGGCCCTGGACACCTTTTGAGGCACAGCAGCAGTGGCAGCTCCTGAGAAGACAAAAATAGCCCCAAAACCCCAAATACCAGAATTCCTGCAGAAGCTGAGCTCAACACGTGAAGCTTTTCATCTGCCTGGAGTCAAGGACAGAACTCTCTGATAGCAGAGCAGGAGGCACTATTTTGTTCTAACAGCCCAAGAGTTGCTCCAGCACACGGGATTAATGTGGGGACACACCCTAAAGCCTTCATCAGTGCACTGGGGATTCATTATTTCTACCTCAATTAGATCCATCTATTAAAAACCCAAGTCCTGGCCACAGCAGAGGTGAAGGATACACTTACTCTTTCCAAATGGAAAACAGGCAGTTTGTGGCTTAAGGAGATACTCTAAAATTGCTTGAAAATTCCATCCCTGTAAAGACAGTCACAGCTGCTCTACTTGAAGTATTTTATTATGAGAATTTCTCCTTTTCCCTGTTTTTTGTCATTACTCTTCCTGCATGAATAGCTGGGTAAATTGGGAAAATTAATTCAAGTGTTGTATATCTTTTCAAATTTTAATTTATTACCTGTTTTCCTGAAACTGAATTACCAGAAATGCACCTAAAAACTGAAAGAACGAAATGAAAATATAGCTCAGATTTGATTTCTCCTAGTCCTCAAAATTACTAAAAAATTGATAGGTGCCTCACTATAAAGAATAATGCTGATTTTTAAAGTGAATAGTTTAAGAATACTTAAAGCTGCTTAACCTCAGACCCAGCATGTCACGGTACAAATTTGACAGATACACATGAAAACTTATACTTCTCATGTGTATTTAAATATATTTATTTTAGATGCTTCATCAAACCAGATTTTTATAGGCCCTTCTCCTAAGGGACCCCCAACCGAAACATCCCTTTGTTTCTATTTATTACTGATTTCCACATACTTTTCAAAGTATAGTGGCATATTTAATAATCCACAGTGTGATCTTTAGAGGAAAGGGTCCTGAACACTGATAATTTACAGATAATATTGTAAAAGATTTGTGGATTAAACTGCAATTCAGGAGTACACAGTTTTTGGGGAATTACTGCTTTATTTTAGTCAAGCTCACAATTCCCTGTTTTGCTGGAGTAGCAGCTAAAAATGTAGGCTAGGAATTAATTAAAATGCTTTAAATTTAATTTCAGTATCTTTAAAACTAATAGCTGGGCATGTTTATAAATATTGTTATGGATCAGAAGATAAATTCATCTCTGAACTGATTCTGAAGGTTAATTTTCATTATAGTTAACTTCTATTTCTCATTATATAAACGGAATTTCAGTCTGGAAGAAAGCCAACTAGTTGGACTGCAGTTAAAAATGCTGACATGACTGTAGCAGAATTCAACCACTGCACTTCAGCTTCCCCACCATATTCAGATTCTTCCAACTGGTTTGGAGAATTCAAAGATAATGGTTGGTACACAGCTCACACCATCTCACCATCTCTGAGGTTAAAGAACTGCAAAACTAACAAAACACTTTCAACAGAGAAATATATAGATATGTTGGGGTGGAAAAAAGTGAGAATACAGGCAACAAAACACCTAAATGTAGCAATATTTTGGACTCCAGAACTCATGCATAGCAATACTCACAAATGCAAAGGTGATAAAGACCCTTTGACTGATTTAATGACCTTCTAGAAGCATTAGGCTGCAGATACCTCATGTTCAATAAGCACATTATTTCGATCAAAAGATGATAAAGGCAAAGTGCATTCACCCAGCAGCAGTTCTCTCTGGGCAACCTTACAGGTTCTGAGAAAATTTTCGGATAAACATCAGTATTACTGTTCTTCAAAATTACCACAGATTTAATTTTTGCCTTGCTCAGATTTTATTGTTTAAGCTCATACAAATCTGATTCTCACTAGAGCTGGAGTTTGTATCTGCCCCTCACTGAAAAAGGTTGGTTTGGAGTCACAAGTTAAACTTGATCTTTGACCTTTTCCTTCTGCCTTGTGTGTTTGGAGGCAGAGGAAGTACAATGATAACCATGTCTACTGAAACAATCATTAAGTCAGTTCATCTTAAAAACACAGAAATGCCCTTCTTCCAGCCTCTAGCAGAGCACATCATACCACACCAGCAGATCACTGTTCAATAAGAACTCACTGCTTCAAATGATTGGCAAAACTGATGAAATTCAATGAGCAACGCTTAAACAAAGAAGCACCTGGCATCATTCACATCAATATGAGATATCAACATTTATTTATTAAAATAAGTTATTTCAATGATTTTAAACAGTTTCTATAAGAATATAACAATTTAACAACTGTTAACTCCAAAAATTTATAAATGTTTTCCCTCCTGGATAAAAAAAATAGCAAACACGTTCAAACCTACTTTCATATTCAGTTGCAGCTGTGATAAATTTGCTACAGAATCTGCCCCAAGGAAGAACTGAGAAGTGAGGTGTTGGAGATAAAACAGAGAATGCAAGAACCAAGAGAAGAGTCAGAACACAGCCTTGCCCACCACTTGTAAGTCAGCAGAAGAGTCACTGCAGTATGTTCATTCTGCACACAGTGTAACATCACAGTCTGGGGAAAAGTCTTACTGTAAAACAAAATGCAATTCCATAAATACCGATGGAGAGCCTCTTATAACTCCTGACACCATGCACGTGTGCAGAATGTGCACAGGACTTTTCAAAGGACTACAAAATGTGCTAATGCTTAAATATTTGCACAAGAGCAGCATGAGGTACTCACTCCTGTGTCCATCACACAGCGGCTGGACTGTGTCAGGAATATGCACACCATTGTAGGAAGCCAGGACAAATGGACAGTTTGGTTGGGTCTGCTCTGGAGCTGAGCTTAAAAAGAATTCTGACAAGAAGAACAATCCAGACCTGGATAATGAAGATAAAACCAGCTCTATACAGCAGTCTAGGTTACAGCTCCACCTCCCAAATCCACAGTTGATATGATTTTTTTTCTTTGTTTGAGCAGGGTTTACACCCATCTAATCCTTTAACAGGTCAATCACAGCTGGGTACTGAAGAGATTTCAGGCAGGAGGATGAAAAGCCTTTAACTTTTCTCTGGTTTTCAGTTGGGTGATTAGTAATTAATTTCTTTATAATAAAAAATTTACAGAAGCCACCCCATTGTGGGATACACTATTATAACACTTTCATCTCTGAGACAAGACTGTCTTTACAAAATAGCTAAAACCTCAAGGGGGTTCCTCAAACCATCATCTGTGAATGCACAATGGCATCAATTAAGTGCCTCTTGAAACAACAGAAGTTGCAGCGTGGGGAGCAAGAGAAATTGAAAATTGCTGAGGCAGCTGCATGCAGGCCATGAATCCCAAATCCATGCAAGTCCTCTGTGATCAGAAGTACAGCTCTGTGTAAGCAGCATTTTGTGCCTCAGGCAGTCACTCCGAAAACTAAACTCCTCTGCACACATTTGAACGTTGAAATTGGGAATATAGATAGCAAAACTCATCCCATGTACAGAAAAGACAACCAGGAATTTGATGATAACAACACAGCACTAGCACAAAGGACCAACACATACACAAATTATGACACCTGCTGTTAAATATTCCATTGAAGGCCTATAGTTCTGCTCTGGCAGGAAAATACACTTGCTAATCTAACAGGCATTCTCATCTGCAGCTCCATGTTCTTGATTTGATTAAAGGCACCAGAAGGTTGTACCTCTGTATTTGTGCACACTATCATTCTTGGATTAGTTACATTTTGGGAAAATGGTCTACATTTACTGAACACTATTATTTGACTGTCGTCTACGTAGGACTGCAAGATTAAAAATTGACAGTTCATTTAAAAATTCATTTCTAAGCACATTAGCAGCTGAAAGGATTTGCAGAAATGATACTGTACAAAAAGTAAGTGCTTCTCAGAATTTTAAATACCTTGCCTTTCTGCAAACAAACAGATATCTCCTACTGCATATCTTAAAACTTTTCCTTCCAGTGCCTCGAGGCTGTGAACAGAAGTTCACAGGGGCTATGAATAGAGGTTCACACATTGCTCCTCTCTTAAACCTTTAAAGAGAGTTCAACAGGAAAAACACCACTACAGTCACAGAGGGTATTTGCTTTCAACAAAATTAACATGTTATCTTATTCTAGAAAATGTAACAGAAAACTTTTAATAAGAGACAATAGCTGCCCAAAATATTTTATACAGTATCAGCAGCACAATCTGCTGTCTTGAGGACTGTAACATACATGACAATGCTGGTGTAGAAGTGCTTTTGCAGCATTTAATAAATTAAAAACTCACTACTAGTTAATCTTGAAGAGCCAGGTTGTTAAAGTGGTGTGATTGCATGCCTGCAAATTGTTGTGACTGTCTTATCTACAGCCTGTCTACACAAATACAGGAGATGCTTTGCACTTGTACTTCAGGTATTGATAATTAGGACTGAGGTCTATCCAACTACACATCCTCAAGTTTTAAAAATCTTGACTACACAGAAGCTCTGGCCTGCACAGAGGGTATGCTTTGTACAGAATATAAATTATTAGGTATTAAAGCAGGTTTTTTTAGAAGAAATTATAAAGGAAATCCATATTTCCTCTTCCTTCTCTTCTTCCAGTCATTCCATCTGATGAGACCGTCACTGAGTAGGATGACCAGGATAAATTCATCTCTTCCTGAATTGCACCATAAAGTACACATCAAAGAATGATGGGCTCTAAGAGTAGAATTTACTGTTACTGACTTTCTTCTCCTTTAATCTTAAGGGAAAAGAAAAGAAAAGAAAAAAAGTCAAGCCTAATAGGAATTTCTCAGTGGAAAACAGTCTACCAAGTTCAGTGTACTTGGATACCAATGGCAAGTAATGTATCAGCAATGAGCACTGCAATTTTTTTCCCTCGATAAATGGGAGTAAACAAGTGATTCATGCAGCTGTTCAGCACACACAAAAAAAGGTAAGAATATTTAAAGTCTTGAGATCTACTCAAAACTGCCTCTTGGTACATAAAGCCTCCCTCTATATGCCTCACACCCAGCCCAAAGGTGGCAGCAAAGGAGAAGGAAACATCCCCTAAACTCTGGATAATGCACTGACACTGAATTGACAAAGCTGTGCTGTTACAGCTCAATACTGGTTTTATCTTTTGTGGTTTGTGTATCTGTTCCCACATATCTTATTTGTGCATGACATTTCCAGGGACATAACTCTGATAGTGTAGCAAGAGTGAAGAGGTTTATTTATTTGTCTCTATACACATCCAGGCTTTCCTCCTGGAAAGCTGCAGAGAGCAATTCAAAACCTCAGAGGATTACAAGTGTCACTGTGATCACTGCAACTGAGATGTCACTGAGCACACATTCCTCAGCTTCTGCTGGCCTCTAGTGGCTTGAGGCCCAGCCTGGCTTCTCCACAGCCCCTCCTCGTTTCAGATGAGCTCATTCTACCCTCACCACTCTTTAGATGCTTCTTTTGATAGATCTGAGCTTTCCTTACCATAAATCCTGTCTAGACAGAGCTGCCTGGGAAGGGAGAATGATCACCAACCCACCTGCGGTTGCAAGTCTCTTGATACATCTGTAGTTTGTGCTCATTGACGTTGAATTCTTTCAGTATAGCATCCCTGTTGGGGTTCCTGAGGTTCACATGGGTGTCATAGAGAAACAGCTGATTATTCAGCTCCTCCTGGCGCTTCCGAAGCTGCCGACACGAGGAATAAAGCTCTTCTTCACTTTCCTTCAAAGGAATATTGGAAATCAAGGTAACTTGTAAAACATGTTCCCAAAATGACACAGAAACAGCAGACTTTGGGGGGATTCGTTTGTTTCCCTAACTACATTTTAATGACTGCATAGAATGTTTTATAAAATTAGTTTGATAGGATGTTTCTGGAATGTTTCTGGTAACAAACTAACTTAGAAAGCACTAAAAAACCCCCTCAGCCCCACAGTATGACCAGCATACCCTCTGATAGGAGCATCAAGGACATTCTAGCACAGGCCACAAAATATGTGAATCTAAACATTTCTGTTGGAATATTTTTCCCTAATAGAGCATGCTAGTCTGTTGTGGAAAGGACAGAAAATAGCGTATTATGATGGCTTATCAGATTATAATAATATTAAAAATATCTTTTTTTAAAGGTTTCGTTTTTGGCTGTTCCATCATATTTGTGTAGCATGTGACACATTTTGGGGATTTTCTATTGAAATGTAGACTAAAGGTCAAATACTGGTAAATAGGACCCCTTACAGCAGCAAGTACTCAAATGGTCAAGAAAGAAGGACAGATTCTGTATTTCTATGTAACTATGGCAATTCAGTACTTTCAGAGGAACTGAGAAGGTCTGAGTTTCTATTTTGGCCCACAGTAGAAGTTCTCAAAATATTCCACAACCATAAACAACCATCATGATTCCCTTCAGGACTTTAAATTATGTTAATACTTCAAAACTTTGGATGCAAAAGCTGCCTCTTTGTAGAGTTACTAGTGGGATAGAACTGGCAGGACTGAAGTCTTAATTTTCACATCAGCAGCAAAACAAGATACTCCTTCTACAAGAAATGACATGCAATCAATAAATGTAATAAATCCAAACATTTTCAGAGGCAGCATACTAATAAGAATGCCTCTTTCTGCATTCAGTCCAGATCTAGGAAAATTGATAGCTTAGCAACATACCCAAAGGGCTTCAGTTACAGCAACAAGATCCTTTCCTAAACCCTCTTTTTCCTCCTGAAACACATTCCTACACAGGCATGGGCTGGAGCAACTGAAACAGCCTCAGTGCTATGCTACTGATTAAGATTTAAAGAGTAATTGATTTAATTTTTGTTTGTAAAGGGGTAGGAAACTTTGTATTTCTAAATCACAAAGGAAATGCAGATTGCTAATTACCAATTTGCAGGTGTAATCATCAAGATGCATATGTACTACTGTTAGTTCTTGTAAATAAATGTATCCACAAAGGTACAGCTAAAACTGCATTTAAGGATGTCCAATCTTTAAATCAAGAGCATATACACCATTGAGGCTGACTGTAGTCAGAAAAAGCTGAAGAAATACATACACTTTCTGAAGGAAGTAAATCCATTTTCAAGCAAATAAGACATGCTTATAAATGCAACAACCACCTCAGTATAGTACGATTCCTACAATATCTAAAAATATTTTTGCTTTACTATTCCTGACAAACTCCACAGCCATCTGTAATTCCTCCTTATAATTTTTTATTTCATCTCCAAGCCCATGCAGATGGGCTCTGTATAGAGACAGTCCTGTTACTAAATGGTATTATTTTATGGAAGGTCATCCCTTCTTAAAAAGGAGAGGAACAGAGGCAGCCTTGATCTTTTCTGATGCTTCTTGAATGATCTGGCAAAAGTTCTAGAGCTGACAACTGTGCTAAGTCTGGGTTTCTTGCAGGCTGCCAAACAAAAGGAAGTTTTTGGAAGTTCTCCTGCCACTCAATTACCACCAGGCATTGTAAAAACCCCAAGCTGAGCTGCATCTTCATTTGGCTGAACAGGCAGAAGGGGCTTGTAGAGTGTGAAATGTGCTACTGTCAAAGGAGTCAGTGCTGACAGATTGGGGGACAGACTGCTGCTATGAACAATGCTTTGAGAGCTGCTCCTGCCCCAGGCAAGTAATGATTTGGATTCCTGAGGAGAAACCACGGCAGGAGGCATTTGCAATGTATCCACAAGTGATGTCCATGCCCAGCATTAGGGAATGGTGCCTTGGCCAGTTTTCTCAAAGGCAGCAGCCCCAAAACCAGCAGTTTACCAGGCCTCCTCTATCAGACTTAAGTCCATGAAATATGAACAATTTAAGTATTATCTTGAAAGGACACAGGTCTCCCGTTAACATACACACACATCCCTGGTCTCAGCTTCTAATCCTCTCCTGCTCTCAGAACCCTTGGCTGGCCCACAGAAGGAAACTGTAGGAACCTATCCCAGCTCTCAAACACTGTCATTGCACACACTGTCATTTTACATCAGGTGTTATAAAGTGGCTTCGTAAAACCTCCACAAAGGATGTCTGAAAAAGGCTTCCACTCCTTTGGGAAGAACAATGTGACTAAATTCAGAAATTTCCAGTTCAGTGTATGAAACTCCAGGCAAAATTCCCTCCAGAGACATAATGACTTAGAATTCACATAAGTTGGTGTTTCAATCAGAAAAAATAATGTAACTGGTGTGAAGCACAGCGTGGGCCTGAATGGTTTGACAGACTACAAATAAGTTGAACTTTTTTTTTCTCTGAATCATAAGGGGGCTGGAAAGCACCCTGAAACAGCACTTCCCAGAAGCATCTTTAAAGTTTCATCATATCACAAGTGTAGCTAAATTACATAATATATTATTGAGAAAGACTGAGAAATATCCTACAAATCCACATATACAGCAGCACCCTTTGGAACACCAACAAACATTGTTCACAGATCAGCTGCTTTAATGCCTGGATTCATGAGCATCATTATTTTTCCCCTATGTGTTTTAAAATACTACTACTTCAGTAGGTGTTTAGAGAGGCTTAAAAGAAGCAGATTAGCAGTTCTTTAAGAACCAGATATGTCTTCTACTTGATGGGTTGTTTATTTTAATGAAATACTGGGAGAAATTACTATCTTCTATTGCTGAAGTGATTTCTTTTTATGTAGGACCTTTAAAGAAAAGATTAATCTATGAAGCCAAAGCTGATTTTAGCTAGCTTTGCATGGCATCAGTCAGTTAACAAGGAAAGACAACGACCATGCTGTTACAGCAAAAACTATTGGAGGTAATGAGGCTTTGTTTGTGCATTATTTCTTTTAACAACCGTGTAATCTGTCCACCCAGAGGGAGAGTAACTCAATTTGTGCTATTTGTCTTCCCAGTACCTGCAGAAGAAACGCCTGACAACAGCACATCAGACACAGAACAGAAAACTGAATCCTCAGTTTGTGGTTTTCACAAAGAACTGGTAACAGACACACTAAGTGCACAAAATAAACCCCAGTGGTCCTCACCAGAACTTGTTGCATCTCACAGTGCACCAGAAGTGAGGCCAGCTCTATATCTTCACTGTAGCCATTCTTTAGAGGAACTGACCTAAAACCTGGGGCAGGGGGAACAAAGGGCAATTAGAGTCCATCAAGGTAGAATTTGCAGTCACAGAAATGGTGCACACTGAACATTCTTCAGTACTCAAATGCTCCTCTGGTGAGAGCAGGCTCTGCTGTGGCAATTGCAGAGAAGCAAAAGACAAGACTGGCAAAATTGAGAAACACCTGATTTCACATGCTCTTGAAAACTAAAGCCAGAGGAAGGAGCTCCATCGAGGCAGGGGTGAGTCTGACATCAGAGAGGAAGGCACAGTACAATAATGCTCAACAGCACCTCATTATAACCACTGATCTCACCTGATTTGATTCCTTTGATGGGAAAAGTGGCATGTGCTAAGAAGTTGGGATCACTGAACATATCCTCCTCATAAACAACAAAGCGCAGGAACGCCAGATTTGGGTCATAAATTTCAAATTTCACTTGCTCTGCATAAGGTGCCCAAGTTGGATTAAGGCCATTGTCATCTGTAATGAAAAGGAAACATTTGCAGAATGAAGCAATAATTTCACTTCATTCACATATGTGTATGCATCCCAGGACATTTTCTAGGGATACAGAAGCCCAAAAATCCTATTTACCATCTGTCTCACGTTGTAACCTTGCTTCAGAAAGTTTGTATTTGTTTACTTGGTGGGAAAACTAGGATGAAACTTGGCAGGAATGAAAATCCATGAAGAAAAGCTATTATTTGTATTCAAACATAAAACCTCCTAGGACATATATTTGTAAAGAGAAAGCTAATTAATTTCTCATATTCATAAACCTCATGCTTCATATCCAAGAGAAAGCAGGAAAAGCACTAGGAAGACTCATGTACCTTGGCCCAACTTTTCTAGTCATGTACAGAACACCAAGTTTTGGTATATGAGACACAGCCAGGAAGTTTGTTCTCTAAAGTCTTGGTCACTTCCCACAGAAAATTTAGATCATAATCATCTTTTCTGAAGTACTGAGGAGCCACAGTGCACATTCTGCTCCTGATGCTGTGTTTATTTTCCACTGCCATCACTGGTTTGGATAATCAGAACCAAAGCCTGGTTTTTACCAGAGGAACACCACTGCATCCAGAAATACTAAATGGTGAAATATGAAGTGGCTGAGATATTGCCTCATTTCAGCACACTTAAGTTCATGTACACCAAACACATTCCTTATCCAGAACTCCCCAGGACTGAGCTTTGATCAAACTTCTGATGCATTTCAAGTTATTTACAGCCCTATACATCCAAGTTGTCTCCAAGGGGGTGCCAGTCTTAGAACCTCAGTTTAAATAAACACAGTCTGCATGTCACAGTTGTAAACTCCCCATTTGGGCCAGACTTTTAGGAACTGACTAGCACTGTTGGAGGCACTCTCAAGACAGTAATTTTTTAAAATATGCAAATACAAAAAACTTATGCATGAGCAACAACATAGCAGAATGGGACTTTTTTTTCCCCCAAACTGTAACAGTACTGTTTTTTCTAAATTTGATATACATTCAAGTTTTTCAAATTAACAGCGCCAAGATAAGCAAGAGAAGAAGACTGTGACTCATCAGTCCAGAGCTACAGTTAATTTATTCCTTCCTATATTATAGGTCACTGGTCAATTATAGACAATACATCTACAATAAATACATGTTCACCCTCTGCTCACTTAATATTTAAGTACCCTGGAAGTATAAACCATATCCATACAACACAGAAAACCACAGATACTCACTCACTACTGTTGTCTTGAATTTGTTGTTATCATATTCAGCTCCACAAATTTCAACCTCTACAAAGGGACAGGCGATGCTTCTACCAAGTTTAGGGAGATGACGAGCACCTAAAACCTGCAAAAACAACTGAATTATAATCACCTCCAAAGGAAACTTGGCATCATTGCTGCTGAACAGAAGGCAGCCTACAGAACTAGAGGGGGGAAAATCCAGAACATGGAAAAGCACGCATTCTCTCTCTTGAATATGTCTGCATGTATTATCTGTGTCACCAATAACAATACCTCCCATAGTCTGGGTAACTCAATGATTTTTATTGT